>OU744448.1:34537992-35091338 GCA_916610825.1 Haliclystus octoradiatus | reverse complement strand
TGAAGGTGGCCAATCAGATAGCGCCTATATGTCACCATCGGAAGCATGCGTTGCATACATTGGCGAGAAATCTGTTCGAGTCAACGCATCAAATAGAAAAACAGCCAAAGCGGGAGCAGCATTCAAGTTATTAGAAAAAGTTAAGACGAATAACAGAGGCGGTCAAACCAAAGATCAACAAATGTCTGCCGTTTCTTAATAGATTGATCTCTTGCAGTATTTCTTCGCCCATCTTCACATTAACTATTTCGTACTTTACTTTTGAAGATGCAAATTTATACAAAGTGCAATAATTGTAATTGTAATTGTACAAAGTTATAAGTTATATATTCGTTGTAATTTTTGATTACACAGGGAACTAATCAATATTTAGAGTAGTTTCATATAGGTAAACAAAAACATAGAGCAGCTAACTCACAAGTTGTGGTTCTAAATTACATCTATTGATGACTTAGACTGAATATGTTTGCATTTCATAGCGTAAATCACTCCAAAACAGTGGGCAACTTGCGTAATCCGGGTCGCTCGGAGAGGGAATACGGATCATTGTGGAATAATGAAAACAAATTATTGATGTCCTGTCGAGATAATCACGTGATATTATCTAGGCAGGTGAAAGGTATGGTCAGGCATTATAAGGCGAATACATACATTGAATATTTTATTTTCTAATATTTACTATAAATTAATCGTAGCTGAGACAATGCCTGCCGGATCTAATCGTCAATTCAAAGCCTCAAAGTTGCCTTAACATTTGATTGAAAATTAATGGTGGCTGGTCAACCAGCATTCGCGGCTTTCGGAAATTCGTAAATCGTCAAAAAATCTCTACGCGTTGAGCTCCATGTAGATAAGGAATGTATTCCTTCTCGGATTTTTAAAAAGTTTGATGACGATGATGATGATAATCTATGTGCATACTGCTATGATTAATATGGCTAATATTCATTAGCAATAACATTCATAATGAGCTTGTGTGGGCCATCTCATCGTAAAATAATCCTTTCCTGAGATAATAATAAAACCACGGAGAGAAAACATGTCAGAGTGATTAAAAGTTCATAGATGAGTGGGAATATCCCTACCCTGCCTGCGTGTGCAGCACGACTCTTCATGTGATGGCGGATAAAAGCGGATATGAACCTTGTGCTTTCCCTTTCCATTAAGAAGGAAATTTTGAGGTAGACAATCATGACCCAGTTTCTAATACAAATCATGTTACACGACATGCTGCGTTCATTCAATCATCTTTGATGATAAAAACAAGCCAGGGGGCAACTCCTTCACATGCATGCGGCGTGTCATTTCCAACAAAATGAGGCTCTACAAAATTTCAATGCAAGGCTATGTCTAATCATAACACACGTATTCTAATTGGATATACTTGGTTTTTTTATATCATTTAATTAAATGTTCATCATGGGGTAAAGCAGATACGACTAACAGTCTAAACATGAAACTTTTTGAAATCTCCACTTTCTCAGAACTTGATAATTGATACTTTAATCAACTATTATTTCACCTTGTTCCTATTTATTGTTCATATATAATGGACGGACCCTTAGTCAGAAAATCGTAACAAAGAAGGAGCGAGATGTATGGCCTCTATAAATATCACATCTTTGACAAAAAACATTCAATATTTATGTATTATTTAATAAGTTAGAATAAATTAGAATAATTAAAATTAAATAAAAACTTTTTGATATTTCTTCTGTTTTAACATATTTTCTAAAGTCATAAAAATCAAAATCAACATTCAATATTGTAACGATCATGACAGAACTTGAAACTCAATTGAAATATTCATGATTTTATTTTTTTAACTTTTTTATTACTTTTTTTCTGTTGACTGTTTTGGGACTTTTTTCCATTAGCGTCCTCCCGAGAACCTTTGCGGGTTGATTTGTCAATATGTTTCAGTTCAGTTTTATTTACAGTCTCTTTCTCTTGCTCATTTTTAACCTTTGCACTGTCTACAGTCGAAGCTGAGTGTTGTTGCTGTTGTAGGTCATCTTGTCTAGGTTGTGTCACGTTGATTATTTGTGATCCAGGCGTAAAGACTGATGCATCCTCTCCAAATTCACTTTGGCTTAATATAACACTTGGACATCCGTACAGTGGCGCACCCTGTTGTATGATAGGTGCATATTGATAGGCTTGTGGCATAAACATGGCATCTACAGCTGTTGCGCCACCCATGGGGTCCATAAATCCAGTAGGGGTATTAGAAAAACATGGGCTTGGCATATATGCACACGTTGGATAAATCATCGTTGGCTGTGACAGAGGAACGAAGTCATCATCTGCCATTTGACTTGCTTGGGAAGGGTCATACTCAAAGTCAGTGTCAAACATAGTTGTATCATCTTCAGCCGCAAAGCCACCATCTTGGAATTGCATTGCTTCTAATTGCATTTTAAGAATCTGACACTCGTTCTCACGTCTTTGATACATGGATTCGATGCAGCTCAACTTCTGATCATACTCACAGATTGTCTCTTGGATTAAACAGCTTACTAAACCAACATCATGATGCATCATATTGAGACTGTGCTTTAGAAGGGAGTTTTCACGAAGGAGGCTATTACGTTGCTGTCTGACACTCCGTTCACTTCTGACTCGTGGTGCACCATCGTAGAATGAACGATAACTGCTTCTGTATCCGGAGCTTTTTGGTCTGTACTGTTGCGTAGCCGTTGTTGGTCTCTTATCTGGTGTTCCTTTGATGGAAACTGGTTTAACATTGAAATCCTCTTTCTTGAGTTCTATTGTAGCGATAGCTGGTTTACTTTCTTTTGCATGAGCTGGGGCTTCACTGTCTCCCCATTTCTTAACAGTTACTTTTTCATCATTAATAATGTTTACACCTTCATCTTTAACCAATGCCTCCTCTTTTTCAAGATTTTTAACGTCTTCTTCTTCAGTCTCAGTTTCAATTACAGCCTCCTTATCGGGATCCTTTAGTTCAGAGGTTTCATCAGCATCGATAGCACTTTCAGATTTGATCCCTTCCCCATTTGACTTTTGATCAACTGCAGCTTCCTCATTTGAAGTCTCCTTTTGGTTTTCTTTCTCGTTTTGACGATAGATCTTCTTTAATTGTTGCATCAGTTCCTCAATAGTTTGATTGTATTCCTCTTCGAGTTGATGGTACCTCTGGAGCTCATCTTCACCTTCCTGTTTCGATTTTGTTGTTTTCTCAAGCTTGGTCGTTAGACTTTCTGCTCTTTCCGTTTCCTCCTCGAGTTTTATTTCTAAGTCATGGATAGCTAGGTCAAATTCCTCTGTTAAGGCGATATTTCTCTTTTTACATTCTCCGACTGCTTCCTTCAAATGGGAATTTTCTGCTCTTAGTTCTAATTCCATATCTTCCAATTCTCGCGTCTCATTCAAAGACGTATCTGCAGCATCCCTTAGATCTTCATCTAATTGCATCACTCTATCTTTTTCAATGACTAAATCTGTTTCCATTTTGCGAATGATATTTTCAAGCGTTACGATTTGATCTTTATAGGTTGTTATTTCTTCCAAATATCTTTCTACCAATTTATTCATATCATCTTGATGTTCTTCATCAAATCTTTTCAATATCAATGTTTTTTCCTCGCTGTCATCCTTGTAATGTAATAACTCTGCTCTGTAGCTATCTATTACATCCTTCGCCATTGCATTCTCTTTATTCAGATCGTCAGCTGTCTTCAACTGCTCATCATAATCGCATTGGAGTAGTTCTTTGCTATCCTGTTCTTTCTGTAATAATCTTCTTAGCTCTTCATTCTCTGATACTACAGTATGGATCTGATCAACTTGTTCCTTGATCTTTTCTGTGAGTTTATCGATAAAATCTCTTTCTGTTTCTAAACGAATCTCCTCCTCGCTGAGTGTTTGATCCGTTTCCAGATCTTTCAAAAGTTGATCAGACTCCAAGGTGTGAGCAGAGCTGATAGAATCTACTAGTAACATATTCTTTTCAAATGAATTTTCAGCTGACACTTGTACAAATGAATCACTAGAGCCACGAGGTAAACATCTAAATGTGGAACTTGTTGCTAAAACTTTATCATCTTTGTCGAGATATTTCAAGCAGCATATTCTATCTGAATCAGATTCAGAAATAACGTTGTTATCAAACACAACAGTGTAAGTTCTGCCTTCAGAATCTTCTTCATGACCAGCTTCGCTTAGATCAATCCTAGATAACCTTTCTAACTCTCCTTCGGATTGTGCTTCAGCAAAGAATCCGATTGAATCCCCATCCTGTTGTGCAGATCCTTTAATCGATAAACGCCAAATAATCTTTTCATCACTTGTAGTTGCCGATGAGATCGATTGAAATGTTACGGATTTAGAAGGGTGTCGTAACTCTGTTTGATTATCCATTGCAATTAATTAAATTAACTTTTCAGTAAATGTTCTATCCACCGAATGACTGATAATCATTCTAAAACAGCCATAAAACTACTACGTTCTATTGGTGCTCGAATAGCTCCATTTCTATTCGATAGAATCCATTCTTTCTTTGCACTCAGGGTCATTATTTAGTTTGCATTCTATCCAACGTTCGACTTCCTCACAGGATAATAATTTACGGCCTTGATTGTGTGCTTCAAATTGATCGCCTAAAAAATTGTAACGGCATGGGTTGTGGACATTGGAATCATATAAAAAGTTTTGCACCAGTTCACATCGAAAAGTACCACTGATTATATTTGGAGTTATAACGTATATAGAGAACAGCAGCAAGGTTATGGCCGATATAGTAGAGACATTACATGCCATATGGAGGAAGCTGCTAATGTTGACCGATTTTTGTCCTCATTCTCATAGAAATTTATTTACAAAATATTCACAATTAACCTCAAAGACAGCACAATCAAGTCAAAGAAGATCGATGTAACAGGAAGACCTTGTGGTCCCCATAAATTGTGTCTGCGTCAAAGGGCAATTTCACGCAGGGCCATCTCGAGAAATTTTCTTTGAGGGGGATGTCAAGCAATAAAGTTGTCGACTTCACCAGAGTCTGATCCGGAAATGTAACCGTGAATTGAAAGCAAGTTAAAGTGCGGAATCCGGAGTTGAATCCGCCTTATCAAGCTTTACCATGCGTATTTAAATTGTGCATTGGCCTAATATAAAGTCATTATCAAAATTATTGCCGAACGTAGCGAAAAAAAAATTTTAGGTCATGTTTTTAAGATCGGGCCCAAAATTTCTCTCGTCTGTCCTGATCAAACACCAAAAGTTGAAGATAATTGTCTCTACGGTATTCATGATTCTTGTTGACATAAATAAATGGACAAGAATTAATTTGCCGACTGATCAAGTCGCCAGGAGACTTTATTCTTCGTACGAAGAAGAAAGTCTGTCTGCACCGCAGGCCGGCTACTAAAGCATGATTTCTTGGAAAGTTAACGTCCTATGCAATTAACTGGATTTGGCTAATATCGCAAATAACACGCCGAATACCGGGGAAATACTACTCGTCAACACTCTATCGGGGAAATCCACTGCTCAGTGGGGAAATCCCTAGAGGGAAATCCCTTGAGTATGCAATTGTATGCAACATCATTGAGCCATGGTTGAACAAATATAACATCTATTATGAATCATATCTTGATCACATGTTGACACGTTGGGCCTCCACGCAGTGGTTTCGGTTTAACAGACGTCATAAATCAAATAATCCGATATCTGATATTGACAATCATTGTACTTCATGATTTTATACCAGCACAGCCCCACAATGACATGTTTTCCAAAGCTGCAGGCAGAGCCACAAATGCATGAAGGAGAAAACTGCTCTGGGACATTCAATCACACAAACATCTGCTTTTAAATACACATAAACAGACTAGGTGTAGATGGCAACTATATTGATATAGGCAAATTCGAATTTCTACAAATAACAATGATGAAATAACAAGTCATTCATTATATTAATGTCCCCCTATCCCATGAAAGCCCCACTCACTCACTCACTCACTCACTCAGACAGACGGGAATTACAGCAACCCGTAAATATTAATCGTAATATTGCATCACATTACAGAATTCATACATCTAACATAGCCTGGTTTCCATATAGCAAATTTGCCTGGGTCACAGCCGTAGCCGTAGACTGATTTCAAAGTTGGGAGTGAGTTCAACTTTGAAATGACGCAGGCAAAACTAATGATATCCGGTCGAAACAATAGAAAAAATTAAATGTCTACGGCTGTGACCCAGGCAAATGTCGCAGGCAACGACGCAGGCAAATTTGCTATATGGAAACCAGCTTATATAAGTAGACAACAATGGAATTGAACTCCCATTGTTTCGATTGTTTTGACGCCGTAAGGGAAATTCCCTATGAACCAAGCCTCTAGAAGCTACGCACATATCATAATCTTTTTCGTTTCAAGGTTTGCACGAGTGCAGGTTTGAAAGATTTCTGTAAATAAAAACAAAAAAAGAATGGAGCCAACGATGGAATTCGGTAAGAAATTGGATAATAACATACGTAATCAAGATTCAGGGTTTTCTGAAGGTAGTTTTGAACCAGACTGCGAACAGTTCAGTGACCTATGTATCGACAACGATGAAATGAAAGATGAGCAGCAAGAAAATGTAGTTTTTGGTAATTTATTAGAAGCAAGCAAAGAACAAATTAAAATAGACGAATTTCCCTTAAATTCTCCAAAATCATTTATACCAAAAACGACTACAGGCATTATATTTGAAGATGAAACTTGCAAATCAAACAACACTGGCAGGTTCAATGGCGGCCACATGGATTATCAATCTGCTTCGGCAAGCCAAGATGCAGACGGCGATACGTAAGTATTTTTATGAGAAAGATACGGTTATTGAATTATTTACATCGATAGGCTAGTTATATAGGTTTGAATTGCAACAAAAACAGACTCCCACCTTGGAATTCGATAATAGCTTAGACTAAATGGCTTTGCCCTTTAGAACAACAAGCCAACGGCACAAAGCGAATTTTTCGTACCAACCATAGCTAAAAGTTATACAAAGTGTCTATATCTCCCATAAAAAAAGATTTGTATGTGGACACGCCAAGACTTAGTGAAGTCAGAAAATTAAAAACAAATTTTATTATCCTATACTAGGAGGAGGGCTCTATAGTTTTACCATCTAGATCGGAAAAATATATTGTGCGCGACAAAAGTGGTATTTTTCTCAGAAAAATGTGTGACCGGAAACGGAATTGTAAAGTTTTCCTCCAGTGAAAGCAGAAAACTCTTATTTCTAGAATTATTTTTCTGTTTTATTGCCAATAATTTGCAGGTTTTAAATTCTGTTTCGTTGTAACAAGCTCACTCAGAGTTTTTTTCTGCGGCATTGTTCAAAGACTTGAAGATAAATCTGCGTATTCCATCAAGTAAAATAAATGAGATTCTACTGTGATTTCTATTGGACAAGCGAATAGGCACAACACATCGCCCCAGCCAAAGCTTAACAACTGGTATATCACGGTTAGTCATCAATCACAAGTTACGTGTCATTCATAATGCGCATGTGTTGCTTCAATTAAAGGCTCGAATGGCAAAGGAGATGAGTTGTACCTATCCGCTTGTTTTTATTGGATTGTCCACCATCTTACCCCTTAGGAAAGATGCTTTTTGTTTATAGAAACTGATGATTCAAAGAGTGTAATCTGAGATGAAAAATCAGTCAGCCCCCAAGGATCTAGAGGAACTGCTTCTATGTTTTAGCAAGTGTCAACATTATTCAAAATGTTGTTGTAAGTTTTTGTTTCAAGCAGCAGGTCTTTAGCGCAAAATACAGAAGGTGCGAAGGATTTACGGAGGAGTTGAAATTGAGGTTTCTGTTGTTTTTTCGAGTATCAGAATGAGACTACGGGTTGGTGATCTGCCACCTTTCCTGCCATTATCTGCCACTAGCAGCGAATGAATGAACAGAGTATAAACGTACAAATAAATCCAATCAAGAGGTGTAATATATATTGTCAATATTCATTGCTTCGATCCGAGTTATGTTATTATTATGCTGTTATTATTACTATTCATACTATATATATATATACTTATATTGTATATCAGAATGTCTCAAAAGCCATACATTCATGATCTTACCAAGCATCTTGATCTACTAAATAAAAAATTGAATCAGGAGAGGTCAAAAAAGAGACATACGAGTTATCACTACTCCAGTTTCACACCATTGGCAATCATCAAGCAAGATTGACTGATTTTATTTAATATTAATCATCTAACCACATTATACTGTAGTACAAAACATTTTTGAGATAAATTACATGAAATATCAGATTACTATATCTAACTATACTTATTTTTAATCCTTTTGAAAAGTGCCATTGATGGCTCTGATGTCAACCATGTCCTTATTTGTTTGCTTTTAATGTAATCAGCTTTAATAAATTTTGAATTTATGTTCTGCTCATCCACTTCACTTGTGTTTTTTCGCTGCTAGCGGCAAATAAATGACAGGAAAGGCGGCAGATCACCAACCCGTAGCCTCATTCTTATACTCGAAAAAGAATAGAAACCTCTATTTTAACTCTTCTGTGAATCTCTCTATGACGAAATGCATGTAACTGAATATAGCATTTCAAAAATAAATCGTACATCATTTTCGAGCAAGAAAAAATAAAATTAAAGCTAACAACATGGTATTACTTGTATTACTAGTATAAACAGATTTTCTAACTTCAGATTTGAAAAAATAGTGAGATGATATATCAATCAAGACTTTGCAATTTTCTTGTCGTTATCCTTTGTTTTAAGTATTTATTATTATTATTATTATTATTATTATTATTATTATTATTATTATTATTATTATTATTATTATTATTATTATTATTATTATTATTATTATTATTATTATTATTATTATTATTATTATTATTATTATTATTAATAAAATTTATGTTTATCTAATAGCAGATAATATAGGGCTCTATGTCTTCATTTGACAGAGCGGTAAATAATAATAATATATGGCGAAAGAGTCAAAGAATACACATTCTTTACTGTTACTCAAGTTTCACGCTTTTCACAGCGATCTTCAGACAGATTTTTTACTCAAGTAAGATTTTTTTACTTGAGTAAAAAATCTGTCTGAAGATCGCTGTGAAAAGCGTGAAACTTGAGTAACAGTAAAGAATGTGTATTCTTTGACTCTTTCGCCATATATTACTATTATTATTATTATTATTATTATTATTATTATTATTATTATTATTATTATTATTATTATTATGATAATGATTATTATTATTATTATTATTATTATTATTATTATTAATATTATTATTATTATTATTATTATTATTATTAATATTATTATTATTATTATTAATATTATTATTATTATTATTATTATTATTATTATTATTAATATTATTATTATTATTATTATTATTATTATTATTATTATTATTATTATTATTATTATTATTATTATTATTATTATTATTATTATTATTATTATTATTATTATTATTATTATTATTATTATTATTATTATTATTATTATTATTATCATCATTACCAATATTATTAAGTAGCATGACTGATTTTTTTTCATTATAGATTTCTGATGGTTGTTATTGCCAACATTGTAGAACATTTAAGATCGGCATTATCAATGATTTCTGTGTCAACGCCAGTGCAACTGAATACCCAGAATAAACATGGCCAGGTCTGCTTTAGTTTAATTATGCTAAATTATTCTCAGCTATTCTGTAAGTCTCTAGTTGGAGTCTTGAAGAGAAATTTAAAATTTAAAACTAGTGGTTTGATTTTTACAATTTAATATACTTGGAATATGATGTTTATGCGTCTGCTGTCCCCCTGCTCCCTTTCGTGCATCTTCGGGTTTTATCCTTATTTTCATATCATTTGATAACTCTGATTATCTTTTTTATTCTATCCTCTGATTTTGTTATATAATTGATATAACTGAAGATTGCTTTGAAGATCCCCTTGTATTGTTAACAGCAGATCCCCTATTTTGCTTAATCCAATCACCAATACTCGTGTAACTGCCCCCTAATATGGCTGTGTTTTACCCATTGATTTTTCCTTTCCTTTTCAGACTGCAGCTCATGTGGCAGCATGTGTCGGCAGCAAAGATTGTCTACGCAAATTAATTGATCATGGAGCTGATCTCAGAATAGTTGACAAATACGGAAAGACACCGCTACATATTATTGCAGAACGGGGAAATGCTGAATGCGTTCTTGAAATGTTTAGAGAAACACCGCATACCGATATGAACGTCAAGAGGATGCTTGTCAAACAGTTATATATGTACGACTACCAAGGTGAGAATACCAACCACATTGCCACCATCTTGATTATTTATATTTATTGTATACTCAGCATGTTTTATATTTGATATGTTATATCTTTAGGTTACACCCCTGTTCACCATGCAGTTGTCAACAGGCAGACTTCTACTGTGAAGGCATTCTGTAGGATCAAAGCAAGCATGTGTGTTAAAGTGAGTTTAAATTAATGTTAACACTTTAACGTTAACACCCACGAGTATACTCGTTTTCACTAACCCCCGCACCACACACCGTGAAAATGTCATCGTCAAGTAGGAGGTTTAGTGCCGCGGAGGCAGCGTGTGTGATCATTGATAATATCTACAATGATGCTGACTCTGAGGACGACGTTCACATGAAATTGAAGAAGAAATTACAGATGAAGTTTGAGGTTCGTTTGATGTTCAAGATTCACCCCTTGGTCAAGGCAACGATGCTATAATTTCAACTGAAAGGGAACCTTCTGAACCTTTGATGGCGTCAACACCGCGTCGAGGTAGAAAGCGAAATAGTCAAGGAAAGTCAAAGACTGTTGAGACTCTGTTTATTCAAAGGAATTTCGTTTGGACAGATAGTAATAAGAACAAGTGGGTTAGCTGCCACAAAAATGTTGCAACTCCTGAGTTTCTTGGAACATCATCATTTGCTAAGCCGTCGAGCGACCTTGATAACCCTGTCTCTTGGTTACAATTGTTTTGGACAAGCACCTTGATGTTTCACCTTGTTGTTGAAACGAATCGCTATGCAAATCAGTATATCAATAAAGTCAAAGCTATTGCATTGCAAGAAAACAAAGCTTTACCTTGTCGTATTAGAAAGTGGAGAGATGTGACTATCGATGAAATGTGGACGTTTCTTGCTTTATTTATTGCTACTGGTATTGTTAGAAAAGGAAGACTTGAAGATTATTGGACTACAGATGAAATTCTAGACATGCCGTATTTTCGTAAACACTGTCTAGAAATCGTTTGCAAGCTATTCTGAGATATTTCCATTTTACTGATAATACTTGTCTTGATAGTAGTGATAGATTGGCAAAAGATTAGACCAGTATATGATATGTTGTGCTCATCATTAACAAATAATTATACTCCAAATCAACATTTTGCACTCAACAAAGGAACACTTGCATGGCGGGGAAGGTTGAAGTTTCGTGTTTACAATTCCATGAAACCTGAAAAATATGGAATCAAAGGTTATATTGTTTCAGAAGCTGCAACTGGTTATGTTTGGCGTTTTGATTTGTATTGTGGTACTGGCATATCATTATCAGCATGGTAGTCAAATCTTTTGTAGCCATTTTAGAATTTTTTATTTTGAATATATTTGGTATGAAAATGATGCAGAATTCTTTGGTATGATCATATAAGTCAATCCAGAAAGAAAAAACATTAAAAAATGTGACACCGGAACTAATGCCAGGCTCTTTTCGTTCAAATAAAATGGGTCTTCTTAAAAAGGTCGGGTGTAAAATTGCTTTGCATAAATCTTAATTATTTTTGCTGGTAATTGTACCTTGACATATTTGCTTGGATTCTACCGTGTGCTTTTTTTGATTGATGAAGAAACAAACAAGTTATTCAATCAGATGTTTAGAAACTTTCTAAAACAGCTGAAGCGTGACTGCTTTTTGAAACTTCAAAACACTACAACTTTTTTGTTTCTTCACCAATCAAAAAAAGCACACGGTAGAATCCAAGCAAATATGTCAAGGTACAATTACCAGCAAAAATAATTAAGATTTATGCAAAGCAATTTTACACCCGACCTTTTTAAGAAGACCCATTTTATTTGAACGAATAGAGCCTGGCACTAGTTCCGGTGTCACATTTTTAAAGGAGCAAAAATGACCGGCAGGCGCTACGCACTTAGGATCACGTGCATGTTTATTGTTCATAACACAATGTACATTGTTGACATGAATTTATAACAGATTAGGCCTGCGTAGAACAATAGTTTCAAAGCGAGACGGTTGAATTACGCTAAGCATAAATTCAACTTGTGCTCGCAGCGGTCGCCGGTCAATCTTGCCCCTTTAATGTTTTTTCTTTCCGGATTGACTTATATGATCATAACAAAGAGTTCTGCATCATTTTCATACCAAATATATTTAAGATAAAAAATTTCAAAATGGCTAGAAAAGATTTGACTACCATGCTATCATTATCAGAACGTTTATCTGGTTTGTTAAATCCAGCCGAAGGCGGAAATTACTTTGTTTACATGAATACTTTTATAACCCGGTTTCGCTTTTGCAGACATCGTTTACTAAGAAGATATATGCTGCTGGTACATTACGAGCTCAACCAAAGCCAATGAAAAAAGTTGCTAATTCTTTGAAACGTGGTGAACAAATTTATCCTTTACAGAAAATATTCTTGTTACGTTTTGGTTTGACAAAAATTTAGTGCAATCTATTTCAACAATGCATTCTGGTATTGATATGAAAGATTCTGGTAAAAAGAATAAAGATGACTCTCCTGTTATGAAATATTGGAATATAATAAATACATGAATGGTGTTAATAAGTCAGACGAAATGTTGAAATATTATCCGATGTCACAAGGAACTCTAAAATGGACTGTCAAATTGATGCTTTTTTTTCACAAGTCAGTTTATTCAACGTGTCTATTCTTTATCATAAACACAACAACAAATCTAATTTGAGAACTTATTCATTGACCTGTGTGAAATAAATAGCTACACAACACTCTCAGCAGAGTGATAATACTGCCGATTCAGATAATGATGACAATTATAATGATAATAGGCTACTGGCGATAGTAATAGCAATCTGAATTCTACATCATCTTCATCTGTAAACAAGTAAAACGTGTCCCTGTTTGTGACCCAGAAAACCGACTACTTGGAAGTGTTGTTCAACATAAACTTGCTGATTTACTATTATTAAATCTGACCTTTAATTTAATTTCAGGTAGCAACCAATGGCTATGCAGCTATTCATCTTGCCGTTGAACAAAACAACGAAGACATGGCTGAATTGCTTATAACTGAGGGAAAAGCGGACGTTAATGCCAAGTCATTTGGTGGTGTCACACCTCTTCATCTTGCTGCTGGTCATAATAACTTGGGCATGGTTGGTCTGTTGTTAATCTTGAAAGCTGATCCATTCTCAAAAACATCTGAGAACTCATTGCCTGTTGATTTTTCACAAAATGACATGGTATGTATATATTATTAGCACTCTTTGTCACTATCAATCATCACTCATCTGTAATGTGGCTTTCCTGATTAGCACGTACTTTGGCTTATAATGAAATTAAAATGTGAAAGTGTTCTGTGTAATAGCCTTGAGATTGGTTGCCATGCAGACACATAATGAATGCCTTGAATAGGAGGTTGAACATGATTATACCAAATACACAATGATAAGGATTATTAATGTGCTTGCAGTGATATTAATGTTGGTTTTGTTATTATGTTCGCATATTTCTCCCTCCCTTTCAATTAGATATGCATTTGATTCAAGCTAAGTTCCGTAAATAATAATATCAGTAGGCTAAGTTTATGCTAATGGATGTGTTTTCTCTTTTCTTTAGATCATTGAAACTCTCAGGAATTTACAGCGTTCGTCGTAACTTTTGTGCAATCTGCATGTAGCAGGATAGTCCCATGGAAGAAACAGCCAATCATAGGGACCTTTTGACTGTCAGATTGTTCTTGGAAATATTCTAGAATTATTCTCCATGATATTCTGATGTCTCAACTGAGTAGAGTATTTCAAAATATTTCAAATTGTAAACCATTTCCAGGTCCTTCTCATTTCTATCTCAGTTTAAATGAAAGGAGCCTGGAACCGGCTCAGCTCTGGCGTACATATTGAAATAGCTTTTGACTTTATCAGTCAAGACTCTATCATGGTGAGTAATTTCCAGACTATAGCAACCCGATAGTCAGTTGTCTCTATTACTCGTTGATTCTTCTATGGGACTATACTGCTGCACACTGTAGCGTTGCGTATACCATTAGATAACGTGTAACGTATAGATTTGTAGCTGTATTTGTTTGTGTTCCATGAAAACTTTTGAATTCTTAAGTGGCTTGCAAGGATCGCAAACACTTTAATCAACTTACTTTCCTAATTGTATTACAAAATTTGAATCATTAACTGAATTATCTGTTAGCAACAATAATTAATATGCCTTATCAGCACTATGTCAGCATTATCACTCGTTGCATCTGGGAAGTATTAACGCAATCTTAATTCACAACAGAAATTTATATCTCTACTTGAAGTTTTTTTTCCAATGGAATTGTTTTACAAGAAGAACAGATTATCAAAAGTTCAAAAGCAGATTTAGAGCTAAAGAACAGACAAAGAAAGTTTCTGTTTTATAGAAACATTATTAAAATGTAGGCTACCCACACACCAGGACTACACATTATTAATTCAAGATCACATATGGAAATCAACTTACTTACTCTTGAAGAACTAGGTTGGCTGGCATATTCCAAAAATCATTAACAACGAAATGGCAATCTCAAAAAGAAAGAACTCGTTTTATATGTTTTTTTCAGAACAAATGAAATATGGTATATATTATCTATGCTATTGATTATTAAAAAGATCACATATGGAAATCAACTTCATTTACTCTCGAAGAACTAAGCTGGCTGGCATATCAATCTGTTAGATTGTTATTTTACACTCAATCCAAGAACTTGAATCATTGAATCGACACACAATTATTGATTAGAGGAAAGAATTATATTGGATGCCTTGTTGGTGGAATTTTCTATGAATCATACAGTATGTAAATTGTTTATGGATTTGGAATGATGCTACTTCTGAATAATATGGTTTTAGATCACTTGAATATTTATACAACGAATTCATTGATTCTAAATCTCAATTACATGTGGAGAATTCTAAATCTCAATTACATCTGGAGGATTTATTTTTGAGAATACAATCAGACGCAATCCAACATTTTTCAGCTACCTATGCTTGAGATTATCAAATTATTCCCTCTTTAAAAATGTCATATTTAATATTTTGCCTTGAAAGAATGGATTATCTGAAGATTTCATTGTACTACTTTGATAATTAATATATCATTCAATAAAACTTTGTCCTTAGAAACATTACCTAATTTGATCTATCAATATGAAGCAAAGAAGAAAAAAACTATGTATCTTGTCAAAATTTATTATCATTTGGAACTAAGATTTAACATCGAAATTGTATGCTTGGACCAGTTGAAAAAGTTTATCTATAAACACATTTTTTGAAACGATATTACAAAGTATTCAATGCTGACAATGTACTATCTGATTTATATCTGACAATTTCTTAAATTTTAACTAACTTTTTTACATCCAAGATGTTGAAAATTATTCATCGCCTCCTGATAATTAACTATAACTTTTATGGCTGCCTGTTATATGGAAATTTTCTTTCAGTTTTTCAGTTCTGTACCCAAGATAGGCCTACTACCTTGATCGTTGTTTAATGCTTGCTTAGATCAAGTGTGATAATGTTGACATAATTTACTGCTGAATTTGAAAACAGTATGAAAACAGCTCTTTAGTTATATTTGAAATGTTTGCTCATATTAAATAACCCATGAATCTCTCATGGAAAAGGATTAAGTCAAACTTAAATTCAAATTCAAATATTTTGCATCAAATTGTTGTACTAAGTACGTTATGGTATGTTGATTACTATGCAAAGTTTTTTCTCAATAAATGGATATGTATTTTTTTTTTTAAATAAATGTTTGAAAAAGTGACCGTTTCTCAAAAGTTGAAATGTCAGTCGCGTTTTCTCAAATTGACTGAATTGAATTCACACTGATTTGTTGAAAAACATCGATCCATTTATGGAATTGTTTCCTAAGTAATCAACACATTTGGTACATCAAGTCAAAGTAAACAATTTAAATTTGAATTTATATTGACCTGACCCTATGTTTTGATTTTATCAAGTGATTAGAAATCATAATTAATTGATATGATTATCAAATATTTTTCAATTGGTTGATTTTGATTAAAAAATGTCTAATATTAGAATATAATTAGTTACTTGGGAAATAATTAAGTAATGATGTGAATATAGTTTCCCAAATAATTTAATTAAAACTAAATTATTGATATTATTTGTTCAAAACCAATTGCTTATGTGTTTGCGATCCTTGCACGCCTATTATTATGAAGATTTTCTAAAATGTTTACATTGGACAATGAAGTCTGAAGACATGCGTTGATATATATGCATTTATAAGTACTACGTAGCAATACTATTAACAATGTAAATTTTATATTAATAGTATTGCTACTTTGTATATTTTATTATTTTAAATTATTAAATAAATATTATTGCAAGTAGCTATATATAATAAAGAAAAACATATGTAGTAATCAACTTACAATGTAGAAAAATGTGATTAAAATATTAAAGGGGCAAAATTGACCGGCGACTGCTGCGAGCACAAGTTGAATTTATGCTTAGCGTAATTCCACCGTCTCGCTATGAAACTATTGTTCTACGCAGGCCTAATCTGTTATAAATTCATGTCAACAATGTACATTGTGTTATGAACAATAAACATGCACGTGATCCTAAGTGCGTAGCGCCTGCCGGTCATTTTTGCTTTGCTCCTTTAAATAAGTGATTTAAAGGAGCAAAAATGACCGGCAGGCGCTACGCACTTCGGATCACGTGCATGTTTATTGTTCATAACACAATGTACATTGTTGACATGAATTTATAACAGATTAGGCCTGCATAGAACAATAGTTTCAAAGCGAGACGGTTGAATTACGCTAAGCATAAATTCAACTTGTGCTCGCAGCGGCCGCCGGTGCAGATTTTTATTAACAAACCCATGAAGCGCATCCCTGGCCATCAAGCGCATGCCTGTCTCGTTTGCATTTGGTCTATTTGGGTGAACATGAGGCGTGATCCACCCGTTTAGGGTTAGGGTTAGGGTCAGGTCACGTGATAATCACTCGGTCGAGTATAAATTCATTTCTGTTTCATGAGTTGTCGTCGATTGGCGTTGGTTCGAGTCCTGGTCGAGACGAAGTTTCAATTTTTCCCGAAATTTACTGTGAAATTTAAAGGAGCAAAAATGACCGGCAGGCGCTACGCACTTCGGATCACGTGCATGTTTATTGTTCATAACACAATGCATATTGTTGACATGAATTTATAACAGATTAGGCCTGCGTAGAACAATAGTTTCAAAGCGAGACGGTTGAATTACGCTAAGCATAAATTCAACTTGTGCTCGCAGCGGTCGCCGGTCAATCTTGCCCCTTTAAAGTTACTGTTCGTTCATTATACGCATGCGTTGATGGCCAGGGATGCGCTTCATGGGTTTGTTAAAAAAAAAATTTGCGTCGCCGGTCAAACTTGCCCCTTTAAAGGGTCAAACCAGACCGGCAGCCTTCTTATCAACGCCATAGCATTCCTCGTGATTTCATTTGAGCCGTAGCAACCTTTTAATTTTGTATGAATATTTCTGAAAAACAATATGAAAACTGGAGCGAAACAATGCGAATTGAATAAGGATAATGAAAACTATGGCAATTATGTACGACCGTGAAACATTAACATCAATCCATGCGAAACAGACGGGAATTTTTATCAAAACATACTCAAACCACAGAGAGAAATGCACGAAGGAATGGCAAAACTGATCAATAATATAAAATACTATTTTAATTAATTTGCTGTAGAAATTCATATATTCCACGAATCCAGAAATTACATACGATGTTTATTTCATCTCGATCGAAGTTCGATAAATATCAAGTGTGATTGAAAATAGAAATACAAAATAAATAAGTTGTTGATTTGAGGTTGTGAAAATGGAGCTTCTATTTGTTCTTTGAAGGAATCTCGCATTGATAGGTTTGTAAACAGGAAAACAGTGTCAAATCTTCACTCAGGTGTTCCTTTAGACAAAATTCATTCCTTATACCAGTCTTTGCAAATCACGAAATTTAGGTAAAACTTTGTTATGGTTTATCGCCACAGCATATGCATGTTATTTAGTAGATATAATTGAGATAGACATTTGAGACACACAAGACATAGATATAATTTGGTATAGACATATATTTGGTTCACATGTTGACACGACGAAGGACAGAGACATAAGAGGGATAACAAGGTGGGGCATTACAATTTACAATTCTACAAACGGATATGACAAGTTGACTTTCGCGCTAACCACTACAGGACTCACAAAAGACGGAGTCATATAGCTGTGAATAGGAGGGGTGAAGCAGCAGGAAAGCGCGAAGTCAGGAAATTTACATGAACATGATAAAATTTCAACACGGATTACAGCAATATCAGCAAATTTCGGCGTATAAAAGTCTAATAAGTAGTCCATCTGCTGATATCCGTTGGTGTTTATGAAGCTTCGAAGCAAAGGAGCTAGTCCAATATAGTGAAATATCTTCATAATACGACCAATTGTTCATTAATTGTAAAGTTGAATCCACAAATGGCATAATTAGCGTAAAACTGGGTAATCCAAAGTGATGTTATTGTAAGGTTGACTTGCCCAAGTCTCAGGCTAGGGTTATATGGACGCACCGAACTCAATTGATTCATTCATTCGAATTAAATCTCATGATAGCGCGCTTCGTATAACATCATTCGGTTCATCAACATTCCTCAAAAAACATTAAGTGCGTCAAGCTAGCTCCCCACGTCAAGGCTTGACGTGCGGAGCTCTTCTCCATGAATTAAATTCATCGCCGCGTTATACGAGCGAGCTATCATCGCACTGAACTAAATACATTCCACTCACGGTGCCGTGACTGAGCTCCTATATTTACCTTATATGGCAATAAACCGGGGGATGTACAAATCATAAATCATTTTAAAGAATGTTTCCATGGCAATGCGATGGAAAGAACATCGCTTTTGGGAAGTTGTTATATGATTGACTTGTGACTTGTTTATATGATTGAAAGATGGCTGACAGGGAAGCTGATGTTTTCCAAAATCATGATTTGAAACATTTAAAAACGCTTTCTTCTAGTCAATCACAATGCATCAGCACTAGAATTGGGGTCGCTTTTATCATAATACGTTATCTAAATGGAAATTCGCATTCAATTTGCTCTGAGTACTATGCCTTGCTAGAACAAAAACTGTTTCCCGTAAAAATGCTTGCAAACCTTCGAGATTACTACTTCATACAAGTTTCAAACTATAGATAGGCAAAATAGAAAGGAAAAATCGCTGAAAATGAAAAATAATGCAAACAAAATACTCTGGTTTCAAATCATGCGGCATAATTCCAAGAAAACTACTTCCTATCACGTGACATTTTGGCCAGTTTTTAAAGATCGTCGACATTTGGTTCGTCTGTATAACCCCAAATGCAAATTTAATGCTATTCGGTGTCGCACCTAATTCGAATTGAGTTCGGTGCGTCCATATTGTTAACTTCGTCCTCGTGCAATTTATTAGCATTCTTTATTATACTAACTTTATTATTATACACAACCATGCAGACATATTATGTTTTTATTATAATCATTAGTTAAATTTATATTCACATTTACATTCAAATATTGCCAACATAGCTAACTTAATTACAACATAAAAATATTGGTAGAGTAATATTTACAATAGAACACGTTTTGTATACACGTGCAAAACCACATTAACATTATACCTTAGGCATATAACTTTTATATAAATATATTTATTTTTATACTACTAATCAATGTTCACAATGTACTCTGTATAAGACAGATACATTATCATCTTTATAATTATTGTTATAATTATTTATCATACAACGAAATATATCATCGGAACATTCATAAAGTGGTGTATTTCATGTCTCACTGAAGTTTCTGTAAGTACAGTTATTTATGTTGATTCAAACCTATATCAGACAAGTAAATTGACAGTCATTCTATTACACGGGATAGTTCACAATTTCACTATACAGTCCTCTATCCAATCATCTCAATTCATCTGAATCCCGCTGTAATATTGGTCCGTCGAACCGGAGTAGCATTCTCAATTTACTATGTCTGAATTCGATACTGATCCAATTGCCACATCATCCGAAGATGCAAACACAGATCAATTAGAAGTTGATAGTACAGATACAGTAGCACAAACAGATCATTCCATTAGACCCAGAATAGATGCCATCAATTACAAGCGAAGTAGAGGTGGGAAACTAGCCCATTTCACGAAAACGGCAACATTAGCCAAATCAATTTTGGAACAAAATCCAAACACACGTCTACTGAAGTCATACAGAATAAAGCTTCAGACCATCTTTCATGAAGTTGTTACCGCCAATGAAATTGTTTTGTCACAAGCCAAGACAGAGCAAGAATTAGCAGAGAGTTATGAGTGGTTATCGAACATTGAACTCAAGTACGAAATAATTATCTGTGAAATAGATGATTATTTAGAAGAACACACCATAGCCAATCAATCACAAGTTAAGTTAGAAGGACAACCACAAACCTCATTAGAAGAAGACCCTTTATTAAGGACACAACAAGAACATACCACACCTCAAGTTAGCCCTGTAAGAAAATTAGACTCACAATTAATTAACAATCAAGAAAACAAAAATATTGCGCGAGAAAAATCGAGCCTTGCCATAGACGCGTGGATTGATAAACTCACGGCAAGTGAAGTAAGCGCAAATTTTACTGAAAATTCAGATGCACAATGGGGTGACACGCTTGTTTCATTGACGCTAAAATTAAAAGATTTTAATGGCGACGCATTTGAATATCAAGATTTTGTCAATTCGTTCAAACACCAAGTACACGATAGAAAAACACTTTCACCAGACACAAAAATGACGCATTTACTAAACCATTTAAAAGGCCCAGTAAAACTAGCGGTCGATGGTTTACCACACAACAGTGATGGCTATGTCGAAGCCTTACAAATAATAAAAGAAATGTTTGGGAACAGAGTTTTAATATCAAGAGCATACATAAACAGAGTTACAAAAGGAAATATAATTTCAAACGATGCAGAGGAAATTAGAGAATTCTATTATCATTTAAATTCATGTTCATCAGCATTAAAACAATTGGACTATTATTCTGATATTAATTCACAGCCGTCGTTAATTGCTATTGCTGAACGTTTACCTAAAAGCATTCAATTTCGTTGGAAAAGAAAAATCCTAGCCTCACTTTTACTTTGACGATTTTGATATGTTGGTAAGTGAGACTTGTGTCCTTTGGCAATTCTATTGTTTTAGAAAACAAAGAAACCGCCAACAGAATCGCGTCGATGACGTAGTTTTATTTGAGTATTCCAGGGTGTCAACAGTCAACAGCGAACGAATCGTAAAATATATAAGCCTGAACTTTTAAAAGATGCTAAAATATTTGACAGAAATAGTGGCTTGAGTCACTTGTTGTATATATATTCAGGGTATTGGAGCTAATTAAACTGGAAAACTGATTTTATTATTCTAACTTACTGATTCTGGCGAGTCATTGATTTAGCGAAAGCTGCTGTTTACTGCAAACTTTTTGAGCGCTCGTTGGAGATCGAAATGCAGATTGAAATATGATTCATTGTGGAAATGATAAACACTACACTTGAATGTTGCTATATTCTGAATAAATCTTCCCCTTGCTCTTGTACACGATATGTAACTGCTCAATTTTCGATGGTAACCCAAAGCATTCACAATGATACAATCTTAAACAATCCTGAAGGGTAAAAACATTTACAGATAATTTCGCCATCTGTATTTTGAATGATGAATTGATGATGTTGAAATAAGTTTGAAATTTTTCACAGCAATCAGTTAATCGACTTGATTTAATAACCATAAGTTTCCATATAGATTTAATTCATTTTATTTTGGCTTGCATGTTGCATCTTTCATTAATTTACGTAATGTTGAACCCCGTCTTTCCGCGTACATCAAATGCGTGATAATTTGTCAGAACAATACGATCAAACAGAATGCCGTTGTGCAGAATCCTGCACAACGCTGTACGAAGGGAATAAGTCCCGCTTACCGCTTGTCAAATTGCGGTATATCAAAGCGGGACTTATAGATCAGTCAAATTGTAAGGCTGCGTGTGCATTGTCGCGGTCACCAATTGTGCATGTTATTTAGTAGATATAATTGAAAGACATTTGTACGGTGGCCCACAACTGCCACTTACAACAATTTCACTTGCCTGCCACATTAACTTCACTTGCCTGCCACATTAACTTTACTTGCCTGCCACAATAAGAAAATCATGCAGCATTAACTTTACTTGCCTGCCACAATAAGAAAATCATGCAGCATTAACTTTACTTGCCTGCCACAACAAAAACATGAATTACAACAACTTCACTTGCCTGCCGCATTAAGAACTTACATTACAACAACTTCACTTGCCTGCCACATTAAAAACTTACATTACGGAAGTGTTGCATTTATTACGGAAGTATATTCTTCAACGCGTCCGTTTGAAAACGAGATGCTGTGAAGAAATTTTTTATTCTGAGCCTCGGAATTCGGATAAAAAACATGGCCGCTGATTGTCTATTATTTTAGTCGATGCAGTGTCGATGCAGTTTTCTGTATAAATATAAACTGTGACTGAATGTTATAACAACTCAAAGATAATCAATAACAACCAGGTAAAGCCATCATCTGTTTAATTGCCTAAGAACTTGCATGTTTTTTTTGTTATAATTGCAAATCAGTGAAGACAGACAGTGAAGCATAAATTAATCAGATTATCCTGTTATCCATGTAGGCTAGACTTTGTATAATGTACATCCACCCTCTCCCTGATCAACTGCTGTTAATATGCTTGCAGATGACTATTTACATTCACCTTGATACACTAGTTTGTCATTATTAGGGCTCCGTAGTGCAGAGAACAGTCCCATTATTTCATGATTATATATTCATAAGAAAATATATAGTACATTCACGGCCAAGTGTTACACGTTCTTGTATTGGAATAATCAATTAATTAACATGGTAATATGTATGAACTGATAATGACTAATAATTTATTATTTCAAAGTTAATAAGTGTATACAAGTCACTTGTTGCAATTATTCAATACCAATTTAATATAATTTTTTGTAAGACTTGGTAAATATAACAATCAAATCAAGCTATTCGGCACGAAGGAATCTTGTAATGGCCGAGTTTGCCAAGGGACTCATACAATTTGGGCAGCTTGATGATTTGAAACCGAAGAAAGAAAGCTTGAAATCACTGTTTGGTTTGTACTGCCAAAAGTGAACTATCACAAATAAAAATATATAAATTATGGCCTACCAAATGCCTGTGCATTGAAGTATGCTGTCACAAAAATATCTTTGAATTGATTGTATGTTTTTCATATGCTGTAGTTGCAACAATATGGGCTTTTCACAGGCGCTGACCAGTGGATGGCATATTGTATGGGCCGTATCTCCTGTACAGTCATGATTGAAACTGACCATGATGCTCTGAGATGTTTTGTTCCGTGGGACGTGCCGTGTTCCTGTCACCCATCCCAATAGTCCTGCTGATGTGGCTTCTACAGTTACCGTTTTTTGTTCTGATTCTGAAGTGTCAACATCCATTGGCTCCGATTCTGCTGCCGGTGTGTCTTCGTAAACATATGCAACTTGTCTCGATGGTATACTGCAGACTCCTCCAATGTACGTTTTGTAGATACAGGAGAAGGAGATGAATAACATGGTTGCAGAATAGATAATATGTAAATGACAGATGGCTCAAATTAATCGTTCCCTTTTGGGAGTAGAAACAGTGATTTGAATCTTTCTTCTTCGGTTTCAGATCATCAAGCAGCCCAAATTGTGTGAGTCCCTTGACAAACTCAGCCATCACCAGACTCCTTCGTGCCGAAAAGCTTGATTTGATCGTTTCCGCTATCGCCTTCTTATTCGATTCTGCTATGACTCATGTGTAGCCATGCTCCATTATTTCATCCATTCTGTTCTTCATATCATCCATTATCTCACTAAGAATTTGTTTTTCTTTCTCTGCCAGGGCTTCGTCATCACCATCTGTCACTGGACATGGCTCGAAAATACAGTTATATGCTAAATCGTCCATGAACTGCTCCGGTGGACCACCATGTGCAAGACAAACTGCCACAACTTCTCCACACGTCTGATAGGTTCTATTACTGAATGTATGTCATCGAGAAAAATGGTATTTTAAAGAGCTCTTCTCTGATTTTTAATATCCAAGAGCTCATGAACTCTTTGCCCATGGCTCCTTGATCAATGCCAGCTTCACCAAAATACTTGACAGCCTTGACAGTGATTCCTTGCTCTTGGAAAGGAGGCTAGTTGTAGACATCCATACAAACAAACAAACTGCCAATGTCGAGCTGAATGTTATGTCACGTCATGGGGGAACGCACCGTAATTACTGATCATTCACTAGAAAAATTTGCTCCGCGCCCTAAATATTTCGAGCTTTGCTATCAAGTCACAAAAAGTTTTTAAAAAGATGAAATCAAACCTCTGAACCTTTATGTATGATTATCCGAAAAGTTATCTACTTTGATATTTTTTGGAATTCAAAGGATTTGTATCCTAGTCCAGCTGCTCCTGATCCTTACATAAAATACAACAGCAACAACTATACTTACGAGAATTAATCACAAAATAGTTTGGCCTCAAGTTATTTTGGGAGCAATATTTAGTCTGTGGTATCTCTCACCTGGAAATGGACCCAAAAAATGACACGTCCCAGTATGGCCATCATTTGGGGGTTACCCTGCGTGTACGTAGTATATGATAAGCACATCACATTACAATGAAACAGTAGTCTTACACATAGAGTATATACTGTACTTGATATTTTGAATATATTTCATTTTTGGGTTATAAATATTGAATTTATAGAGGGTAGCAAAATTAAATTTTTTAAATTGTATATTAAATTTATATGACTGGTGATCCGATGATGAGAAAATGTGTAGTGGTCATTACTTTAATTAATTGCAAGTCTATATTCATATGAATTGTATTGCTTCACAGTCTCAGTTTTTAGTAAAATTTATACCGATTATAAATCTTTAAATGCTATTGCAAATTTATGTAGAAATCTTAAACAATATATAAATTGATTGAATGATGAGGAATACTACCCGTCATTTCTGGCGAATCCCATTAACTTTTTGTATAATTCCAATCCTGTTTTCCAATCATGGGCAGAGTTCTCCTGGCTTTAGTTCATTGCATAAGTAAAATACTCTTCATATTCATCCTCTTGAAGCGGCTCCAGTATCTGGGTTTTACAAAAAGCAATGTTATCGATACTCGGATACTCTTTGGCAGTCCACCTGATTGCTCAGGAAGATTGTACGATGCATCAGGTCTGCCAGCAATAGTTTGATACTTGGAATATCTTATGTAATGCGTATTCCAATGTGGCTGTATCAGCTGGCTTGCATGTCATCAGCTCTGTTATATATGTCTTGCTCTTCAAGATCCGTAAAGAAATTGATCCACTGTACTCTTGCAGCAATACCATTTTCTGTTCCCGAATCTGTTAACTTCATTGGAGCACACCTAACCTTTTGATTGCATCTAGGTAAAACTGTGCTACAACTTGCGGTGAATTGTTGGATCGTGTGACGTTAAGCCATACACCTTCCTGCTCCAGCCATCAATACAACCATGGATAGGAAACCCAAAAGGTTTTAATTTATCATAATCATCACAGTGCCAGGCATAGTTTGGGCCAGGGCTGGTATATACTCGTCGCTTGAGCTCATGCGCCCTCCTAAGTGAGGTACTATTTTCGAGCCATTTCCAGTGACAGATGTTGATGACAAAGCCCTGGCAGAGAAAGAAAAACAAATTCTTAGTGAGATAATGGATGATATGAAGAACAGAATGGATGAAATAATGGAGCATGGCTACACATGAGTCATAGCAGAATCGAATAAGAAGGCGATAGCGGAAACGATCAAATCAAGCTTTTCGGCACGAAGGAGTCTGGTGATGGCTGAGTTTGTCAAGGGACTCACACAATTTGGGCTGCTTGATGATCTGAAACCGAAGAAGAAAGATTCAAATCACTGTTTCTACTCCCAAAAGGGAACGATTAATTTGAGCCATCTGTCATTTACATATTATCTATTCTGCAACCATGTTATTCATCTCCTTCTCCTGTATCTACAAAACGTACATTGGAGGAGTCTGCAGTATACCATCGAGACAAGTTGCATATGTTTACGAAGACACACCGGCAGCAGAATCGGAGCCAATGGATGTTGACACTTCAGAATCAGAACAAAAAACGGTAACTGTAGAAGCCACATCAGCAGGACTATTGGGATGGGTGACAGGAACACGGCACGTCCCACGGAACAAAACATCTCAGAGCATCATGGTCAGTTTCAATCATGACTGTACAGGAGATACGGCCCATACAATATGCCATCCACTGGTCAGCGCCTGTGAAAAGCCCATATTGTTGCAACTACAGCATATGAAAAACATACAATCAATTCAAAGATATTTTTGTGACAGCATACTTCAATGCACAGGCATTTGGTAGGCCATAATTTATATATTTTTATTTGTGATAGTTCACTTTTGGCAGTACAAACCAAACAGTGATTTCAAGCTTTCTTTCTTCGGTTTCAAATCATCAAGCTGCCCAAATTGTATGAGTCCCTTGGCAAACTCGGCCATTACAAGATTCCTTCGTGCCGAATAGCTTGATTTGATTGTTATATTTACCAAGTCTTACAAAAAATTATATTAAATTGGTATTGAATAATTGCAACAAGTGACTTGTATACACTTATTAACTTTGAAATAATAAATTATTAGTCATTATCAGTTCATACATATTACCATGTTAATTAATTGATTATTCCAATACAAGAACGTGTAACACTTGGCCGTGAATGTACTATATATTTTCTTATGAATATATAATCATGAAATAATGGGACTGTTCTCTGCACTACGGAGCCCTAATAATGACAAACTAGTGTATCAAGGTGAATGTAAATAGTCATCTGCAAGCATATTAACAGCAGTTGATCAGGGAGAGGGTGGATGTACATTATACAAAGTCTAGCCTACATGGATAACAGGATAATCTGATTAATTTATGCTTCACTGTCTGTCTTCACTGATTTGCAATTATAACAAAAAAAACATGCAAGTTCTTAGGCAATTAAACAGATGATGGCTTTACCTGGTTGTTATTGATTATCTTTGAGTTGTTATAACATTCAGTCACAGTTTATATTTATACAGAAAACTGCATCGACACTGCATCGACTAAAATAATAGACAATCAGCGGCCATGTTTTTTATCCGAATTCCGAGGCTCAGAATAAAAAATTTCTTCACAGCATCTCGTTTTCAAACGGACGCGTTGAAGAATATACTTCCGTAATAAATGCAACACTTCCGTAATGTAAGTTTTTAATGTGGCAGGCAAGTTAAGTTGTTGTAATGTAAGTTCTTAATGCGGCAGGCAAGTGAAGTTGTTGTAATTCATGTTTTTGTTGTGGCAGGCAAGTAAAGTTAATGCTGCATGATTTTCTTATTGTGGCAGGCAAGTAAAGTTAATTTGGCAGGCAAGTGAAGTTAATGTGGCAGGCAAGTGAAGTTGTTGTAAGTGGCAGTTGTGGGCCACCGTACATTTGAGAGACACAAGACATAGATATAATTTGGTATAGACATACATTTGGTTCACATGTTGACACAACGAAAGACAGAGACATAAGAGGGATAACAAGGTGGGGCATTACAATTTACAATTCTACAAACGGATATGACAAGTTGACTTCCGCGCTAACCACTACATATGAACAGATATCCTGATGCATAAGTGAAAGCTCTTAAGTTATCGGTAGCCTTCTACCTGCTCCTTCCCTTTTACCACCATTTTCTGGCTCTTCAGGAAACTTGGCATTCCTGTTATTAAATTATCGAAGATTGGAAATAAGTGTAGGAAGTATAAGCTCTTGTTCAAGAATGGTTCAAAAATATTTTACAACAAACGCATTCTAGACGAGGCAAAGCAATGTTTGGAAACGAGTGCGAGTGTTTGAATTTTATGTGCACTTTTCAAAGTGTGCGCGCGCAAGGTTTCCCGGTCTGTTTTGACCCTTTAAAGGGGCAAAATTGACCGGCGACCGCTGCGAGATCAATTTGAATTTATGCTTAGCGTAATTCAACCGTCTCGCTTTGAAACTATTGTTATACGCAAGCCTAATTTGTAATAAGTTCATGTCAACAATGAACATTGTGTTATAAACAATAAACATGCACGTGATCCTAAGTGCGTAGCGCCTGCCGGTCATTTTTGCTCCTTTAAGTGATTCTATTTATTTGTGTTTCATTTCCAAAGGATCTTACATTGTTTCCCTAGATGTATGTTCAATCAACTCTGATCGTAATTAAAATAATAAACTCAAATTGCTGGTCATGCAAATACTGTAATTTAAATCAACCTTTCTTCAAAGTGAAATTTTATCTTTCTGAAATCTCAAACAACAGACAGTTAGATTAACAGCTTTCATTTCACGGTCACATAATTATTGCATGTGTACAACTCCCTATATCAAAAACTCCTTACTTTCTATATCAAAAGCTACCTCTAAATTGAAAATCGAATAGCCTGCTCACAGACCCAAATACTAATCATCTTTGCCCTCCTTTTGAATTGTCCAAGGGAGGCTGTTGGAGCATGGTCAGTTTCAACATCATTTTTATTAATGACGAATTTATTAAAGTTATAACTATCTGGCTGAGTGAAGTCTATTAATTTGTGCAATGAAGATGTAGCGTTAGTCCTTAATCTATCATAAAAATGGCATTTCTTGCAAGCATCCGCCGTTCTCATGCGATGGCATTGAAATGTGTAAGTTGAACATTTTTTGTCAATGTTCATCATAGCCTATTCATCAATGACATCAATGGTCATCAGACATCATATAGCAGTAGCCTAGATAGTAGCAGTATAGAGTATATAGTATAGACAGTCACATTGTAGAAATGTTCCGTCCTTCTTTCTTCTATCATATTGCTACATAAAGATCGCCACAAAGCACGGTCAGACATGGCTCAGCTGACTGCTGCTGACAATTTGACAAAGAACCGAACCAACGAACTCTAAAAAAGATTTGGATAATTTCATTTATTATTGACCCAGTGTAATCAGTTCCCATAAAATATATATATAGCATAATCTAAAAAAAAAAAAAAAAAAAAAAACCTAGTTAGAATTAAAGTTAATATTTGTTTGTTTGAAGACATTGATCGATTAATCTTATATCCGCCATTTTTTTAATATAAACGTCATGTTATTTGTGTTGATTTACGTCATTATGTTATTTTTATAGCTTGCGAAATATTTTAAAATAATTTTGATTATGTAAGCAAAATATACCTTTAGAAAAGCCTAGACTAATTCAGAAACTTCAGTATGAGAAGCTACATTCGAAACGAAATCATACAACATTTTAGAAATTATATATATTGAAACATGAGATGATTACGAAATAAATTGTTATGAACTTATGAATCGTCCGTGTGTTTGTATTCGACCCCGTATTCGAACCCTCATACTCAAATAAGAAGTCAATTAATATGTGAATAAGGATTTTCAAAATTGGCAAAACAGTTTCGAATCATAGTTCGAATTAAAGTCTCGATAAAGAAATTAGAAATAAAAAGAAATTAATCAAGAATGGCCGACGACGCTGAAGCGATTCGGAGGAGATTTGAGAGGAGATCAAAGGCTTATAATAGAGAAATAGAAGAATTTACAACGATAAAAGAACAAGAATTTGTAGCAATAGGCACTTGGAAGTCAATACTATTCAAGGTAACTGAAGCTAGAAAACAAGTAGAAGAAACAGCGTCGACTTACCTAGACGTGCTCGATGAAAATAACGCTTTAAATGGCCAATTAGAATTGGAAATAGATCACAGAGTTGATGAATGCAGAAAACTTCACTTTGAAATCAGAGCAGAAACTACGAAGATGATCCATGAACTTGAAGAAAATGAAGCAGAAAAAACTCACAAACGCGCGTTAGAGATCGCCGCCGCAACGCAAAATAATCAAGTAAACATTAATGAAGAAAACGCAGGAGGTGAAAGCAGCCATCATGAATCAGCCTCTTTCGAACAAAATGATCAAAATGACGTCACCGATGTAAACAACGACGGAGACGACGCAGACTCTGTTGTAGAAAGAGAAAGACCAACAGAAAATAACAAAGAAAAAGAAATCACAGCAGGAAATCAAAGACATCAGGATGAACTCACCCATGAAGAGGGGCAACAAAGCAAAGAAAACGAAAGTGGAAATGCAACCAAAAGAGATGACAACATAATCACAATAGAATTACTCAAAGATTTATCAAAAACAGCAGCTGAAGCTGCTGCAGTTGCAGCCATCAGAGCAATTAACATAGAGGGCAAGGCAACACACTCAAACAAAACATCTATTCGTTTAGCTGGATTCACCCCCAATTCATGGAATGGAGAATTTAAAGGATTTCCAACCTTCCAAAAGCGATTTACTTCAGCAATGAACAATGCCGGAGTTTTGGATGATGATGTCAAGCTACAATGGCTTGAAAAATCAATACCACAGTCTTACCATACAACTATTGAAGGACGCTCAACATTAGTCGAAGCATGGAAAGCGTTAAAGTTAGTTGTAACTGACAAAAAAATATCTGATGAACTGATGTGGAATTTCCGAAAATTAAAACCTATACAAGATAAAGACCAAAACGTAATCCAAACATTTGTCACAACAATACGTACGCATATGATGTACCTAAAAGATTTTGGGAAAGGAAACCGTACAGAAGATGAGGAATTCATCAAAGATTTGAAGAGAAAGACAGGAGCGGAATTCGAAGATCAAATTGAAGACCAGTTGGCACAAGAAAACAGAATCGCAAGAAAAATGAACATGAAAGAAGAAGAACTCTCAGCCGACTATATTTTAGAATTCTTGGAAAGAAGACTGTTATCATCAAATTCTTACAGAACAGAAAAGAAACAGCAAACATTATCAAAGAAAGAGTCAAGGAACTTCAAAGAAGCAAAAGTCAACGTCTTGCAAACAACCAATGACCTCAATTGTCAACTGTGTAACAATGGAAAACATGGATTAGAAGATTGTAACAAGTTCAAAGAATTTGAAGTAGCAGAGAGATCTGAATACTGTAAAAGCAAAGGCCATTGCTTTGGATGTCTTGGAAAGGGTCACATTAGACCACAATGCAAATCAGAAGTAACATGTCAACATTGTAGAAAGAAACATCACAGTTTACTGCACAGAAGTACATATTCAAATCAAGAAGCCTCAACAGCCAATATCACACAGAGGACAGCATCAACTAACACAACAACGAAACGTCTCAACAGTTCACAAGAATCTACAGCAACAAGACTACCTGTACTAAAGATCTGGATAAAAACTGGTTATAAAAATGCTGATGGTACAACACAAATTAGAGCTGCAACATGTTTGATGGATGGAGGTGCTGATACAACTCTGGTTCGAAGAAACTTTGTAGAATCATTAGGCCTTCAAGGTGAAGACACTACTATTCATTATGAAGTCGTTGGAGGAAGCCATCATAAAGAAGTCACACAGAAGTATGAACTCACTGTAGGACGTTTGGAGCCCATGGCAGAGAAAGGAAGAATTACAGCTTATGCAATGAAAAGACCATGTGGCGCAGCAGCATCACTTCACAAAGAATTCTTTGCAAAAAATGAACATTTGAATCAAATCAAGGAAGTTGTAGACACAGATGGTGGTGAGATTGATGTTATCATTGGGAGAGATGCTCAAGAGTTACACACAGAATTACAAAGAATGACGAAAGAGAGCAGCAAATCAGCCCCAATTGGAATCGAGTTTCCATTAGGATGGACAATCGTTGGTGGAACAACTCATGTCAGTAAGAAGTCAGGAGCAACAAGAAAAGTCACATCAGTCACACTAGCAGAAGAAACAGACATATCATCTACTGAAAATATGAGCACACTAATGATGTCAGATTTGGTTGGTGTTAACACGACGCAACGCTGTGTTTGTACAGATAAGGAAATCGAAGAAGCTAGATTTATAAAGATAGCAAAAGAAAACACGACAATCAATGAAGATGGGAGAATAGAAGTCAGATTACCTTGGAAACCTGGCTATCCAGAAGGACTACCAAATAATTACAAAGAAGTTTCAACCAATCTTAAGAGGAAAGTAAAACGACTGCAAGAAACAAACAAATTGGAGGACTACCAAAGAGCAATTCAAGAAGTAATAGAATCTGGATTTGTGAAAAAGGTAGAACTCAAAGAAGGAGAAATGGCCCATTACTTAGAACACCATCTAGTTGAAAGAGATGATAGTGCATCAACTCCCAAAAGAGTAGTTTGGAACTCTGCAAAGATCTACCGTGGACAATCAGTAGCTAAAGCATTGGAAAAGGGGCCAGATTTACTAAACTCATTGTTCAAGGTCTTCATTGGTTTCAGAGAGCAACAGATTGGATTCACAGGAGACATAAGAAAAATGTTCAATATGATCAGCATTTCTGAAGAAGATCGAAAGTATCATCGATTCCTATGGATTGAAGAAGGAAATGAAAACCCAACTGCTTATGAATGGCAAAGACTTGTTTTTGGTGACCCTCCAAGTCCTGATTTGTCACAGGAAAGTCTTCACTATTTGGCAACAAAATTTGGAAAGGACTATCCAATTGGATCAAGCATCGTAAAGAATCACATCTATATGGACGATGTTGCCAGCTCCAGAAATCAACCTAGAGAAGCAGAACAAGTCATCAAAGAAACAACTCAACTGTTATCAAAAGCAAAGTTTGAAATAAAGAAATGGCATTCCAATTCCATTGAATTAGAAGAAAAAATGAACAAGAAGATTGAAGACAGTAATAACCTATCAGAAAATCGTGATACAACCATTTTGGGTCACTACTGGGAGAAAGACATAGATACAATCTCACTGAAATTGAAAAAACTACCAAAGATTGAAATTGATGCATCTTCAAAGACCCAAGAACATAAACTGTCAAAAAGAATCATTTTAAGCATGATAGCCAAAGTTTGGGACCCTCTCGGAATTCTGTCACCAGCATTGGTAAACTTGAGAATTCCTTTACAACAACTGTGGAGAAAAAAATATGATTGGGACACAGCCATAGTGGGAGAAGATGCTGATGACTGGGTGGATAGATTCAAACAATTAGAAGGAAAGCTGTCAACCAAAATTGAGCGCTGCATCACTGAAGAAAACAACACCGAATTGCCTGAGCTGCATGCATTTTCCGACGGCGGAGATAAAGCTTTTGGCACATGCGTTTACCTACGACAGAAAAGAGAAGATGGCACATTTAATGTACACTTTGTAGCAGCCAAATCTTTTGTAACACCAGTCAAAGGTTGGACAATACCTCGAACGGAATTAGTTGCTACACTAGTAATGTCTCGACTAGTAAAGAACATTGTCTCAGCATTAATGATCAAACCAAGCACAATTTCATACTGGGTTGATTCTAAAGTGGTATTGCATTGGATTAGATCAAGAACTCCTCAGATGAAGGCATTTGTTGAAGCGAGAATTAACGAGATTCAAGAAACAACCAAGATTGAAGATTTCCATTATGTTCCTTCTAAAGAGAATGCTGCAGATGCACTGACAAAACCGAACAATGTAGACTTAGAGCAATGGCACCAAGGACCGAAATTCTTACAAGAAAAGATTATTCCAGAATTTGAAACAGCAAATATCACTAAAGAAATTGAGCTAAGAAAAGATTTGACTGAAATAAAACCTGAAAGAAAAAAGCGCAAAAAGAAGACCTGTATAGCAAAGAAGGTGAATGCTTACTTCTCGGTTGCAAACACAATTACAAAGATGAGTGATGAAGAATGTAAACAAATACTACAAATTGCAGCAGATAGCAACTCAATGGAAGAAGCAATTAACAAAATTTCAGAAAAATCAAACAAGACTGATCACAAAGGAGGTAAAATGAAGATATATCAAGCTCTGCAAAGAAATACTAACTTTGACGATAAGAATTTCAAGAAACTCTGTCCTTTCATTGATGACGAAGACAAAATTTACAGATTAGGTGGAAGATTAGAACACCTTAAAGATTTCAAGCCCGACTTAGCAGCACCAATAATCATTCCGAAATGTAAAAGGAACAAAGAAAATGACCATTATACTAATCACAAAAAAGTCATCAACATGGTTACGAAAGAATTTCATGAACAAACAGGACACTGCGGAGTCAACCGAACACGATCTGCGATTGAACAATCAGGACTCTGGATAATTGGAGTCAACAGAATATTGAAAACAATTGGAAAGAACTGTCTATACTGCAGAAGAAGGAAACGTCCTCTGTTGGAACAAAAGATGGGTCAACTCCCAAGTTTTCGACTGGACTGTGACAAACCTGCCTTCTGGTCATCTGCTGTCGACTTCTTTGGTCCACTTAAAACGAAGCTATACCGTGGAACTGTGAAAGATGCTCATGTAGCCTTATTTGTATGCACCGTCACAAGGGCAATACACCTTGAGTTCTGTTACGACCAGGAAGGTGGGGAAGGTCTTTCAACTGAAAAATTTCTAATGGCTCTTAGGAGATTCGTCAGCTTGAAAGGAATTCAGCCTGTACAACTGTACAGCGATAATGGACCAAATTTAATTGGAGCATCTCCAAAAGTAGAAAAGTTAGTAAAAGAATGGGATATAAAAGTGCTAGAAAACGGAATTAAAGGAAATGGTTTCCAATGGTTATGGAATTGTCCTACTGCGTCCCATCACAATGGAGTTGTTGAGACATTTGTCAACTTGGTCAGAAAAGCATTGGACGCCATGGCAGATTGCTATAACAACACTTTAAAGCCTGATGAATGGATGACTGCTCTTGCTGAAGTAGCTTATCTTATAAATTCAAGACCACTTTGGCCAAACTCAAGTGCGGATCCTATTGATATGAACGAAATTATAACACCAAATTCCTTGCTGTATGGACATCATCTGACTCTTCCACAGCCACAAGATGAAAATAAAATACATCCAAAAGATCGTATGGCATCAATTCAGAAGCGTATTCAAATTTTCTGGAATTATTGGTCATCGAATATGCCAAATCGTCTATTATGTCGAAATAAGTGGTTTTCACAAAGAAGAAACCTGGAAGTTGGAGATATTGTTTTGGAAAAAAAGAACAACTTAAATGGAATTACCCCGAGAGCAATATGGCCAGTCGCTATGGTAACTGAAACGTTCCCTGGTACAGATGGACTTGTCAGGAAGGTGAAGATTCAAAACAAAGCTGGAAGTTATGATAGACCTATTGCAAAGCTTATTCTATTGGCAACAAAAGAAGAAATAGATGCAAAAGCCATCAACGGTACAGAAGAAATCCTGGCTGGTATAAAAAGAATAAGATAATTATATGAATAAAGATTGATCTCATCTATCGTTCAAAATTTGTTAAATTAAACTTCTCACTAAGGGGGAGTGATCGATTAATCTTATATCCGCCATTTTTTTAATATAAACGTCATGTTATTTGTGTTGATTTACGTCATTATGTTATTTTTATAGCTTGCGAAATATTTTAAAATAATTTTGATTATGTAAGCAAAATATACCTTTAGAAAAGCCTAGACTAATTCAGAAACTTCAGTATGAGAAGCTACATTCGAAACGAAATCATACAACATTTTAGAAATTATATATATTGAAACATGAGATGATTACGAAATAAATTGTTATGAACTTATGAATCGTCCGTGTGTTTGTATTCGACCCCGTATTCGAACCCTCATACTCAAATAAGAAGTCAATTAATATGTGAATAAGGATTTTCAAAATTGGCAAAACAGACATAGTTAACGTTTCATTCAGTTTACACATAGAGTAAATTATATAAGCATGTAAATATTAGCAATTATTAGAAGTATAAAGCCTTCGCGCTTTTCTACCCCTTGTATATATCAAAATTTAAAGCAGGTCCACATCAGCCAAGTGCTGCCAGGATCTCGACCTGCTCAATCAAATCAGAAATACATACATACATACAACCGACTTGTAACCAAATTATGAATAAGGCAATTGAATTCACGGCAACTTTGCTTGCCCTGTTGCCGACACCAAAAAATCAACACTTCTGGAAATTTCGTCGCGCTTTTTCTTTTTTTTGTAAATTTATATTGAAGAAAGTAACATCTAAATTTTAAAGAAAGGTTACTTCCTTTCTATTTATAAACAAGTATATTAAAAATGTATTTAAATCAACAAATACTATTATTTGAGAAGCCAAGCTCAGCACAGTTTTTAAAGTAGACAAAGAAATGTGATAATCCTATTGACCGGTCTGCAAAGCATGGCAGCTGCGCCCCCGAGATGGAGATTTTTCTCGTAATTGCCGCACCTGGAGCTGCAGTTTTCATTGAAAATCGGCAGTTAAAATTGATTATTTTGCCATTTTCTTTGTATTTTTTTGCAGAAATGATGGATTTTGCCGCCCCTGAAGTCAAATTTGATCAAACTTGATCAGTTGCCGCCCCCGCCCCTAACTTTTTAATAATAATAATAATAATAATAATAATAATAATAATAATAATAATAATAATAATAATAATAATAATAATAATAATAATAATAATAATAATAATAATAATAATAATAATAATAATAATAATAATAATAATAATAATAATAATAATAATAATAATAATAATAATAATAATAATAATAATAATAACAATAACAATAACAATAACAATAACAATAACAATAACAATAACAATAACAATAACAATAACAATAACAATAACAATAACAATAACAATAATAATAATACATTATTTATATAGCTCTTTTTCCAAAATTTTGCTCAAAAGCGGTCTAGTCTAAATAAGTTGAAAATAAATATTTTATTTTATTTAAAACATTTAAAAGATTAAAAGAAATGCATTAAGGAGAAGAGCGTTAAAAGATAGATACCATTAAAATACTGTAAAAGCGATATAAATACTACGTAGTAATGTTTTATAAAGTCATGATAAAATTATAAGTATGTCCTTGAGATCGAAGTTTAAAATGTTACTCATATGCTTTTTTAAAAAGAAAAGTCTTGATTAATTTCTTAAAAGAGGAAATAGATCCAGCGGATCTTGCTTCATAAGGTAAATCGTTCCATAAGAGTGGCGATGTGAATGAGAATGATCTAGCTCCAAAATGCTTGGACCGGTAGCTTGCTTTCTTCCTGAGTTGTTTGCTGTTGGATGAACGCAGAGATCTTATCGGTGAATAGTATTGAATGAGATCTGAAATGTGTAGGGGTGCCAGGCCATGTAGAGCTTTGAAAGTTATTAAGAGAATTTTGAAGTGGATCCTTTTGTTTGATTGGTAACCAATGCAATGAACATAGAATAGGTGTTGCGATGTTATTCTGTCTCTAGCAGAAAGCCAACCCAGCATTTAGGTTCTCATCCAATAAACTTTAATATGCCACAATAGTATTTCTGAGGTTGTTACCTTCATAGACAGCAAAACAAGCTCTTTTGGACCAGTCTAATGAACAGTTCATAATAATTGGTGCCATTCAATGTTTACGAACTGTTCATGTGCTCCTGAACTGTGTTTGGCCGGGCGACTATGGCAGGACCACCACCGGGATAATATTTAAAGTGCACATGACGCTAAAAAATGTTTTCCCGGAATCGAGTAACCTATGCAAAATAAATAGGAATGGCAACAATAGTTTTTAGATTTAGTTGGACTCTTATAAGCTGAGTTATTTAATGTTGAAAGTACCATATTTCAGAAATAGTGCTCCTTCGAAAGTCTGAACTCATGTCAAAATGACAATAGAGATCACTAAGGAAAAATAACGAAGACTTTAAAAAATTGTTGCTCTTTTTTCACGAAAAAGAAATTGTCCACTTCCCAGAACAGATATGCCTATATCTTGGGGACACCTTGTTGGCCATATATGACTTAAATTGAACATGAATTGTAGAGTTTAGAGAGGCTTTGTTAAACTTCGATGGAGTTTTTCCGTCAAAAAATAGTTGAAACACTGGATCAACGCATCTCATGGAACAAGGTTTTGAGTATTTAAACAGCGGCAAAACGCTTTGTATTTACGGGAGATTGACAAAAATTGAGCAATGATTTTTGATCATCATCAGCGGAGAAGAGAATACAAAGCGTTTTGCCGCTGTTTAAATATTCAACAACTTGTTCCGTGATATGCGTTAATCCAGTGTTTCAACATGTTTTTGACAGAAAAACTCCATCGAAGTCTAATAAAACCTTTCTAAACTCTACAATCCACGTTCAATTTCAGTCACAAGTGGACAATTTCTTTTCCGCAAGGAAAAAGTTACAATTTTTTAGTCTAAACTTGTTTTTCCATAATGTGCTCTCTTGATTTCGACATGTCTCCCTACGAAAAGGTCCCTGAGTTCATGAACAATTCATGAACAGGTCATGAACATTTGGGCAATTTCACGTTCATGAACCCATAAACTTGTTTTGCAGGGGCTCAGATTCCGACTTTCAAAGGAGCACTATTTCTGAAATATGTTGTTTTCGACATTAAATAACCCAGCAATATTATAGGAGTCGAAATCAAAATATTATTGTCGCCATTCATATTTATTTAGCATGGGCTACTCGATTCCGGAAAAACATTTTTTGGTATCATATGCACTTTGATTTTCGAAACATAGAAAGTATGAAATCAAAAAATTACAATCACCTTTCAAATTTTGATTTAAAAAGTTTGAAAAGCATGTTATTTTCAATCCTAGAAGATTTGTAATGTGGCAATGTCGTTTCTGAAAAAACAAAACATTTTTATGGCACTTTACTATTGTCTTTTAATTGCTGCTATGTCCTTGTAATAACCATGACAACCAGCAGAGGAAGAGAAATACAATCATTCTCAATGCAAAACAGAAAATGATCATTGGATTTAGTGTGTTTTTATGCCTTGGTTCTAGTTTCAGGGCCTACTACCATCAGACTATTTCGCCATGGGATTGATGTTTTTGACATGTCTGCCAAATTTATGATACTGTAATATGATTATAATTAGATGTTCAATTTTATTCATTTTTGATTTCAGATAATTGAGCGGCAGTATAACATATCACAATTACAACAATATCGCCTTCAACCGATTTGTCATCTGGAACGCCAAATATGGTATTGTAGAAGATCGAAATCAACGTCTGTTGAACAGGTTGGTTGTGACTGCTATAAAAGGTTTGATATAGATAAATAACGAATGCAGAAACACAATGTAAGCTGTAGGACTGAGCTGTCTACATCGTCTTTTACTCTTCAAGAAACTAGAGCTTATAAAACAAACATCTAATCAGTGTTGGCCTACAGTTGTTGAATTATAATTTATATCTTGGACAATATTCCATTCATGCGAGAATACTTCTGGTGATATTGACGTGTTCATGGTCTGTGATAAAGCATTGCATTCCAGAATCCTAGAAATGTATGTTGAACATTTTCTTCTGAACTTTTTGTGGAGTTTTTTTGTCCTTTAAATCAGAAAATCATCATTTTTCTCATTGACTTCGCTCTAGCCTTCTGGGATCTAGGATCTACTTTTGTTGGACACTATATCTCATAGAAAATGTATTGTAATACTGTATCCTAGCTAACATGAGTAGGCTATCATTTGTTAACACTTGATACTAACTTTGTTTCTCTTCATGGATGATAGAGTCAATCAACTGCTATTCTTGTAATATTATATCCTAGCTAACATGAGTAGGCTATCATTTGTTAACACTTGATACTAACTTTGTTTCTCTTCATGGATGATAGAGTCAATCAACTGCTATTCTTGTAATATTGTATCCTAGCTAACATGAGTAGGCTATCATTTGTTAACACTTGATACTAACTTTGTTTTTCTTCATGGATGATAGAGTCAATCAACTGCTATTCTTCTTGACAATGAATTTACAATCAAACAGCTTGCAAAGAAGATGAAGCATAAACCAGGTTTGATGATTTATATAATCTATCACCAGCCCTGTATACAACCACCTGTACAAAGCAGCCACTGATAGTTTGAACATCAAAGTTTCATTTTTTTAAACCCAAACTTGTAAGTTTTTAGACCAACCTCTCCTTCTGTCACAATTAATCATAGCAATATTTCACACAGCACTTAATTTTTGTCGTTTTCATCGGTTACGATAATTAATCTTCATGTACATTTGTAATTAATCTTCTTGTACATTTGTAATTAATCTTCATGTACATTTGTAATTAATCTTCATGTACATTTGTAATTAATCTTCATGTACATTTGTAATTAATCTTCATGTAGCCTACATTCAAAAACTGTAAATTCTGTTCAAAAACTAGGGATGAGACGAGGGTTCTGAAAATAATCGATTTTGCCGATCATCGGCGCTATTTTTAGTAATCGAAAAATAATCGGCATCGGCAAGTAAGTTAATTTTTAATCGTTGAACCGATTATTATTTGACAATGAAATTTGAAACGAAAGTTCCGAAATAGTCGATTCTGTTTTTTTACATCGTTTTGTAATTTAAAACATTTGAATAATTCATCATGCCATTTGACACCTTCTATTGTTATAACGTGAAAAAGGTCAACACATTAGCGTTGATGAATAAAACACGTGAGCACGGTTGAATGAATAATTTTATTTACGACGAAAAAGCGGCGGTCGAGTTAAAATTTTGAGAAAATAGTTTTCACATAAATGAAGTTGTTTCATATTATAGCAAACGTTTTTGTGGGGATTATATCATGATTGTTTTGGTTGGAATACTCATCAGACCTGGTCCAATCAGTTATGGGAAGAAAGCCTCTTTGTTGTGTTTATGGTTTATCAACAACCTTTTAATTTTGTTGAAAACTTACGCTTAACGGTTACTGATTTACTACTACCAGTACTAATTTCTATTTAAATTCTCATTCAAATCAAATCATTTACGATGTCAGCGTAACATATTTAATGTTTCATTTCAACTTTGACTTGTGTGATGAAAATATCTACGGTCTGCGTGTTGTCAGACGGCCAATATTTGTAATGGTTTGTTTGAGTGAGAACTAATCGAAACATTCGATTAATCGGCCGATTACTATGACTAATCTGCTGAGAACTAATCGGCTTCGAACATCGGTAAATTTGGTAATCGTCTCATCCCTATCAAAAACAAGCCTACGAATCCATTTTTTGCTCACAGAGATTGGTATATAAAGAAAATAAACTAAATATATTTTGCTGACTGATCAGACTGTTGTAACTTGCTTGCATTTGCTGTATTATTCGATCTCAAGAACTGAATGATTTATGTATTGTATTTATGTTTGTAGCATCCATATTGAAGTTGGTTGAAGAGATCGGAGGGAATGTTCCAGATGGGTTGAACACAGGTGAGGAATTGTAGTTAACCTAACAAAACAATCAAAACAACTCACAGCTTTTCAATCAGCTTTTTATGAAGTTTAATTAGTTTTCAAAATCAAACTTATTTACGAACACGAATGCGACGTCATAATTTCTAGGAGAATTATGATGTTGATCAGGATTTTGTCAAATGTGAACACCTTTTTTATACATTAGAATTCCTTCCCTCCAGAGAGGGATTTCGTTCTTTCACAAAGCAATTATGAAACACCAGCATAGTGTTGCGTGAGTTGAGTGTTTATGAACACTCAAGATGCTATTGGACACTCAGAAGGCTGAAGTCAATCACCGTGATTTCTGATGCCTTTCTCTTGTCTCATTACGCATCTCTTGTGTTTATCAAAAACTATGCAAACACGGCTTTCCTCTCATAATTGCTCAACATGAAATAAAATATATTGGCACTCTTGAATGTCATAATTCAACTACTTACTTTGAATGTGCGTACACCGATATGTCTTTTTCTTCATTACAGTCCTTGATCTTGATGTAACCGAATTTATTTTATTGGAAAATGGATTTAAACCAGTTTATCCTGATTTTGGTTTGGAAACTGAGAAGAAGACAAAACCCAGGTGTGCAAGTCTCTTATGATTAAATTTCAGTTATCAATAAACACAATGAAATCAATCAGATAGTGTAGTTTCTCTTGTCAAATACTTATTTCGAAACTACACCCAGTCAACGATGACATATCAATATATGTAGTTGACCTGACTAGATTTTTTGATGACCTGATGATGTCTTTTTACTCCCTCAGTAAGCCTTCTGTGGCTATGGGCCAACTAAGACCTCCTGTGATCACAATTATGGGTCATGTTGATCATGGAAAGACTACATTGTTAGATACTTTAAGGAAGACTGCTGTTGCAAGTGGAGAGGCTGGTGGTATTACACAGCATGTTGGAGCCTTTTCTGGTAGGTTATCACAAGGCAAATACGAGATACTGTAAAAACTTGTAATTGTTTTTATATGATCACTAAGTAATAATAAGCAATTGGTGCACAGTTTTCTATGAGCAATAGCTTCATGGTGCAGGAGAAAACAAGAAGGCAGAAGAAAATCACACCTTTTCTCCTGGAGTGCATCGAGTTGTTGAAATTGATCTGCAGAACTGAAGAAAAATAGTGATATGAAGTTGTCCACACTTGCATGATGCTCAATGGTAAATATACCAGAGCTTTAATTAATGAGTAAAATGAGTCAAAAAGAGACAAACGATTTCTCAGCTACTCCAAATTTCACTCCATAGGCAGAATATATAATATTTTGTATCTATTCTTTTCAGTTAGTGTTGGTAATAATAAAACAATCACTTTCATTGACACACCTGGTCATGCTGCATTCAACACCATGAGATACAGGGGGGCACAGGTGACGGACCAGGTCATTCTTGTTGTTGCTGCTGATGACGGCGTCCAAGAACAAACTGTAGAATGCATCTCTCATGCCAAAGCAGCAAATGGTAAGTGGATATGCTTTGATGTTTCTCTCAGTTCGTCATTTTTGAATGACAAGTAGGCCTAAGGTTATAATGCAAGCGATGAAAGCGATTGCTGACAGTGCCATTTATAAAGAAAAATGTAAATCATATCTATATCTATCGAAATAATAATTATATCCATGTACTCTAATTAATTAGCTTTTAATCTTTATATTAATGTTTTTTTTATATTAAATGTATTATTCTGTATGAGCCCTTTGTAAAAAAGCCGGAAATGGCTTATAAGGTATACTCAATAAATGATGATGATGATGATGCATCTCTCATGTCAAAGCAGGGGATAGTAGGTGAGCAGAAAGAAGAGTATACTTTCTGCGTCACTCATTCATCAATGGCAGCCATTTTTAAATATACATGCTTATATGATGACGAAGGAATGCAATTCTGAGACTCAATGATTTAGTAATTCAGTCATTCATGGATAAAGATGATGACAATGATTATAATCAAATTAGTAGAATAGAAGTAAATCAGAAGAAAGTACCATACTTGACGGCAGTGTCTCACAAAAGGTTTAAATACGGTAACCTTCCTGAATCCTAGAACATTTTCTCGTTCACAGAAGTTATCTCTCGCAGCGTTTTTGAAGTTTATTGGAGTTTTGAGGATTTTCAAGTTGTGAAATCTTTATCCTGACTCAATAAATTCGATGTTTGATGCTCACAATCATTTTTATATTTCATTTAAAATAATCTAATATTGTCTATTCCATGTGGAATTAATTGTAATATTTTAAGCTGTTCCTTTTCTATTCTTTCCATTGATTCTGTATTTGATATTTATGTTTCTTTTATTTAGTTCCTATTTTGATTGCTATCAACAAGATTGACCGTCCAAATGCGAACATTGTAAGATCGATATAATTGATTTGATATCTCATTAAAGATATCCTTCATGTTAGGATTAATCTGATATGTTGATTTAAAGTGATGTTGTGATAGAAGCTGTCTCCTCTATTGAAATTGCATAGAGAACTTCTATGATACAACCCAATCTCCTTTCAAAATGACAAGTGTTTCGTAATTACCTGATAGAAGCTGTCTCCTCTATTGAAATTGCATAGAGAACTTCTATGATACAACCCAATCTCCTTTCAAAATGACAAGTGTTTCGTAATTACCTGATAGAAGCTGTCTCCTCTATTGAAATTGCATAGAGAACTTCTATGATACAACCCAATCTCCTTTCAAACTGACAAGTGTTTCGTAATTACCTGATAGAAGCTGTCTCCTCTATTGAAATTGCATAGAGAACTTCTATGATACAACCCAATCTCCTTTCAAAATGACAAGTGTTTCGTAATTACCTGATAGAAGCTGTCTCCTCTATTGAAATTGCATAGAGAACTTCTATGATACAGCCCAATCTCCTTTCAAAATGACAAGTGTTCGTAATTACCTGATAGAAGCTGTCTCCTCTATTGAAATTGCATAGAGAACTTCTATGATACAACCCAATCTCCTTTCAAAATGACAAGTGTTTCGTAATTACCTAATAGAAGCTGTCTCCTCTATTGAAATTGCATAGAGAACTTCTATGATACAACCCAATCTCCTTTCAAAATGACAAGTGTTTCGTAATTACCTGATAGAAGCTGTCTCCTCTATTGAAATTGCATAGAGAACTTCTATGATACAACCCAATCTCCTTTCAAAATGACAAGTGTTTTGTAATTACCTAATAGAAGCTGTCTCCTCTATTGAAATTGCATAGAGAACTTCTATGATACAACCCAATCTCCTTTCAAAATGGCAAGTGTTTCGTAATTACCTAATAGAAGCTGTCTCCTCTATTGAAATTGCATAGAGAACTTCTATGATACAACCCAATCTACTTTCAAAATGACAAGTGTTTCGTAATTACCTAATAGAAGCTGTCTCCTCTATTGAAATTGCATAGAGAACTTCTATGATACAACCCAATCTCCTTTCAAAATGACAAGTGTTTCGTAATTACCTCATAGAAGCTGTCTCCTCTATTGAAATTGCATAGAGAACTTCTATGATACAACCCAATTTCCTTTCAAAATGACAAGTGTTTCGTAATTACCTAATAGAAGCTGTCACCTCTATTGAAATTGCATAGAGAACTTCTATGATACAACCCAATCTCCTTTCAAAATGACAAGTGTTTCGTAATTACCTAATAGAAGCTGTCTCCTCTATTGAAATTGCATAGAGAACTTCTATGATACAACCCAATCTCCTTTCAAAATGACAAGTGTTTCGTAATTACCTAATAGAAGCTGTCTCCTCTATTGAAATTGCATAGAGAACTTCTATGATACAACCCAATCTCCTTTCAAAATGACAAGTGTTTCGTAATTACCTGATAGAAGCTGTCTCCTCTATTGAAATTGCATAGAGAACTTCTATGATACAACCCAATCTCCTTTCAAAATGACAAGTGTTTCGTAATTACCTAATAGAAGCTTTCTCCTCTATTGAAATTGCATAGAGAACTTCTATGATACAACCCAATCTCCTTTCAAAATGACAAGTGTTTCGTAATTACCTAATAGAAGCTGTCTCCTCTATTGAAATTGCATAGAGAACTTCTATGATACAACCCAATCTCCTTTCAAAATGACAAGTGTTTCGTAATTACCTGATAGAAGCTGTCTCCTCTATTGAAATTGCATAGAGAACTTCTATGATACAACCCAATCTCCTTTCAAAATGACAAGTGTTTCGTAATTACCTGATAGAAGCTGTCTCCTCTATTGAAATTGCATAGAGAACTTCTATGATACAACCCAATCTCCTTTCAAAATGACAAGTGTTTCGTAATTACCTGATAGAAGCTGTCTCCTCTATTGAAATTGCATAGAGAACTTCTATGATACAACCCAATCTCCTTTCAAAATGACAAGTGTTTCGTATTTACCTAATAGAAGCTGTCTCCTCTATTGAAATTGCATAGAGAACTTCTATGATACAACCCAATCTCCTTTCAAAATGACAAGTGTTTCGTAATTACCTAATAGAAGCTGTCTCCTCTATTGAAATTGCATAGAGAACTTCTATGATACAACCCAATCTCCTTTCAAAATGACAAGTGTTTCGTAATTACCTAATAGAAGCTTTCTCCTCTATTGAAATTGCATAGAGAACTTCTATGATACAACCCAATCTCCTTTCAAAATGACAAGTGTTTCGTAATTACCTAATAGAAGCTGTCTCCTCTATTGAAATTGCATAGAGAACTTCTATGATACAACCCAATCTCCTTTCAAAATGACAAGTGTTTCGTAATTACCTAATAGAAGCTGTCTCCTCTATTGAAATTGCATAGAGAACTTCTATGGTACAACCCAATCTCCTTTCAAAATGACAAGTGTTTCGTAATTACCTGATAGAAGCTGTCTCCTCTATTGAAATTGCATAGAGAACTTCTATGTTACAACCCAATCTCCTTTCAAAATGACAAGTGTTTCGTAATTACCTGATAGAAGCTGTCTCCTCTATTGAAATTGCATAGAGAACTTCTATGATACAACCCAATCTCCTTTCAAAATGACAAGTGTTTCGTAATTACCTCATAGAAGCTGTCTCCTCTATTGAAATTGCATAGAGAACTTCTATGATACAACCCAATCTCCTTTCAAAATGACAAGTGTTTCGTAATTACCTCATAGAAGCTGTCTCCTCTATTGAAATTGCATAGAGAACTTCTATGATACAACCCAATCTCCTTTCAAAATGACAAGTGTTTCGTAATTACCTCATAGAAGCTGTCTCCTCTATTGAAATTGCATAGAGAACTTCTATGATACAACCCAATCTCCTTTCAAAATGACAAGTGTTTCGTAATTACCTAATAGAAGCTGTCACCTCTATTGAAATTGCATAGAGAACTTCTATGATACAACCCAATCTCCTTTCAAAATGACAAGTGTTTCGTAATTACCTGATAGAAGCTGTCTCCTCTATTGAAATTGCATAGAGAACTTCTATGGTACAACCCAATCTCCTTTCAAAATGACAAGTGTTTCGTAATTACCTGATAGAAGCTGTCTCCTCTATTGAAATTGCATAGAGAACTTCTATGTTACAACCCAATCTCCTTTCAAAATGACAAGTGTTTCGTAATTACCTGATAGAAGCTGTCTCCTCTATTGAAATTGCATAGAGAACTTCTATGATACAACCCAATCTCCTTTCAAAATGACAAGTGTTTCGTAATTACCTCATAGAAGCTGTCTCCTCTATTGAAATTGCATAGAGAACTTCTATGATACAACCCAATCTCCTTTCAAAATGACAAGTGTTTCGTAATTACCTCATAGAAGCTGTCTCCTCTATTGAAATTGCATAGAGAACTTCTATGATACAACCCAATCTCCTTTCAAAATGACAAGTGTTTCGTAATTACCTCATAGAAGCTGTCTCCTCTATTGAAATTGCATAGAGAACTTCTATGATACAACCCAATCTCCTTTCAAAATGACAAGTGTTTCGTAATTACCTAATAGAAGCTGTCACCTCTATTGAAATTGCATAGAGAACTTCTATGATACAACCCAATCTCCTTTCAAAATGACAAGTGTTTCGTAATTACCTAATAGAAGCTGTCTCCTCTATTGAAATTGCATAGAGAACTTCTATGATACAACCCAATCTCCTTTCAAAATGACAAGTGTTTCGTAATTACCTAATAGAAGCTGTCTCCTCTATTGAAATTGCATAGAGAACTTCTATGATACAACCCAATCTCCTTTCAAAATGACAAGTGTTTCGTAATTACCTAATAGAAGCTGTCACCTCTATTGAAATTGCATAGAGAACTTCTATGATACAACCCAATCTCCTTTCAAAATGACAAGTGTTTCGTAATTACCTAATAGAAGCTGTCTCCTCTATTGAAATTGCATAGAGAACTTCTATGATACAACCCAATCTCCTTTCAAAATGACAAGTGTTTCGTAATTACCTAATAGAAGCTGTCTCCTCTATTGAAATTGCATAGAGAACTTCTATGATACAACCCAATCTCCTTTCAAAATGACAAGTGTTTCGTAATTACCTGATAGAAGCTGTCTCCTCTATTGAAATTGCATAGAGAACTTCTATGATACAACCCAATCTCCTTTCAAAATGACAAGTGTTTCGTAATTACCTGATAGAAGCTGTCTCCTCTATTGAAATTGCATAGAGAACTTCTATGATACAACCCAATCTCCTTTCAAAATGACAAGTGTTTCGTAATTACCTAATAGAAGCTGTCTCCTCTATTGAAATTGCATAGAGAACTTCTATGATACAACCCAATTTCCTTTCAAAATGACAAGTGTTTCGTAATTACCTAATAGAAGCTGTCTCCTCTATTGAAATTGCATAGAGAACTTCTATGATACAACCCAATCTCCTTTCAAAATGACAAGTGTTTCGTAATTACCTAATAGAAGCTGTCTCCTCTATTGAAATTGCATAGAGAACTTCTATGATACAACCCAATCTCCTTTCAAAATGACAAGTGTTTCGTAATTACCTAATAGAAGCTGTCTCCTCTATTGAAATTGCACAGAGAACTTCTATGATACAACCCAATCTCCTTTCAAAATGACAAGTGTTTCGTAATTACCTAATAGAAGCTGTCTCCTCTATTGAAATTGCATAGAGAACTTCTATGATACAACCCAATCTCCTTTCAAAATGACAAGTGTTTCGTAATTACCTAATAGAAGCTGTCTCCTCTATTGAAATTGCATAGAGAACTTCTATGATACAACCCAATCTCCTTTCAAAATGACAATTGTTTCGTAATTACCTGATAGAAGCTGTCTCCTCTATTGAAATTGCATAGAGAACTTCTATGATACAACCCAATCTCCTTTCAAAATGACAAGTGTTTCGTAATTACCTGATAGAAGCTGTCTCCTCTATTGAAATTGCATAGAGAACTTCTATGATACAACCCAATCTCCTTTCAAAATGACAAGTGTTTCGTAATTACCTGATAGAAGCTGTCTCCTCTATTGAAATTGCATAGAGAACTTATATGATACAACCGAATCTCCTTTCAAAATGACAAGTGTTTCGTAATTACCTAATAGAAGCTGTCTCCTCTATTGAAATTGCATAGAGAACTTCTATGATACAACCCAATCTCCTTTCAAAATGACAAGTGTTTCGTAATTACCTAATAGAAGCTGTCTCCTCTATTGAAATTGCATAGAGAACTTCTATGATACAACCCAATCTCCTTTCAAAATGACAAGTGTTTCGTAATTACCTGATAGAAGCTGTCTCCTCTATTGAAATTGCATAGAGAACTTCTATGATACAACCCAATCTCCTTTCAAAATGACAAGTTTTTCGTAATTACCTAATAGAAGCTGTCTCCTCTATTGAAATTGCATTGAGAACTTCTATGATACAACCCAATCTCCTTTCAAAATGACAAGTGTTTCGTAATTACCTGATAGAAGCTGTCTCCTCTATTGAAATTGCATAGAGAACTTCTATGATACAACCCAATCTCCTTTCAAAATGACAAGTGTTTCGTAATTACCTGATTCCAATGGCTGCTGTAGCCATGCTTGTTTATTTAGGGCACAGTGGTATTAGATTTATCTTACACAAGGTAAATTATAGTTGATTTAAATATAGTTTAAACTAGAGAAATTGAGGTCAGCTGGAATTCTTTTTCAGGATGCAAAAGCATAAAGGGTGAGATAGAGATAAAGAAGTGAAATCTTGTGTTGAAGTCTTTTAAGTTGTAATCACTCTTCTAATTATAGAGTTGCACTTTACGATATTATTATCTATAGATCCGTAGGTTTGAAATCCTGTTGTGTGAAGTTGAGAATCTTAAAATCTTTTTTAATAGAATTTGTATAGAATAAGAAACTAAAAAGGAGGCAAAAAATTTTGATGCCTGTAATTGAGTATCACCATCTGAAGATTGCAATCACTAACGAGCAGAAACTACCATGTACAATTTGTGTATCTGAGTTTACACTCAATATAACTCTTTTTTCAAACTTACTATTGTAAAATAATATTTATGTACTTTTTGCTCATGCTGTTATCCGTATCAAATTTATAATTTTTAAGTTCTTATCTATATTTTTGGTATATGAATGTTCTGACCTTTCTTCATTTGAAGGAGCGTGTAAAGAATCAATTATTAGTCCATGGTTTGCAGACAGAAGAACAAGGAGGCGATATACCAGTGGTTGAGATATCTGCTTTAAAGGTAAGATTCAAAAATTGCATAATAATCTGATAGAAGCTGTTAGACTGTTATTTGTCTTAACTTTCTCTGAACATCAAACAACTATCATCTGGGGAGGGGTTGGAGGAAACGCATTTACACCAATACACATTGATAATCAAAGCCAATATGTCATCAAATCTGTTGATAGGGGTATGCATTTTTGCGCTTGAAATCAGTATTAGCACTTGTGATCTTCTCTCTGAGGATAAACAGTTGTTGATCTCAGGCTCAATGAATATCAGCATAATGACCTTGTCTTTGAATAATTGCTAACTATATTTTACATGGCAATGCAGCTGTATGTATAAATATAAAATGAAACTTTGCTTTACAGAATCAAAATATCGACAAACTGCTAGACACAATTCTAGTCCATGCAGAGCTGTCTGATTTACGAGCAGATCCAAGTTGTCCTGTCAATGCCGTTGTGTTGGAGTCAAACAATGACAAGAGGGCTGGGTAAGAATCGTTGTGTTTTGTGAACTTTTGATAACATTTCCCGGATTTCTTCCAACTTCTCCGATTGTAGTAAATATGAATACAAACATGGTAAAAGTGTGTGGTAACCCTTTTCTAAAATAAAACAAAATTCAGAATCAAGTTTGTTTATATTGCGGAAGGTTGTTTGAATCTTGAATTAATGATTCAAAATTCAATTTAAATTCAATGTTTTTACTTATTAAAATGTCCTTGGATCAAATTTATACTTCAAAAGTTCGTCTTTCTTAAATAGAGACAACTTTGTTGATATTATTTCTTTAGAAATACATTAAAATGCAGTTTCCAATTCTTCTTCTGCTTTGAGGATGTGACAAAATTTTATGGACAAATTTCAACGGGCAGAAATACGCTCAGTTACAACATCATATTTTAGAATATCAATTCCATTGATTCATTATTTTCCTGCTTATTTGATAGATTAACAGCAACAGTTTTAGTTCAGCAAGGGACGATGCGTAAGGGGTCATACCTTGTTGCTGGTTCTGTCTTTGCCAAGGTACAGTAATTATTTTATTTAGTTAGTCTCATCAACAACAATAATTCTAATTGGTAGTCAATCATCAAGGCGTAATATTTGATACCGTAGTGTAGTAGCTACTAGATCTAAAGAAAGGCTTCTTGCTGAAACATTCAATCATAAACATCATTGGCCACAGTAAATTTTCATTTGCAACAAATAAATATTTCAATGTTTTGATGCCTGTTACCAGATGGTCACGTAATTATGCAGTCTCTCTTGAACATAATTATCAATATCTGAGTATGAATCAGTATGTTTTGTATTATTTTAAATTTCATAAAACTTACTTTTTCATAAAATGTTTACCGCAGTTTATTTTTACAACAAAACATTTTCGTTCGGGAGATTTCAATTTGCCTTCGATCTCACGTACCCGCTAGATTATCAACATATATTAATTTTTTAATACAATGATATCAAATAGTATACTGTATCAATGGCTTGGGTTTTTTATTTTTTTTACCACACCAGGACTTCATCATTTCCATACTTCAAATCGATACCACATTACTATAGAAGGTTATCTCAACACAAATATTTGCATATTTTCCTGATAACGAATTTTCTTTTCGCCAGTTAGACTTAGATAAGTCGCAAACAGACCACAAATAAATATTTTAACGTACAAACAGACACAAATTATAATACAATGATTTTTCATAAGAAACCCCCATTATATCCATGTGATATTTATAGAACCTACCGGTAGGATAAAAAGGTGATACAGGTGATACATATACCAATCATACAGTACCTAAACTGCAGCATCTGACATTCACTATTAATAATTTGCTGAGACCCAAATATGACTGATTTAAACTAACCCCAAACAAACAAGAATATTGCGTTTTATATAGCAATCTTATGATTCAAGGTTCGTCAACTGTTCAATGACCAAGGACGTCCTGTTAATGAAGCATTGCCATCACAACCAGTGAGTGTTCTGGGTTGGCGGAATTTACCTGAACCTGGAGATCAGATTACTCAACATCAAACTGAGGTGGGTGTGTTTATGTTAATGGTGGCAAGGTCCGACAAAACTATGAAAAGTCTTAGCCTTCTGGAATCCTACAAATTTCAATATTTTCTTCTGTTAATGGATTGATGTTAACTTCTGGAAAGAACTGACACTGAAGCGATTTCTTAGTTAGGCTGCGTTCACACGACAATTGGATTTACAAAACCCGGATGAATTTTAGTCTGGATGGCCTGGATGTATTATTGACAAAAGCGGTGTCAATTCACATGGAATTTTATTAGATATGAATAACAAAAGTCATTTTGAATGATTTAAATTAAAAAAAAAACATATCGATCTGGAGCTACAGCATCGAAGAAGTATAAGAATCCAATTTCAACGGAAATCCGATAAGAAATACTTGCGTTACAGTGTATTATTTAGACAAAATAGATAAATCTAGTCTTGTGTAAACTGATCACCTATCTGTACTTTTCGAAGGTGGACTTTTGAAAGACTTTTGAAAACCCGCGTTTTTGCTTTCGTTTAAACGTAGCCTTAGACTCAGGTTAGGCAGTTGGAGTAATTTGAACATTCCTTTTGAGTACTCAACTAATCTAAATTCAAAGAACCATCCAAACCAATAATAAATTACAATTGAATAAAAACTTTTAATATCTTGCGCAGAAAATATAAAATGTTGTTTAATTTTGATGTAATTTATAATTCTCATTACTGATTTGATAGAAGTATCTCTGTTACATTTTATTCGTATTGTATTCCTTGTTTTGATATTTTAGGCAGAAGCAAAAGCTGCTATTCATGTTTCAAAAATCCGCACACGTTTACAAGAGAAAGCTGAACAGGAAGAATTGAACAGTTCACTACAATTTGTAACAGAGGAACGGGTGCTGAATCGAAAGGGTAGGAAAATACCATTTCGTATCACACACCGACGAAAAATGGCTGTCAATAATACCAATGATGCCGCATCACAATCCAAGCCGAAAGTCAATTTGATCATCAAAGGTAGGCTGCTCAACAGATGTTGTATGCCGACATTGCGAAAAACATTTAGGTAATTTTGGGCCAGTTGTGGTTTGGATTAGAATTATAATCAACACCATTTTGATCTTGTATAGAAGACCCAAAAGAAAGGTCAATTTAATAATCTAAATTTCATGAACATTTATTGTGGGTTTGTGAATAGCTTGTAAATAATCAAGAAGAGTTCATGAACACTTTATGAACCGGTCCATGAATATGAAATTGCCTGAAAGTTCATGAACTTGTGCACTTTCCGCAGGGGAACAGCTGTAATGTAGAAACGCACATGATTCTAAGCGAGTAGCGCCCACCAGCTGTTTTTACCCATTTGCGATATTTATACAAAACATTTATGATGCTTTATAGGGAAGGTAAACAATGATCTCGGTGGGCGTTGAAATGATTTATCTTGAAATCTTCATTATGAATTTTGAATATCTACTGTTAAAAGTTGAACCAAATATATATTTTGCCTCTTGTCATCTTGTCCTATTTTATTTATTTAAAGTACAAAGTAGTCAGTATCAGCTAAGAATTGACGTCTTTTTCTAATTTGTTCAATTATTGCATTGATGTGTTTGCTGTATATTAATTATGCTATGATATCCTATATGTTCTATAATCAATGAATATTTTTAGCTGATGTGAGTGGATCACTGGAGGCTCTGACTGGCTCGCTATCTGCATTCAAATCTGATTATGTTGATCTTGAGATCATTTCAGCATCTGTTGGAAGTGTAACTACATCCGATGTTCAATTAGCTGAGGCTGTGCAAGGTGAGGTTATTCATACATACAGCTGCTAAATAAGACCAGCGATTACAAACTCAATGTTATGATAACGTTTTACGCAGAACCTGAGAATGACAAACCTGGCAGCGACATTACTGCGAGGATGGCAAGGGTGTCAGCAATAATTGTTGTTCTTATTTCTCTGCAAACAAAATTGATGGTATTTCAAGGATTGTTTTTTTGAATATTTTTTTGATAAAAATGCACGTTTCTGGAAGAAAAATGGTTATGCAGTGTGTTCATTTATTTTGGTTTTGGTGTTGAATACATCTGAGTCTAATTGTGTACTCTACAGTCAAACATGTTATAAAGGTCACCTCTATACAACCTCCATTTGTCCGTAGTAGTCATTCTTACAATGTTTAAAATATATATTCAATTGAAAATATAAGGTTATAATATCAGGTTATAAAATCAACCGCAATGAAGCAATAGTCAAACTAAGAATCTGATGGGGCAACTGTACAAAGGAAGAAATGGGGTGGGGTTTCTTATGAATAAGTCTCCTTCAAATAATTTAAGGATTCTGTTGTAAGGCAAGTAGAAATTATGAATTGTCTAAGTTTGAAGCCGATCCGATAAAATTAAAGAGATATTGATATTTATATACGTTTTACCTGTAGGGCGTTCAGGATGTTACAACTCAATTTGTTTTATGTTTTTAAACTTGCCTGAGAAAAAATTCAAGTATTGACATTACAAAAATAAACGCTCAGCAGATAAAATGTATTGAAACCTCAATATCTCTTTCATTTCTATCAGATCGGTGTCTTTAGTTTTGTTACAACATTATCATTATTTTATTTGAAGGTCAATTTTTCATCAGAAACCCCCATTATGTCTTTCACCAGTAATTAATTGACAATGAATAATAATTGTTTTCAACAGGAATTGTCTATGGTTTTAACATCACCACGAACAAAGACATAGAATCTTTAGCCAGAAACAATTGCGTTTCATTGCGTCATCATAATATCATTTATCGATTGTTAGCCGACTGCAAGGTAACTCCGAATGAATCTCTGTATCTAAATCTATGTCTGGCTTGTGAAAAATTGCTAAGTATAAATGCAGACGGACATTGTGTAAGTCGATCATGCACCCTTTTTGGATATCCATTTGAAAAAGTTTATGAGCTCATAGATTTTAAATTGCCCAAATTTTCATAAGTAGTTCATGAAGTTAATGACCTATGCTTGAACTGTTCTTGAACTCATGAACTTTTTTGTCGCCAAGCCACTTTGCAAAAAAATTATAAGAACTGCATGAGTGTTCAATAAACACTTTGTTTTAGTTTATGGAAGTGGGACCGTTGTTACACTAGGGTGGAATATATTAGCACTTCATTTGTTCATTTGTGCATTTTCATCTGTAACAAAGTACAGAAGGTGCTGGCTGCAGAGTAGTCAAAGAAACACATATCCTTGAGCTCAATTTTATATGGGTCCAAAATCAATTTGATGCTATCTTGCCCCTGCAAGAACAAGTTCATGAGTTCATGAACGGTTTGTAAACTATTCTTTTGTCGTTAAATGGCCCAATAGTGTCGACTCATGAAAAAATAAAAAATTTACATTAAATTGTCGTGCCAAGTGCCTTGATTCCTCTGCCAATGTTTTTCGATCAACAAATGAGTAAATTTTTGAGAAATAAGCATTTAAGAAAGTGACTGTTTCAAATAAAAACAAAGTTAATTAATGCCATAATGTCTAATTTCTGATCACGACCAATAAGCGCGATATAATCACGACATAACAGCTACTGAACATCTTAGCAATAATAAATTTGAAAATCAAAAATGAAGAGTTTGTGAATTGCCATGTAACTTTCATATTTAAAATTCATCGAACTTTGGGCATTTAACGTTAATAAACAGTTACAAATTGTTCGTGAAGTCATCAACTGTTTTCACAGGGGTAATAAGTCTAAGGGACTGTGTTTTTAATCGCCAGGAAGAACTATCTAGTAAATTACCAACAATCGAAGAAGAATCTCTGATTGGCGAAGCAAATGTGCTGAAAGTGTTCACATTGACTGGTCAACGCAAGGCAGCAGTAGCCGGTTGCAGGGTGAAAACTGGATCTCTTACAACTGGTAGCGATATTGTATGGAGAGTTATAAGAGATAACAAAAAAGTTCACCAAGGTAACACATAACCGACAATTACCTCTTTATAACAGCCACCTGTTAATAATGTCCATCATATCAAATTGAAACAATGGCTGTATGCGTGTCTTCATTAATTCAACCATTTTGAAAAGCTGTTCTCTGATTAATCATCTTGTGGCATATGCATGCCATTAAAAACATGCATGTCAAGGCTCCCACACAACCGATACCTTGCTATCTTCAAAACCAGTGCAGTATTTAGTAACCTGTGGAAAACAGCCACCTTTAACAATGGACCAGTTCTTATACTGTCAATATATTTTTAGGCCAATTACAATCACTGAAAAGAGGTTCTGATGATGTAAATGAGGCTAAAAAAGAAATGGAATGCGGTGTTGTTTTCAAAGGGTTTTCTCAATTTAACGAAGGAGATACCATTCAATGTGTCCGTCTAACAAAGAAAACTCAAGACTTTGATTGGTCAGCGTGGTAACATGGCAACACCGTTTATACGCTAAACTTTGAAAATAGATTCAATAATTTTTGTAAATATGTCCGACGTGTATATCTAAATATTGCTAATTGTATTTACTTCAACTCCAAATACATTTTATGGATTAAATTTGGTTTTCTTATTTTGAGCTTGTTGTTCTGCATCTATTGTCGGCTGTTGCTATTTTTTCTCGTTTGTTAATTTACATAATTATTGGTATGACATATATCCTACCAGATTTCCCTGTACTTTCAAATCAGTTTTTGTCTGATAAAAATCTAAATCTGTTTTCATTGTTTTACAATTTATTTTTAAATCTCAAGGCGTGTCTCAGTCTTATTGTGGATTTTTCTGGATATTCTACAATAAAATCGATATCAAAATACCAAATAGATTGTTGATAATTATGTCAACATGCGTCAGACTTTGAACTTACAAAATCACAATTATTAGAAGTGTAGAAATTTGTGATCTATTTTCGTGTCAATAACAAATGAACAAACCCTAGATCTACAGGTTGCTTATTTTACCCGCAACGTTGTTTGTATGCGTTTTTTATTGCCACGCGGCACGGTTTATCTTGAATGAGAGGCTGTTGCAGCAGGGCGAATTTCTTAATAAAATTTTTTTTTTATTTGATGAATTTGAAAATCAAAATCCTGTCAAGATTTTAACTTTGAGATTGTTTTCTCGATTTTCTACAATGGCTTGTGGAGGTAGAGATGAACTTGGTACGTTTTTAAAAGAATTAGAAATATCTACTGATGTGGTAAGCCATCCAGAGGTCTTCACCGTCGAAACAATGATGCCTTACCTAAAAGATATTGACGGCCACGTTTGTAAAAATCTATTTTTGAAAGATAAAAAGAAGAAATTATGGCTATTAACTGCTCTTGCTACACAAGAAGTCAATCTTGGTAGAATTTCAAAACTTGTTGGTGCTCCTGGTCTTCGTTTAGCTGACGAAGCTATTATGGTTGAAAAATTAGGCGTTTCTCAAGGCTGCTGCACGCCTTTGTCATTGTTCAATGATAAAAGTGGAGATGTGAAGTTTCTATTAGATTCACAGTTAATATCTGATCATTCAAAACGAATATACAGTCATCCAATGATTAATACTGAAACAATGGGAATGAACGTTGAAGATTTTTTAAAGTTTTTATCTGCAACTAAACATGAACCAGTTAATGTAGATTTGAATGCACAATAATTAATTATCTGATAAATTTATTCAATTATTTGATTTAAATTACTGAGTACTCCCTTATGCAATAGAACAATCATGTAGCTCTCTGCTTCTCTGTTTTGTAAACTAAACAGCTAAACTAAAACCAGCAATAAAAAGTTATTTGATATAGAATCACTTGTTCCAATATACAACAGATCGCATTCTTCTGTTCTTAGATAATTATATGTCATAAATGAGATCCTCAATGAGCGATATTAAATAGTTGATTAATGTGTCATTGTATTGTCTATGAAGAGGAACACGACACAACAAAATGATAGAGGGGAAGGATGTGTATGCAAGAAAGCATAAAAGAATCATAAAATACAATCTCGACCGAGGACTTTGGCACAGTGTGGCCCTGTTTCAATTCTCTAGTTTTCCAGAAACAGTAAACTACTGCTTTGCAACTTATTCCATCAGCATAGAAGGGTTCCAACGCTTATCCCGTTCCTGACATTTGAATACCCTTGATTGTGATACTCTTGTTACCGCGACAACAGTTACTGTATGAGCAAAATTCAATATATATTCAATGCAATCATTTGATGAAAAATACACAAGCAATCAATAATAATTATGAAGAATTAATAATAAATCCCTACTATTTTCTATTTACAAATCACCTTCTGTGGGTAAAAGTGTTGCTGGAAACATCAACACATTAGCATTCATAAATGATATATCTTCTATACTATTTAGAAAGGCACTGGCAGCACCACTGAGTTCTGGATTAGTAACACCCTGCTGGCTGATAACTGATGTTTTAGAATCACGTACAATGTTATCTATTTCAGATGGAGCATTCTTCTGAGAGACGATTGTTGGAATCGAAGTGACATCGTTCAAATCAATCCCAAATAAATCAGAATCTAAAATAAAATACAGTCAAATCAGATATAACAGATACTTCTGTGCAGTAATCACCTGTCTGTAGGGGTCACTCTAGCAATGTCTAAAAGAGTATAATTATATTGAATTAGTCCTGTAAGGAGATCTAGTGGTCTGCATATAGAGTAGTGGTCAATTTATCTACCTCCTGTAGGTAGTTGTTACAAACATTATACAGGTTTCATTGTGATACTACAAAATTAAGATGATTGACTATCACCCCTTAATCACAGCTCGCCGCTCGGATTGTTAGTTTGGTGGACATTAACAAGTAATTTCCAGACATCGTAAATAGCATTTGTGCAACAGTCAAACCGCACTATTTCATACAGTGTTGACACATATTGTTTACTTAGCGGTTACACGGTTTTTGATCAAACCATTCAAAGCAATCAGGACATCTCACTGCATGACATCTACTGAAGTACATTCCTTAGCTTGTTATAAGCATTAAAATATCTAACTTATTATATAGCTTAGGCAATAGCCTCTGCTCCATTGCAGCACACAGCATAGAAAAACCAAGAAAAGAGGGCTAGAGTCGTCCCTCGTTTCTCAAATCGCGAAGCGCCAATCAGATGCGACATTAAGGGAGATGAGGTTGGATGTGATAGGATTCTGTTGTTGTAATTTTATCAACGAGAACGTGCAAACTCGAAAGGGACAATGAAATACAACCAGGATGTTCCATAACATGATAAAATACTCACATATCTGATTTTTACAAATTCAACATTTGCTGGACTCATGGACTCATAGTGGCCGGAGGACGCATCTGTTCTGTTAGGCTCTAGTAACTATTGTTTTTATATCCAGAGAGAAAAACGGTAGTGGGAGCATGTGTTCAAAGATCTTATTAAGATTTGTACATAATATATTTTTTTAACAACCAAATATATCTCACATTCTCACAGTACAATCTCCGTACCTGTAGCTGCTATAGTACTTGATTCATTATTTTGTGAAGCGACACCTCCAGTGAAAAAATCTAAATCAAGAGAGGTAGTTTCTGAAGCAGAACCAGATTCTCCATCTAATAAAGAGCAAAAATGAGAGATAAAACGAATGAAAGCATTGCGGGCAGTGAGATCTAAATTCAATTCACCAAGTGCTGTCATCATCATCATCATCATTATCATTTACTCAGGACTTGAATAAGCTACCAGATTGATTTCGTACATACATCTATTCGAACATGTTGGTCTTGTGTTTTCCTTTGAGCGATCACTTCAGTTTCAAAAATGCAGTCAAGACTTTGGGATACTCTTGTGTCTCACTTATTTAAGGATAACAACAATAGAAATAGGTAAGCACATTGATACATTGAGCTATTTCCATCTGAATCATGTTAGTTTATTGCATTCATTAATATTATAATTAAATAACCTCTCTTTAGATTGGATAGAGATGGGTTTCTCTTTAAACCTTCTTTACTCTAAAAAATAAAAAAATAATACAAATTTAAAGTTATATCACAACTTTACACAGCATGGCTAATGTTTCTCGTCACCTATTTGTTAACAAGACTGCTGCATGAAGTGATGCAGTGTGATGCCTAGGGTGATTCCCCTGGCAGAAAAGAAACACATGTCAGACCCAGATCTCATCATGTTGTCTTCTCAACAACAACAATGTAAATCCTGTATCAAGATATTATTAAAAACTGAAGGGAATAATGAATGTAGTTTAGATTTGATATAAAAAATGTTATTATTCTTAATTTGCGGCAATTTTAGCAAATCTATCAAGGCATCATAGCCTCAATCAAACTAATTGTTTCAATAATCATAGTGTTAATTAGCAGACTTTAAATTAATTGATGGGAACACAATGTCAACAATAGTCTAAAAATAATTATTTTCAAAACTTCGTTTAACGAATTCCGTTGACAAGAGCAGACATTAGAGTTTTGATAGAGTAGAAATAGTCTGAAACCAACCAAAAGTCTGATAATTCTCTTACCACTGAAATTTGCTGTCAAATGTGTTAAGAAGAAACTTTTGATCAAATTGGATTCAAATCAGGTTATTCAAAGTCCAAATATTCTTCAAATGTTGAGCAATAATGATCAACTCAAGAACTTTATTACAAACTTTGATAACATATAATCTATTTTGAACAGCTGCTGATAGTTAAATGAGACATACCAGTAGTTGTCCCATATCTTCTTTGCCCTGACTTTGATGGAGTAACGTTGGTTTGTCAGGCATCAAGATCGATGGCTCTGTTTCAATCTTATCCCATGATTCCTAGAAAATAAATATCTATCTAGTTAAATGGCGTAATCCAATACTGGAAAAGAGATATCATACAGGATGTCAAAGAGAATTATAAAGGACATGGCATTACTAACGAATTTAATTTTATAGTAATTTAAACCTAATCATCAATTGATTCAGATAGGAAACCATACTGTTTTGAGTTCAAATCGTGATTGGTTTTGATTCGCACAAGTGGGCTTTTCAATTTTTCTTTTGATCGAAATTGCACAAGCATTTTATCCCTTTAAGTATTAATGGCCGGATGCCTTTCCTGACGCAAACCAATAGTCTCCAGCCAGGGATTGAACCCAAGACCCTGCGTGCAGAAGTCCAACACCCTAACAACTGTATTATGGCCTACTAAGGAAATGAAATAATTAATTGTTATGTGAAAAACTCAATATCCATTTTTTATTTTATAGGCATTTTAAACATTAGATTTGAATCAAAAATAACAAATAGTAGAAATAACAAATAGTAGAAATAATATAGAATACAGATAAACACACACCACATCACTGACTTTCTAAACCCTCTTCTAGAATCTATATTTCACTTTCAATTGTATTCAATTATTTGCGCATGTATTCTAAAAAGCTTCTAACTTTGGGAGAAAGGAGTTTCGATGTTAAGTCAAATTTCCGCCGCAGTGAATCAGTTAATGAGTTCATGAACAGTTCATGAATGTCAAATGGCCCCACATTCTTGAACGTATTCATGAAATTTTCATGGCAACTCATGAACTGTTCATAAAAAGCTCACAGAATTTAAAAGTAATTTAAGGTTAGTGAACAGTTCATTATTCAACTCACAAATTGTTAATTGTAGGGTTAGATATCTAATAACATTTTTAAACAGATGTATCAAATCTGATAATTTGATTACATGGTTTGACGACAATCAATAATGAACTCACAATGCTGGCGGATAGTGACGGTGAAAGTGCCGGAGATGACGAGTGGTTATCCTGCGATGGAGACAATAGTACACAGAATCAAATTTATGAATCAAAGTCGCAAAGATTGATTTTCGACCGGTGTGGAGGTGGGACATAGATTTAGCAGTATGGCAAGCAGTATGGCTCAGTCGCCAAATATTCTGAGTGAGCAATTAAAGGCATTGATAAGGCATCGATTTCAATAAGTATCAGCAGCCGACAAAAGAAAGTATAATAAATAAAACCAATAGATGACTTAAAAGACAGGAATGTTGCTTATTTGGACGTTTTAAACTTTAGAAGTACCCTTATTTCACTCAATGCTGTTTGCGTCCAGCATTCTATCAAACCAAACACTGACCAAACAAACAAACATTAATTTCTACTTAGATTATTGTGATGATGAAGTGAGACATGAATTATTATAACAACCGACTTTGATCCCTTTCACCTACTAATGTTGACATTGATGAATAATTATACCATCAAGCCCCAATGTTGGCGAAAATAAAACGTCAATCGGCTACCTTCACATGTTGTTGTCAGCTGGTGTGTTGAAATTCACTTAAAAAGACGTTCAAAAATGTTTCAAACATTGTGAACACTCTATTGTTCTTGAGGGTTGACGTAGTTGGTGAAGAGCACGTGAAATGGCCAAACGAATTTTATTTTCGCCACTTTTAGTGAAATTGATAAAAATATGAGCTTTCTACCTTAACTCAGGATTAGGCTCAATTGATTCACCGATGTTGGTGAAAATAAAGAGTGTTTTATGGAAAAAATGTGAAATTCTTACAAGAGCATTGGCATCCATTCCAAATGATTCCATCATACTGCCGCACATTGACGACCTATCAAAACGAACCATTTCCGAAGAGTCGTCATCTTCTGCTTCTTTCAAAAAGCTTGCAAAACATTGAACACTATAAATAAACCAACAAATCCATTTCAATAACAGTAGAATTGGGTGTTCTCCTATTATGGTATCAACAACATTTAAAGTAATAACTAAAATTTAAATTTAAATCTGTTTACCTTAAATTGACCCATTAATAATCATGCACTAGTCATGTAAATATCATTAAACAAAACAATTAATCTACAACTATTATATAGCCATATCCAAGAGCCTTTACCCCCATCTTCTGCTCCATGAAACTGAGTTTAGCGTCACACAGGCTAGATAAACTTCTTGCCTAAACGTTGTCCCGTATTTCTCAAACCGCAAAAAGCCATTTAGATGCAACGCGACCTCAACTCATGTGATGAGATTCTGTTGTTGTCCGAGCGTGCCAATTCGTAAGGAGATAAGTGACACTCTAAGCTGGTTAAAATATAAAAGTACAGCTTGACAAAATTGCTAGTGCTGTGGTAAAAATTGAGTGGGTTTTGTTAGCATGTATGCTGAGGGTCTGACGTAATCACATACAGTTTTCCTGTTCAAACATTTAATTATGAACCATGTATCACCAATTTCGGGTAATATTTTGATGTTGAAAATAATGATTATTAGATTGAAGCGTTGAAGCATAACAAGAGTTGAAGTGACTACAAAAGAAAATGGGAAAGATAACACCATTTGACATCATATTTGTGAGTATTCATGTAGACAAGCTGAACAAATGTTTAGTTTATCAAATGAAGATTACTTCCTATGACCGGATGCCTTTCATGACGCCGACCAACAGTGATTGTGCCTGGGATTGAACGAAAGGCATTTGGGCAAAAGAGGATATATACAGAATTTGCTGATACCTATAGTTTGACAAAATAAGAACTCGGATAATAGCTATTTGTTGGCAGTAGGCAGGCCACATACTACAGGCCTAAAAACTATGATTTTAGTATCCTGATTGTCAGTGTATTGAATTCTTCATCTTCACCTCACCTTGATTCATTGATGACAGCAACGTAACCGCGTAAAGGCATTGATATCATATGTGTGTTGACTTCAAGGCTTTCATCGTTTGTTAGGAAACTAGCATGTATTGCCTCTAGCATACCATGCACAGATAGCTGTTCAACAAAATAAAGTCAACATGTGATAGATTGTTATATGTTTTTGGATTTTATAAGGCTAGACTTGTTCAGATCATAAAGGCAGGGAGAATTATCTTTCTGTTAAATACTGGAGGAACAACGAAATCTGTTTTCTGTCTTGCCACCCCTGTAAACACTGTCAAGGAGTAGGGTCCTACACAATACCTGTGTGTGCTGCATGCGATCAAATGTTCCCCATTCAAAGTGCCTACACGTTGTTTAGGTTACTGACATTATTTTGGTTAGAAAACATAAATTGAAACATTCTCAGCATTTTATAGCAGTTCTAAATTCAGAAAAATTTGCAATAATCATTCTAAATGCAGAACTTTGTGCATACGCTAATTTTGTTGTTCTTATAATGTGCTTGCGACCAGCGGTTCCTATTTCATTGCAAATTGCTGCCAAGGAAGATTAACCTAATTACTCAGTAACCCAACATAACTTGGATCCAACTTATTGGACCCAAAGCTACTTTCATTTTATATACTTTTTTCTGGAATGTGGAAATGGGGATGCTGACTTGCCCCCTGGTAGGAACATTGTACTTTACGTAAACAGCATCTTTGTTGTCAAAATCAGGTTCATCTATACATCGTACCTACATTTTTAATCGTACAGTGTAACCCGCTTAAGTGCAAGTAAGAATTGCCAACGATTTCAGTTGCACTTATCCAAAATTACTTGGCAAACATTTGACCAGAAAATTGTTTATAGGTTTCCAGATTCATGTTGCAGATAAGCGGGAATTTCACTTATCCGAATTGCACTTGGGCGGGTTACACTGTATCTATAAATGTTCTGAGCACATTTTACTAGATTGTCAAATTGTATCTATTCTGGGAACATGGTTAGTCAGTCCCGATATTGCGAAATCAGTCTTGTGAAATAAAGCTTTTAGCTTATTCAAGTTCTGAATAAATGATGATGATGATGATGATGATTGCGATGCCCTAGATTTGAGAATGGTTTGAGTCATAACATCAAATAGTTCAAAGAAATTTACTCACCATATTAGATGGTAGCTTCTGGCTTTGTTTGAAGCTAGCAAAGCTTGCATCATCAATTTGATGAGTTTTAGTTTCAGTATCTGCTTTCCTGCTAAAAAGTTTTGATGAATTAGTAGATTGGGGATGTGTTCCCGCGTTTGTGTTTGAGTCATTAGCAGTCGTTGATTGGTTAGGAAATGCAGGAGTATCAAAATTCCCCCAATCATCATCCTCATTATCGTCATCCGAATCATTCGGTTTATGAGTGCTAATTGCTGCAGTGTCATTTACTTTATTGTTTGATGAAATTTTAAAGTCATTTGAGGGTGGCCAATCTGAATTATTATCATTTGTTTGAATATTTCCAAAATCACTCCAATTTTCTTTGTCTTCTAAAGGAGCTTTCATTTCACTGGCTGATTCAAAATCATCCAAGTCATCATCAAACTGACTAAATCCAACAGTAGGGCTATTGCTGATGTCTGCTTTTGATATAATATTCTCCGTCATACTATCAATCACTTTAGTCCCAGAGGAATAATCAAAGTCATTATTAATTGTTTGTAAATCATAATTATCATCGCTTGGATTATTTGATTCCATATTTCCAAAATCTCCCCATTGATCCTCATCATTTGCTGGTGATTCCATTTCAGATTCAAAACCATTTTTAGGTTTAATAGATGATTTTCTGTCTGTTGCTTCAGGAGTGACAGATTCTATATCGTTATCCATACTCTTTCCTGTTATTGATTTAAAGTCAATATTTACAGGTGACGTATCATCTATCGTTTTGTTTGATGGCATATTCCCAAAATCACCCCATTCATTAACCTCAACATCTTTCATTTGAATATCTGATTTGAATTCAGTGGCTGTTTCAAAACAATTATCAACATTTTCAGAACCTTCCTCTTTCGCAAATCTATTGTCGTCAAAGTCACCCCAGCTATCATCTAGCTTAGTATTATTCTCATCTGTAACTTCACTGCTACATGGTTGTATGCTGTTTGATGACTCGGCACTATCTTTTGTGAGATTACAATCATAATTCTCAGCTGCTTTCTCGATGACGTTATCAGATCTCGAATCATTGCTATCACTCCAACTGACATTATCAATAGGTATTGAATCATTACTTAACACATCATCATTTTTATTTACAATATTTAATATTTCTTCATTTTCTTGGCCAACTGCTGAATTAAAATCCTCCTTTCTAGATACGATATCACCTTCGCTTGTATTTACATTATCATAATTGGACGTATTTGCAGGAAAATCTCCAAAATCGTTAACGTTACCATCAATTGTAGAATTTTTTAAGTTACCTTCAATGGCATTTGAGTCAGATAGCACAACATTAGCTGGTATTTCTGAGATGGTCTTCGACTCAATTTTTTTATTATATAATCCATTTTTAACTAGCTGATCATCTGTTGACTGTAACAAAGTATTATCTCCTACAGCAACTTGCGAATCAATAGTTTGAGAAGAATGTGTTATGTTATATTCCAAATTCGGTGATTGTAAAGTGTCATTGATATCAAAGGAATCGTCTTCTATATTAGTTTGATGATGTGATAGGCGTTCAGAAGGTTCATCTATGCTTCCTTTATCTGCTGATATAGGAATAGCTCTAGGAATATCTTTTCTTAGGTCTAATCCTTCTACTGTTTCTATTTTTTCAAACGAAGGACAATTGTTTTCTATATTATTTTTTTCGGTATTACTTCCATTTGATTGGGCAGGTTTATCAAAAGACGCAAATCCGTTACATTCGTCGGCATTGTATGCTGATCCAAATGCATTCCACGACGTATCATTCGGTATATATTTCCCACCTCCAAAATAGTCATCACCATTTGCTTGAATTGATTCTCCGGTATCTACAACTCCACTACCGAATGTATCATCGCTTACAAAATCTCCGAAATCATCGTCATCAAATGGCGGTGGTTCCGAGTCAAAAATTGGCGGGATATGATTCCCTTCCATGGCTCAAGCGATCAGATATCGACAGATAGTCATTGTTCAAATAGAATATATATTACACATGACATGAATCTCAACATTAATTTACTCTAAACTTCCAGAGATGTAAGATAATATATGGCAATGGCCTCCAGCTCGCCGCCATCTTGGTAAGTTTAGTTGTTCTCAAATTCAAGGAAGGCGTTGGACACGAATCAGATATGATGACGTCACTAATGGTCGCAAATCAAAGGGCTTTGCAATAAATTATATAAGATTTGAAATGAATTTGAAACGAAAACAAATATGAACGTGTCAAACAATAAAACATTCTAGTGAAGAACACAAAAGTCATTACAAAACAACCTTATATAAATTATAACCCCTTCGATTTGCGACCATCAGTGAGGCTATCGTTGAGCAATGGCATGGACACACTTTAGGCCTTTCATATCATATTAATAATTACGTTGTTTATGTAGTTAATAATGCAAACAACATTTTTACTACAAGCCGGGTAATCTCTTTTCACTCGGGTTAGTTGGTTAATGATTTTTGGAGTGTGTGCTTTGAGTACTGTAGCAAAGTGCCTCTAAAGCAGACTGACAACATTGCATCAAAGGCATGTTAAAGATTTTGCAACAGGAGGGTAATTACAGGGCTCGTATGCATTGAGCGAAACAATAATTCAAAAGTATTTGTATCTATTAAGTCTTGGCAGACCAAAAATAAATAACGTACAATCTCATTTTGCAGACATACAAATGTAGTTTTGGTTAATCGCTTTGCATTTCGGTGCATCAAGATGCAGGCTTGCATTTTCAGAATGTAAGTGATTGTATTATATATATACCAAAAGGGAAAATTACTATTTGATAACACATAACTTTCATACAAAAATATATACTATGAGTTGAGAATTCTGAATGAATCCAAAATTCAAAAATTATTATTAATTAATAGCCATCCAAATCATCAATAATAATGACTTGTGGTATTTGCATTGCGTCAGCATGTGTCCTCTTGTGCAAAATTAAATTTAAAAATCCAATGAAGTTTTCCTCACATTGATCACATTCATACGTTTTGTCTTCAACATGAGTTTGTTTATGTGAAGTTAAATCGCTCAACTGTTTAAACTCTTTTCCACATTGATCACATTCATACGTTTTGTCTTCAACATGAGTTTGTTTATGTGAAGTTAAATCGCTCAACTGTTTAAACTCTTTTCCACATTGATCACATTCATACGTTTTGTCTTCAACATGAGTTTGTTTATGTGAAGTTAAATCGCTCAACTGTTTAAACTCTTTTCCACATTGATCACATTCATACATTTTGTCTTCAACATGAGTTTTTTTATGTGAAGTTAAATCGCTCAACTGTTTAAACTCTTTTCCACATTGATCACATTCATACGTTTTGTCTTCAACATGAGTTTTTTTATTTGAAGTTAAATCGCTCAACTGTTTAAACTCTTTTCCACATTGATCACATTCATACGTTTTGTCTTTAACATGAGTTTTTTTATTTGAAGTTAAATCGCTTAACTGTTTAAACTCTTTTCCACATTGATCACATTCATACGTTTTGTCTTCAACATGAGTTTGTTTGTGTGTAGCTAAGGTGGTCAAAGCCCCAAACTCTTTCTTACATAAATCACATTTATAAGTTTTTTCTTTAGGGTGAGTTCGTTTGTGTACATGTAAATTTTTCAAATGACGGAATTCTTTTCCACATATATCACACACATAAAGTTTTTCATCAGAGTGAATTTGTTTGTGTGACTTTAAATTACATAATTGTCTAAATTTCTTTCCACATTGATCACACGAATATTGTTTTTCTCTGCCGTGAGTTGCTTTGTGTCTATTTAAATTGCTTAATTTGTTAAATTTTCTTTCGCATTGCTCGTAGTCACACAAAAATTCTTGTTCTCCAGTGTGAATTTTCTGATGTTGAATTAAATTGCTTAATTTAAACAACTTTTTTCCACATTGATCACAGGAATAGCGTGTGTTTCCATCATGGATCTGCTGCTTGTGTGCAACTAAATTGCTCAACTGTCTAAATTTCTTATCACATTGATCACATCCAAAAGGCTTTTCTCCAGTGTGAGTTCGTTCATGAACATTGAGGTTACTTAACTGTCTAAATTGCTTCCCACATGTATTACATATATAAGGTTTTTCTCCACTGTGAGTCCGTTTGTGTGCAACTAGATTGCCCAACTGTCTGAACTTCTTTTCACATTGATCACACCCAAAGGGCTTTGCTCCAGTGTGAATCTGTTTGTGTGTGGTTAAACTACCCAAATGGGCAAATCCTTTGCCACATTGATCACATTCAAAGCTTTTTCCTTTGCTGTGAGTCTGTTTGTGTTTCGTTAAATATGCTGGATCAGTAAAGCCCTTGCCACATTCATCACAAATGTAGTCTCGTTTGGCAATGTGTGCTCTCATTTTATGTTTGTTTAGGTGATGCATTCGACTGAATCCTTTGCCACAATCATCGCACATGTAAGGCTTTTCCCCAGAGTGAGTTCGTTGATGTCTAATCAAATCGCATAATTGTATAAACCTTTTACCACATTGATCACATTTGCATGGTTTCTCCCCAGTGTGTGACTGCGTGTGACGCTTTAAAGCATTAGCTTGAGTAAAACCCTTTCCGCATTCATCGCATACAAATGGTTTTTCTCCAGTGTGAATTCGGCTATGTGTTGTTAAACCCAGCATTGATGTACAGTGTTTGCCACAATCTTTGCATTCAAACAGTCTTCTCTTTTCAATGGATGGAGGAAGGTCATTTTCAATTATATTCTGTACGGCAGTCATGCTTTTCACTCATTTGAGTTTTATCTACTTATTTTTTGTATCTTCATATTTTCATGTATGCATAAATAAATGTTGTTAATTGGTAAATGCCTGCATTCCATTGAATGCTCTCTGGCATTCTTCTTTGTGTGTGATAGAATCAACCTGGAAAGAATAAAACCGGTTAGTAGGTATGGCTATTTTTAAAGACGTAAATTGACTCACAAAATAAATCATGCCATTTTTTGGTTAGAGTTTTCGTAATGATAATAATAATGAAAATATTGAAACCAATCAAGAGTGATTGATACTTTAGGTGAGGTACAGCTATTTAACGGCAAGTAATATCTTTTAAATTCATAGCTAAGTTTCTTTGTCAGCTATGTCTGACCGTGTATTGTTGCGTTCTTTGTGTAGCAAATTTGGTAGGCGTAAGAGGGACACCCAATTATAATGTAACTATTTATACTACTACTACTACTACTACTACTACTACTACTACTACTACTACTACTACTACTACTACTACTACTACTACTACTACTACTACTACTACTACGACTACCAATGCTTCAACGGGAAACCGCCAGTTTAAAAAAAATGAATATTGCCGAGTGATGCTTGTTGGTGCCCCTTGACCCATTGGCAGTATACCAAAGGACAATACGCGATGCATTTGTGGCACATTTTTCGCTGCATAGTGCAGTAATAGTATACAACTCGACAGTCAAAATAACTACAAAATACATTAAATAATGAACTATTGCGTATTAGCTAAGCTTGCAGCTCTCATTCGTATTAAATTGTAGTGCCTCCTTTTATAGTGATAGACTAAGTATGAGATAGAGGCATCGAAGGGCAGACCTGAAGATGATGGCGATCTGTGAATGATATGATTATGTTTATCTGACTAAATCTATTGCATCCTTGTTTATTATTGATTGAACTGCAGGCTCAACATTAAATGATAAGAATTGTATCAAAGAAAAAATTATCTAGCTCCCAAATCTCCAAGGCATGCTGAAATTTGTAATAAAAACTCGCAGGGATGTCACATGTAACTATGGTGTAGACAGTATTATAGCCTGGCAATCTTATTAATCTGTCAATTTTTATTACCAAATGATCAAGCCTTGTCAAGGGTTTTAGGTCAAGAAACACGAGCAAGTCACGTAAGAGTGTTTGTTTTGAATGATACAATTTCATAATTTCTTTTTAAGTTTTGCTACCTTAAAAGAGTATTTAAGATTAAAGTAGCATTAGGTACTTACGTTTAAAATTCAGGCTTCAGAATATCAGTGGAAGATTGAGAAATTAGGAATACCATGCTCAGCATTCAGCAAAAATGAAAGAAATTGCTTACGGTATTTAGTTGATTTCCGGCTGCCTCTCTTTCTGACTTCGTAGCCTCTCGTACAAAATTTGCTAATCAGGTCTAAGATGGCTGCCGATGATTAGGACCAAAAGTACGATACTACGACTTTGGGTGCGACTTGAAAGTCGTAAATCTGATTGAGTAATGTAAGTTTATTGAAGAATTAAAGTTGAAAAGACAAATGAGAAATTCAAACACCACTCAGAAAACACAACAAGCTGAGTTAAGGTGTACAATCCTGTCTCTTATAAAACTTTCAGGAATCTGATTAAATAAATGTTAAATCTACTTTTATATGTATAATTGAGAACACTTGGTTATTATTATTTCATGAATACAATACGTAATGAAATTATGCTTAATGAAATTATGCTTAATGAAATTATGGTTAATAAGATTATACTAATTAATGAGGTTAACTAATTGATAATAAAAATAATTGATTGAACTATACAAGAAGACAATTATAACTTACAATGGTTCGATCATACAATAAAATATCAAACATGAACATATTTTACATACATTCCCCCGAGATTTACAAATCTAAAACAAAGTTGTTTAACCATTGAGGTTGTCTACGCTCTCGAATCGGCCGACCAACTGGAATATTTTCATCAACATCATCATCCGACGTGGACGATTCCTCGGATAAACTTGAGTCACCATCAGGATTAGAAATGGAAGCGGTTTCAACAGATTGATCTTCAACAGTAGAATGACGTTTTCGTATATGAGCAACATGCCGAATTGAACTAACATTGTTAACTTTTACACTAACCTTTTGTGCAGATAATTGTTCAATAACAATACCAGGCAACCAACGTTTATAACATCTAAGTGTTGAATCAGGTTTAACCCAAACATAATCACCAGCTAAATAATCAGGAATAAATTGTTTTACTGGTATGCATGGCTTCACAAATTTCAATCGTGGAGCATAATTATACAAATAATGAGAAGGCGGCTTAGACATACGATGTGTTGTTGTATTATTATACCAATAAACAGCTTCTGAAATACTACAATCTGATCTAGACGCAATAGTTTTAATTGTCCGATGGTTACGCTCTACTATACCATTGCCTTGCGGCCTATATGCAGCACGTGGTGATAATTTAATATTCCAATCTTCGCATAATGTACAAATATCATTAGACTTAAAAGTGCTATAGTTATCCCAAATTATTTCAGCTGGTGGTCCTCTTTCAGTAAATATAGATAATAATTGACCACGAATTTGAGCCGTACCTTCATTTGCAATCCGACGCCAAATAGTATACCTTGAAGGTCCAGCGTCGACAATTGTAAAATATTTTTCGTCTTTAAATTTTGTCACATCAATAGCTAAACGATACCAATCATCATCAACAGATAAATTTCCTTTTTCCCAAGTAACAGGAATTGGATCAATTGATTTACATTTGTCACAGGAATCAATAATAGCAGTAATATCAATATCAGTTACATTTAAATTTGCAGATTGGGCTAAATAACGTAATTGTTTACTTCCCCCGTGACAAATCTCATGCAAATATTTTAAAGTAATAAGTGGTGCTAAAGTACCAACAGCAGATATATTAACATTTGCTAACCACGAAGAAGGAACTCTTGTCAATTTGTCTGAAATATTCTGATCAGAACGAACAAGGTCAATACTAATTTTCAAATCGTATTCCTTTACAATATTAGCAAATAAATCTATTCTTCTGCGAATTAATAGTTCACTAGAAGCAGCTGTTTTTAGACGAGATTTGTTTAACAAAGCGTTAGATAGCCAACCATGAACAACAGATGAATCAGTTTTAATAGATATATCACATAAAGACCAAGCTATAGCGAAATTCAATCCTTTCAAAACAGCATCTAACTCTGCTAAATTAATATGAGCAGATATATCTTTTCGTAGCCAGGAGGCATCCTCCACAATATGATTATTAATTTTAACACAAATACCTAAAGCCAATGAACTGGCATCACACCATATTTCACCTTTGGTTTGCTTGCCCACATTCCATTGACCGCGGGATGGATTCTCGTTAAGTACATGCTGTAACATTTCTTGACAATGCTTCCGTACATTTTGAGGTACAATGTCATCCCAATCTATTCCAGTACTTTCCCTTTTTAGATAACTAGCCATTACTCTTAATCTCCCACAAACTGGATAAATTCCAATTACACGACCACAAAGTGAATACAGTTCACGCTTTGTTAAAGTAGTAACGTCTATATCGCGTAAATGGGACTCATTTGACCTTTCCCAACGCAATTGATTACCAACAGAATGAACATTCAACCCCAAAACGCGAACAGGGGATTCATTATCAATACGCTCTGTAGGTTTTGCAGTAAGGCCATATTTTAATAAATGTTGACGTACATAATCAGCAGACACGATTTCTTCGTCAATGTATATATCATCTATGTAGCCATCGCAACCTCTTTTAACATTGTCATCCATGTTTAACACCTTTCGTAATACAGTTGACATTATCATAGGTGCTACATTGAGCCCAAATCCTAGGCGTGTCAAACACCAGCGTTTACCTCGATGAATGACCGTCTGATATGGCCATAACTTTTCATCAACTCTTAATTGGAGGTACGCATCTTTTAAATCTACAACAGCGCATTTGTTACTTTTTTGTCTCCATTGACGTAGCTTGTCAAGACAAATATCGCTTGCACCAGTATATAAATCTACAGATTGGTTAAGTTGTCGAAAATCAAAAATAGGACGAACTTTATTTTTACTTTCCTGCGTAACAGCGAATAAAGGTATTAATGCTTTCGGTGGTCCAAATTTGGTTTCATCATAATAAATTAGATATTCTTTCTCTATCCAACTATCCAGAGTATTATCAAAGGATTCTTTTGTTGCTTTATCCATACCATATTGACTAACAGTATTTTTCATATAATCAGGAGGATGGCCGTCCGTCCATTTCCAGGCGACCGTCCAGCAACTACCATTAAATTTAGCACTAAAATTTGTATCATCTAATATAACATGATCATCATGCGTTAAAGGTTTACTACTATTGATAATATTAGGTGCAGCAACAACAGCCGATAAATATGGTTGCCGTTGACAGCCAAATTCAAAAGAGCCGTCTGATTTAACATAAAGACCATCAAATGCTTTTATTGCATCAATACCCAAAATAAAATCAATACCATCAATTAATTTCCTAACCACATGACATAATACAGCTTTTGATATACATCCTATTGTAATATTGAATGATAAAATACCCATAGATGAAACCTTTGTATTATCCATCATTGTAATAAGACATTGATCAGGAACTACTTGTAAATTTTCAGTAAAATCTTTACACGCAATAGAGAAAGAACAACCAGTGTCTACTAAAGCACAATAAGATTTTCCATTAACGATAATTTCCATAGTTAGTAAGCCTTTTAATTTTTGGGGATCGAAGTTGGCTCCGCAGACGCTACGATCCCCAGGCCGTTTCCCGAACGGTTTCTACAGCCAAAGGATATATGCCCTTCTTGTCCACAGCGATAACATGTAACTGGTTCTCCTGGTTTTCTCTCAGTTTGACAGTCTTTAGTCAGGTGTCCATTAGATTTGCATTTATAACAATATTTCTTAGTAGTGCTAGTATTCGTGTAATTAACGGCTTTCACTCCAGCTAAGACAATAGGCTCATTCATTTTAAATTCCTTTGCATTATCCGCCTCTACCAAAACACGGGCTTTTGATACTAAATCAGCATCAGATGCATCTCCAAGTATTCGTAGTTGCATACCGATTTTCTCTGGTAGCCCAATTACAAACGCAACTCCTGCACCTCCCATACCGGACAATTCACATAATCTCTGAATGTCGCTAAAGTATGCATCTACATTCTCTCCGTTCTTATAAGTTCTCGATCGCAATTGTTCGTATGCTGCGAACCGAGACAATGAAAATGCTGATAGTAACTTCTTCTTGACTATCGTGATATCTCTTTTATCTTCCACCGATAATTTTTGATAAACCAAAAAAGGTGGACCTCTCAATAACAGTGGTACCAATGAAAGAACATCCGCTTGACCATAATTTTGTAATTCTGCGATTATCTCAAAACGGGACCACCATTCTGCTGCGTCCCCTTCTCCATTGTAAGTTCCAACAACATCAGTGATCTTCAATTTTGTATTTGCCATTTGGCCCGTTAGCTTGTAAGTTTATTGAAGAATTAAAGTTGAAAAGACAAATGAGAAATTCAAACACCACTCAGAAAACACAACAAGCTGAGTTAAGGTGTACAATCCTGTCTCTTATAAAACTTTCAGGAATCTGATTAAATAAATGTTAAATCTACTTTTATATGTATAATTGAGAACACTTGGTTATTATTATTTCATGAATACAATACGTAATGAAATTATGCTTAATGAAATTATGCTTAATGAAATTATGGTTAATAAGATTATACTAATTAATGAGGTTAACTAATTGATAATAAAAATAATTGATTGAACTATACAAGAAGACAATTATAACTTACAATGGTTCGATCATACAATAAAATATCAAACATGAACATATTTTACATACAAGTAATTTTATATAAAGTAATGATGCAATTCGTTTTCAGTAAGTCTAAGTTTTAAAAACGTTCAACAGAAGGAAAACTTTTTGGCAATAGGTCGTTTCATTAAAAGCATAGGACAGCAGTAAAGAACACTTATTCATACCATTTTCATACGTTCGATATAGAGAACATTTGGCTACATTCAAACGTAAAAGGGGGCCTTTTGCAATATTTCAAATCTCTTTTAGTATGTGGTATTCTTTTCCTTGAAAATTATTTGAGGTACATGTTTTGACTTTTCAGGTCAACTGTTTCCTTTTTTCTCTATTCGTATTTGCAACAAATAGCTACATAAATTTAAAATGGTCGGTGTACGACTCCCTCAAAGCGCAATGGAAGTTATCCCCGGGGCTTCTAGTCGGAGAGGTAATTTTGTAGTAGTATTTGTGCATTCCACTTATTCCTGTTGCATGTAATTTCTTTATTAGGGACTGGTGACATACTGAGTCAAATACCTTTCTGAAATCTAGGAAATCTACTAATCTAGGAAAATGATTCCAATGAATGCAACACCGAGAAGAGTTCAATGGATTTCAGTCTGATTCTTCAATGTCGCGAATATGTGTCAATGACTATTTGACTCACTAAGCCTTAGTGAGAGCACGAAAAGTCATTACTTGGGAAATCACTCTTTCATCGAGTTGTCGTCTGGTTCATTCCCTTGACCCCTAATAGCTATATTATGAAATCATGTTGTAAATAATTTATAACGGGTGAAGACACCTAGTAACAGCCGCCCTATCAAGGATTATTTCCATTTCGAGGCAATAACATATGATTTACGATCCATGATAAATATTTACGAGTGGCATTTTATTGATTCTCTCGTATATTATTCAAATGTTATTATAATATTTCGTTGTGTTGCTAATTGCTACTTACTTGAACATGATTGTATTTATTAATTAAAGGTGTAAAGAATGGTATGATTTGGTACTGCAGAGAAGGCTAAATAGCAAACATGGATGGTTCTATTGTATGGCATTTTAAATTTTGAAACAACTATGACTAAATGCCTTGGCGCATTCTGATAAAAAAAAGCACTGGCTGCATTGTGTTTACTTGCTTATTATTGTGTATCCTTCTTTATCGAAACTCCTATTTCTCACTAACTGGCATTATCATAATTAGTCAACATGGAACCCTTCCACGGCCAGTAACGATAGCAACAACAACGGCTACAACTTCAGCAAAATCGACAGTCACGCCTAAACGAATTATAGCTTCAAAAAAAAAATTTGACCATTGGCAAAAACAATTTCGATATTGTCACACATTAAACAGTAAGGAAGCAACTAGCGTTGAAACTAGTTATATTACATCGATGGAGATAAATGGGCCGGGATGTGAAAGCCGCATAATTCTGCAATCGCAAACAGAAAATACGGCCACGCCCAAGTTAACAGGAGGTGATGATTGGCAGGTAAAGATCAGTGGCTCAGCCTCTCTCTACTCTAAGGTCATTGATCTTCACAATGGGACGTATGTGATTAAGTTCACCCCTGTAGAAACTGGGATCTATAATGCTTACATCACTTTGGATTTTACAAACTGCGAGGGACTGAAGGACCCACCCTTTGATTGGTTTAGCAGGGGTAAGTTCCCCTGAATCGTTTGTGCTATATCCATCTTAAATAATCATTAAGGCTTTCTAATAGGATAGTATTCAAATATATACAGAAAACTTTGCGCATCTATTGACCTCACAATAATAATGATGGTTCCCGAAGAAATTCCAGATACATTTCTATAAATATTAAATGTTGCAAAACATAAACGATAGTATTCTGCTCAGAGCAAATTATAAATAGAGATTGATGTGTTGTGAGTAAGAATTTTCGTATAATCAGTACTCATCAAATTTACACGAGAAGCAAGGCCCTAATTTACTTTCCAGTCGTAGGTTATTAGTAATAGTATTCCATGAAGCTGCTTTTTCGTTCATTTTCCAGACCACATTATTGCAATAAGAAAGCAAATTCCGATATAAAGTATATTGAAACGATTTCTATACCACCACCATCACAAATCATCGATCCAGGCGATAAGAAAAATAGACATTTAACTGAGTTTATTGAATAAAATTAAAACTAGATTGAATATATATAAGGGTTTCAATGAATACTGTGGATGTTAAATAAATAATTTAATACAGATATTTACGTGTTTTCTATCCAGGTAACATTCACGGTAGTAATCAAATACCTGATTTAGATTATACTCAATCACATTTCCAGCACACTGCATTGTGGGACGGGGCAAGAGTTCAATTTGAAGTCAAGACATCTACTGTCAATCAGTCAACTAGATGCGACAGCACTGATGCAGATGGTATGACTCATATAATTATATATTCATTATGTATAGAGTAGACACAGAGATGAGGTAAAAGCCTTTTCAGTTACTCGTAGTTTCACGCGTTTACTTTGCAGTCATCAAACCATCTGATGAACGCAAAGAAAACGCGTGAAAATCCAAGTAACGGAAAAGGCCTTTGCCTTGCCTCCTCTTTATGTCTATTCTATATTATGCTCTGTCTTAACAAACATTGAGCACTCTCACATACATGCGTTCGCCTCATATTATATTATATTATTATATTCTTTATATAGAAATACCAATAGCAATAATTTAATATACAAACAAACATCAGTATTAAATAAAGAGGATAATCCCATGAACACAAATATTATTATGTAGACAATTGAAATATTTATTTGTGAAATTTGTTTTGATGATCAGAGCCTGAGTTCTATATGTTGCGATTCCAGATTTAGTGTTCAAGAGGGAATTTTGTATTAATTCGGAACCTTCAACCGTCTGCAGTGGAAGAAGTTCAGAGCAGGCCTATACTTCCAATTCTAAAAGTCTACTTTAGAAGCATTTACTTCCCAAGATACTACTTTAGTTATTTTTTCTTCTATAACTCAGCCCTTTGTAAATGTCTAGGTTGATTACCTTCACTCAACATTTGATTACATTTGATGACTTTCAGTTCCAAAGTGTGCAGAAAGGATCTGGGATCCGCAAGGACGATGGACGGGTAGATTGAAATGGCGGACATACAAACCAACACATCATGCATGTAAGTCAATATCATTTGAGTCAATAATTAAAATCATGATAACACAAACGTACTTTTAAGTAAGTCGCCTAAATCACTTTAAATCAATATAGTATGGAATTCGGATGCAAAGAAGACAAAGCATGGGTCATGAGCAATTAAACCGTGACAGACAAATGCGCCTCTTCGATGTTCCACCCTACAGAATATTTACCTTCTACCCATCTATCTATGTCTATGAATCTTGATCTCATCGTCCAAAAAGTAATGTAGACGGTGTCGCCCTACCGAAGGCACCCGTACCACTCCTCTATTTCTAGATGAGTGGCTTTTTTCGCTGAGAGCAATGATTTTAAACGCTCTTTGTTGATCTCAGCCGCGACACTGCAGATCAATTTCAACAGATTTCATGGCAGATAGGTCTCGATTGTCAATGCGCAACGATGCGCCGAAGCTACTCACAATGCAATTCCCTCTGGACCATTCCCTCCGCCATCCTCAGATGGTACTCATTTGATGTTTCAGATAAAGTCAAGGCTGAGTTGACCTTCGGGGGGATTTGAACCACAGTCGATCAGATATGATCTGATCTGAAGTTCGGTTGCTCTGCCATCTGAGCTAATCCTCATCGTCCTATGAAATAATAATATCAATTAAGGAGGTCCGATTTAAATTGATATAAATTAACAATGTTCTAATCCTTTAATTCAGGTCATGGTAAAACTATCTCAGACATTTCATCAGAACGTGGTACATTATGGGTGTACGGCGATTCTCTTGCGGCGAGATACGGGAGCTCGATTCGTGCACATCCGTTATTGTGTACGAAGATATTCAAAGAGTGCAAATGGTCTTATAATTGGGTGTATCGATTCTCCAGTATGATTGATTCAACTGAGCGGAACGGAAAACCTTTCAATGCCACCAGAGTAATTGATGAATTTAAATCAGTTCTTACGAATAGCAACATGGTAAATAGTAACAGTGTAATGATTGTTAATTTTGGTTTGCATTTTGTATCCGCGTTGAGTTACGAAGCTTACAAATCATTTATCAATGACTTACTTAAATCAATAGAGGATTGGCGAAAAAGAAAATTAATCCTCTGTGAAATCATTTATAAATCTACAACAGCATTTTATAAAGAACGATTGGCTAATCCACATCATCCGAGCAGACAATTTATCACATCACAGGTAATAATTAACGCTCTAAGCCAATTATAAACTACTTTATCATGAACATAATATGGCCTGTGTTCACGAACATTTTCACGAATATTATTTTTACGAACATTTCATGAACTATTTATCAATAATTCATAAAAAAAGTTCACGTGAAATTCATTAATATTATGTATGGGTTGTTTTCATGAGTCATTTGATGTTTTGCATTCCGGATAACAACATAGTCTCAATAGTGGCGAATCAAATGAATTAAAAATTGATTTCCAAGGCTATTATTTAAAAGTAAAATCATTCACAACGGTCCCCTATAAATGCACATTCCTGTTTATCGCCGAATTCTGCGGGACGTATACTGCTATAGCTCAGTCAACCTCGAAATGAGCCGCTGCCTATCGGTCATGCCTCTGTTAGGACCCAATAAGCTCGGTCAGAATTTTGTAACGATGGTCGGTTTAAGCCTGAAGATGATAAGATAAATCGCTTCTATAAAATAAACATAGTGTTGATTCGTGTTTTAAACGTCTAAATCTTGATTTGCGGTATTGTTTTATGTTTTCCAAAGGGTAACCAGCGGATAAATCTGCAGATGTTTTCAAGTGAAATAAATTTGGTTTATTCCACTTGGGAACAATTATGGACATTATAGAGATTCCGAGTGAGTTTATTCGAAGCTCTAGTTATAACTTTCGATTGGTTTCTTTCTTAACTTTCTCGTCAATAGAGAGTGATGTTATTCAACGAATATGCAATGAAGGAGTTCTGCAAACGAGGTTACCTAATATTTGATCTGTATGGACTGACAGCATCATATCCAAGTGGTACACAAACGAAGTTCACCAATCACGATGCATTTCATTACGATGATTACGTATTTAACACCGTCACAGAAGCTATCGCGCGCTATTACAGTTGCTGAGTCATGATTGGTTTACAGCACAAGTGACTACATAAAAACACATCAGGTTGATTTAATTATTTTGAATTTCAACGTAGAAAATGGCCAGCCAATTACTAGAATGATTAGAATTGTACATAACCTTTATGAATGTACATGCGATTTAAAAATAGAATGTGATGATAAAAACTGTACATAGATTCAACATATCTTTGTATATAATAATACCTTAATCCTAATAACAAATAATAAAATATATGATGGATGAAATACATCGTGACTGTGTGTTGTGTGTGTGACGTACGTAGAGGGTGTTAGACATCGTTCTCAAGCCCAGAGTTATCTTTTCCCATCGTGCAGGTTGGATTCGCGTACATCATATCTCCTTTTTGGAAATCTACTTGGTCATTTCCCATTCCAGAATAAAGAACACCTGGAATTAATTAGCATAAATTATGATTTATTAACCAGAAGAGGATATATTAGGATATGCGAATATAGTTAGGACTATAGAGAGAATTACTTTACAGCCGCATCATTGGTTAAGTTACTTCATTCTGGATAGATATCTAGCAAATAGCCTATACTGAGGCATACATGCTACTAGCAACGAGAGAGAACCCAATTGATATATCATAGTAAGAAGCAATAAGAATATATTCCATTGAACAAAACCTCTATACAAGAACACCTGCCTACAGTGTCCATTATTTGCAGAGACCGTTTGGAGTATAGCTGACAGGGACACAACATATCATCAAAGAGCGCTTAGAATCATTTGCTCTAGCGAAAAGAGCATCTAGAATAGAAGAGTGGTACAGGTGACACCATCTTGATTCCGGGAGTACGGGTGACTATACATAGGCTGGACAGTTTTCTGTATACAGAGGGAAACAATTATAAGCGTTGGTAAAATGTTTCCTCACCAGGTGCGGCATCGTTCTCTTTCTGCGCTTTGTGATTTCGTATTAAATGCATCGCAAGAACAATCAATGCAACAACAACAACAACTGCTATTATGATACCAAGCCAAAGACCAACATTACTGTTACCTAGCAACGCAAACGAATGATATTTAATCAACATGTAAAGATATAATTTCATTATAGTTCCTAGTTTTATCACCCATAAAGTTAAAGTATAGATAAATCTGCGCAATCAAGGATGTTCTAATTGATCCCGTAAAATAAGTATGCACGCAGGCTCAAGTCTATAGCAGGTATTAGCCATTCTTTTTGGAGCAAACAAGGGGGTTGGTGAAGCAGTTACTTTGATAAGAAATTAACTCACTTAAACCTTTTTAATCGCTATCAAAATATGATCATAATGCATAAGTATTATATAAACAATTAAACAGTAAAACAAATTCTTATCAAAGCACTTACTGTTGTCATCGTTATCATTCCCACCTGATAAAACAAAACAATAAAATAAAATAAATATATCATTATGGTAATATTCATCGTATTTTATCAAATAGATTTATCCCAAATTTCAATTTCTAAGGAAACACTAATGGATTTGAAAATTTTCAAAAGTTAAAAGTAAAGCCAGTAAATTCCACAACATTTCAATTGTAATTATATCCTTCTACAGAAGTCCACAATCTTCCTTTTGCCAGTGCTGAAATAAAATGGTAAGACAAGAATGTCGGATTGCTACTTTCAAATTCAGGCAATGGTTCACTCCATGGATTGTAACACCCCACTCCCATTTACATACCAGTGAAAGCATCAGTCTGCTCTGTGCACTTGGTACCTGTAAGAGAGAACATTAAAAACCTTTAGCAGACACCAACAAAAACTATTAACAATTAATGATGCGTAGGAATAATTCTATCAATTCGGTTGATCATATATGCTCACTTCATCATCACCATCATCATCATCATCATCATCATAAGGTTTATGTATCATATCATGCTCTAAACGCTTCACAATTTAACTTAATGTTCACAATTAAATTCATGCTAACATGTTACTTGACATCAATGTATGTACAATGGAACATATGCGTTACGTTCTCATCGCTTCATATCCACATTACAATCCGGTTTAAAATATTGAGATCTAGATTCAAATCCTGATCAGAAGATGAACATGATTATATCTATTTAAATCTTAAATTTTAGATTCATTTTGTTATGCCTGGATGTGCACTGAAAGTCTGGGATTTTATGCTGTGCTTCCATGATACATAATTTACATCATACATAATTGCGCTGTTAATTTCCGTCTATGATTTAGTTAGGATTATGTAGACACAATACACGCAAACACTTGGCTTGAATGCTTTAGTGAGTCATCTATATCGAATTCAACCTACCAGCATAGCCTACGTCACACTGACAAATCTCTTGCTGAAGAACCAGAACGCAGTTGCCATGGTCACAATTGCAGCCATCTTGTCCTTCTGGATCTAATAACATAAATTAATAAATTTCATCACAACATGGATTGTGGGTAGTTGAATCAATAAGAGGTGGAGAGAGAAAATAGCGGTAACAATAGTTACAACACAATTACAACACAATAGTTAGGTTTATTTACGATTAGCTTAAATCTAAATATTGCACACTAGTGAGAAGCTATCGCCAATTGTTGCACTTTTTTTTGTCAAATGTCATAGGCTGTGAAGACCTGTGAACCGATGTCAATAAAGTTCATGATTTCATGATCGTCAAATTGCTCAAATGTTCATGAACTTTTCTTGAAGCCAGAAAGAACTGTTCCTGCCTGTTCATGAACTTTTCTGGAAGCCAGAAGGAACTGTTCCTGCCTGTTCATGAACTTTTCTTGAAGTCAGAAGGAACTGTTCCTGCCTGTTCATGAACTTTTCTGGAAGTCAGAAGGAAAGGTTCCTGCCTGTTCATGAACTTTTATTGAAGTCAGAAGGAACTGCTCCTGCCTGTTTATTAACTTTTCTTGAAGCCAGTAGCCAGAAGAAAGTATCCATGAACTTTTGAACTGTTCAATTTTTACATAAAGCAAATCCTGTGTTAACTATCGAAAGATATAAAACGTGGTATGAGGGTACTTGTATATAATTTACTACTATTAAATTAGGTTTAATTGCATGATGATAGCAAAAGTCATGAAACTATTAGTAGAAAATTTGAATGTCTGATTTTTTTGGGTATATTTATCAAAATAATTTAATGACTACAGTACAAACCTTTTGTTTCACATTGTTGACCTGACCACGCTCCAAAACAAGAACATTCAAACCCATTAACTTTATTGATGCATTGCGTTGTGTGATTAACAAAACACGGATTAGGATCACATTCATTGATGTCTACAATAGAATATACTCAAAACTGTTATAACAGAATATACCTCTATACAGAGGCCACCTGCATATAGTGGTCACTCTTGCAATGTCTCTAAGATAGTATTTTCTATTGAATCTACGCTGTGTATAAAGGCCACCTGCATATAGTGGCCACTCTTGCAATGTCTCTAAGATAGTGTTTTCTATTGAATCAGCCCTGTATATAAAGGCCACCTGCATATAGTGGTCACTCTTGCAATGTCTAAAATAGTATTTTCTATAAAATCCACACTCCAAAATCTATATGAAGGCCATCTGTCTATAATGATCAATTTATCTATATCTAATAGCTGGCTGTTATATACAGCTTTGACTGCATGTATAATATAGTATTTTCTATTGAATCTACCCTGTGTATAAAGGCCACCTGCATATAGTGGTCACTCTTGCAATGTCTCTAAGATAGTATTTTCTATTGAATCTACGCTGTATATAAAGGTCACCTGCATATAGTGGTCACTCTTGCAATGTCTAAAATAGTATTTTCTATTGAATCAACCCTGTGTATAGTGGTCAATTTATCTATATCTCATAGCTGGCTGTTATATACAGGTCTCACTCAGTATAATATTATCATATAAAATGTAAATGTCTATTTTTAAACTTTTCAATTGGTGGAGTCTGCAATCATATATGCTGGGAGTTATGTAAAACAGAAAAACCGTTGCAATAAAATGTGCTGAGTTATGTAAAACAGAAAAACCGTTGCAATAAAATGTGCTGAGTTATGTAAAACAGAAAAACCGTTGCAATAAAATGTGCTGAGTTATGTAAAACAGAAAAACCGTTGCAATAAAATGTGCTGAGTTCATGAACATGTTACAATATACAGTTCAAAGTTCATGAACAAGTTCATGAACATTAAATAGCCAGTTTTCCGTTGAGTTTTTTATGAACTGGTTTTGCAGGGGAAGAGATAACATTGAGAAAACTAATATATAAACTAGTTGTATAATTGTAAAGTAGTTTGCAATCAAAGATCAGTGCTTCTCTTCAAAGATATGGTAATAGTTCAAGTACATTCCAATACCAATAATATGCATTTAAATTTATGCGATTTATCAGGATTCTGAATAAATTATGATACTGATGATGTTGGAGCCATTAGATGTTGATTAGGATGAAAACAATTTTATTTTCTACTTTTTGGGTATTTATTCATCAATGAAAAATCCAGTAGTAAACAACGTAAATGATACAGATGACATTGTACAGGTTGGTATGTTGTCTAATCATAAGAGTTGTTTATAGATATCATAATCATAACTAACCTTGAGTACAGTCTTCCCCTTCAAATCCCAACGGACATTCACATGTGAAACCACCGACGGAGTTGACGCAGCGTCTGTCAAAGGCACATGGATTATTTGCACACTCATCAATATCTGGTAAAAATAAATGAAAATAATCAATCAAATGCGCATCCACTAGTTAGCTAGGTAATCAAGATGTTGTTTCTGAAATCAGCTATGATAATACTGTACTCCAGAAATTCACTAACAATAGCGATACATTGCGTTGACATGTACAACTGTCCATAATAGATAGATAAATAAATAAATGAAAAGGCATTTTGCATCTTTAAGAGGATAATCTCAGATACTTGAGCAAGGAAATTATGCACAGAAAGAAAATGCAAATATACCATCCTAATTAAAATAAACCAAATGAGTGTACCACTGTGGAAAGTTCTTGGTTGTGGAGATTTCCGGAGAAGGGATTAATGTTACCTGTGGACTTAATTTATTATAGGCGCAAGACTAAACTTTGAAGATATTGGATAATGTACAAATCAATTGGCATATGAACACACATAACCAATATAGAACTGGATTGAATTTTGTCAAAAATCAAGACAAAATAGCGAAAAGATATAATTTAGCATACTTCTGTAACATCAAGCCTTGGTTCACACACCATTGAACATGTGTTAAGAATCATACATTGGATGGGGGATCTTGAAACTATAAAACCTTTAGAGGTACCTACCATTGCAAAACGGAGGTGCATAACCAGTCGGAGAAGAACAGTTACATGAATACGATCCAATACCATCGATGCACGATGAGCCATGTTGACTAAACATATATTAAAAATAAAAGATTCCGTAAAACTAGTAAAACTTCATGAACTCTGTAGATACCACAGCATATTTATGAATAGTAGAATGGGACATTTGTTAATGATTTTCTCATAAACGCCCACAAACTTTTGTTGTAAGAAAAAGGAAAGGATAATATAAATAGCATCAAAGATCTCTGATTGATTTATTAATGTTTGTAGTAGCCCTTAGAATCTCTCCTTATAACGTCAGCAGGTACAACCATATCATTATTATTCTAGAGAGTATTTACATTATATCTCCGGCGTTACTTCATACAAAAATATAATGTAACTCACTTAACGAAGTGCAAGTCAAACTTGGCAACAAATCTCATTGCATTTAAATCTCATTGCATTTATCCTCATTGTATATTTTCACAAGGACTGATTACAAAATAATCTTCGAAAATACTTCAAAGTCAGGTGGTAGATAAGCAGGATTATTAACAAGAGGATAATCTTGTTATCATTCCGTTTGACGTCATCCTTGTCATCTTTGTCATCCGTTGATACATCAAATAATGAAACTTGATGCAAACTGATTAATAAATAACAACTCACCAGGTGCTGTTAACACATTCATTGATATCTACAGAAAATAGAAATAAAATCCAAAATAATGATAATGGCTGATTATATTACCAAGGGAGCAAAAAATAAGTGTTTCGCTAAAATAGGATGAAATTAAGCATTGTCATCTCAATTTAAAAATTTTTCAAACACGTCCTGATGGCTGGGCTCTACAACAAGTAGGCTGACAAAACAGTACCAAATTCGGTCAAAAATAGTAGATGTCAGTTACACTATATCTTACCACGTCCAACTTTGAAATATTGAAACTTACCAAAAATGGTCTAGAGGTTTTCCTATGGTCCACAACAGTAAATAAACATAATCATAGACTGCAAGATTCTCATAAGGTCGGCATTGAAGAGACAAAAACACACAGTTAACTTCACTTATAAATGTAATACCGCTGAAATAATGACACCATTAACAATCACAATACAATACTAATTATGCAAAGTGACGTTAAATGCTTGACACAGCCTAAACACAAATATAGAACTGTGATATTGTAAAACTAGCAGTAGCTACATCCTAAGTCTTAATCTAAATCCTAATCCTTAATCCTAGAATAGACACAAAGATGAGGCAAAAGCCTTTCCGTTACTCAGAACTTCACACTTCTACTTTGCGTTCATCAGACGGTTTTTGCGTCCGAGTAACGGAAAAGGCTTTGGCTCTGTCTTAACCAACATTGATCACTCTCACATACATGTGTTCACCTCATATTACATTACATTACATTACATTATGTTGTATTATAATATGTAAATATTATATTATATTATTATATTATATTATATTATATTATTAATCCTTAATCCTTTTTGATATCAAATTTCACCTGTTGTAAAATTCCAAGAAATGAATTACACGCGCGTTGCTCGGTTAATTTAAATAACATAAGTAAACAATGATGAATGGTTCAATGAAGTTGATAAGCATTAGTTCATCTCTATATTAATAGTAGTGTCTGTTTGTATATAAATTGTTTCTATAGTCAATAGTTAGTATGATATAAATCAAACTTCATTCCAAAGTATAGATATGTGAGTGTAATTTATCATTACTGTAACATTCAAACTTACTTATATTACAGGTAGGTCCAGTGAATCCTGATGCACACATACAATGGTAGCTACCAGGCGCATTGAGGCAATCTGATGAGCCATGACAAGGGTTACTATCACATTCATTAATGTCTAGAATTAGTAAAATACATTTGATTTACAGCTTGATTATGGAACTGTAATACACAGTTATATCTGACATGACTAATAATAGTACAGTAGAATCCGCCAATATAGGTTCCGGATTTAACGCTCTTCTGTGAATACCAGAAAGCCAAAAAAGTGATGAGTAATTTACGGTCAATATTTGCTATATATTTACTACTATCATCAGATTCTGCCAAAACTTGAAAAATGGTTTATCTCCCTAGCGTACCGCTATTGCCGGATTCAACTGTATATGGATAAACATTTAAGGTTACCTTGACTGCATCTTGAACCAGTAAATCCAGATGAACAATTACATAAAAAGTTATTGCCAATATCATCACACTGACCGTTCATAGAGCATGTGTTGTTATTGGCACACCACGACGTTGCTGCAACAAACGCAACAAAAAACATTACATCAATTTTAAATCTGACAAACCAGCATTTAAAATCATGATTCAACAGAATTCGTAAACGGAAGAGACGATCTTGTAAACTAGAGGTCTGCACTGGATCGGATTATCAGGTACAAGTAATAGGAATGTTTGAAAAATTTCGCTACTTGAATCCGATCCAAAGGAGAATAATACAAAAAAATCTGAAAATTTCGCATTCAGATTTTTTATTCTGATCCGATAAGACCAAATCCGAATCCAAATATTCGAAAGGGCAAAAATTTCCCAGGAATAAATACACCGATCTGACAATTAAAAACCAATTCAATTCCAACAAAAATCCGATCGGATCGGACTGGCAAACCTCTAATATCAATAGTGATCTGTTTAAGAGCATTTTGATTCTTACCAGAACAACAATCAAATCCCTTCAACCCATTTGTACATTGACAACTATATCCATCCACCTCATCAATGCATGTTGATCCTGTACAGCAATCGTTTGTTACGCAATCATCAATGTCTAGAGAAAATAAACAATCAAATAAGATCAACAACATTGCATAATTACATTATCCTGATAAAAGAGCCAATCAACATTTATGAAATGCGTTTCACAGGGTTCACTCTGAGTTTATGATCAATCTGTAAAACGCTGGCAAGAACATAAATAAGAGTTCATCAATTAAGAATTAAGACTTAAAAAACATTTTATGAAAAGTGTACAATTCCATATTTACGTCTCTATACATCGGCTACCTGTTTATAGTGGTCACTCTTGTAATGATCAAAATAGTTTCTTCTATTGACTGTATATAAAGATCACCTGCATATAGTGGTCACTCTTGTAATGATCAAAATAGTTTCTTCTATTGACTGTATATAAAGATCACCTGCATATAGTGGTCACTCTTGTAATGATCAAAATAGTTTCTTCTATTGACTGTATATACAGATCACCTGCATATAGTGGTCACTCTTGCAATGATCAAAATAGTTTCTTCTATTGACTGTATATAAAAATCACCTGCATATAGTGGTCACTCTTGTAATGATCAAAATAGTTTCTTCTATTGACTGTATATAAAGATCACCTGCATATAGTGGTCACTCTTGTAATGATCAAAATAGTTTCTTCTATTGACTGTATATAAAGATCACCTGCATATAGTGGTCACTCTTGTAATGATCAAAATAGTTTCTTCTATTGACTGTATATAAAGATCACCTGCATATAGTGGTCACTCTTGTAATGATCAAAATAGTTTCTTCTATTGACTGTATATAAAGATCACCTGCATATAGTGGTCACTCTTGTAATGATCAAAATAGTTTCTTCTATTGACTGTATATAAAGATCACCTGCATATAGTGGTCACTCTTGTAATGATCAAAATAGTTTCTTCTATTGACTGTATATAAAGATCACCTGCATATAGTGGTCACTCTTGTAATGATCAAAATAGTTTCTTCTATTGACTGTATATAAAGATCACTTGCATATAGTGGTCACTCTTGTAATGATCAAAATAGTTTCTTCTATTGACTGTATATAAAGATCACCTGCATATAGTGGTCACTCTTGTAATGATCAAAATAGTTTCTTCTATTGACTGTATATAAAGATCACCTGCATATAGTGGTCACTCTTGTAATGATCAAAATAGTTTCTTCTATTGACTGTATATAAAGATCACCTGCATATAGTGGTCACTCTTGTAATGATCAAAATAGTTTCTTCTATTGACTGTATATAAAGATCACCTGCATATAGTGGTCACTCTTGTAATGATCAAAATAGTTTCTTCTATTGACTGTATATAAAGATCACCTGCATATAGTGGTCACTCTTGTAATGATCAAAATAGTTTCTTCTATTGACTGTATATAAAGATCACCTGCATATAGTGGTCAATCTATCAACAACACATAGCTATATTATATCATGTTTTATTGTAGTAGATACAACTTGCAAAGGACTTTTGTGTTATTCCCTCGTAATAATCTTAATATTGCAATCAACTGAAACTGGCAATCAGGACAAATGCTTACTGATGCTACAGTTGACGCCTTTGTATCCTTTAGGACATGCACACAGGTAAGTCGCATTGGCTGCTTCAAGGCATTGGCCACCATTTTGACAAGGGTTAGGCAAGCATTCGTTTATATCTAGCAAGAAGAAGAATTAAAATAATAACTTAACACCACAATTGAAGCAACATCTGTTTCCTGTCTCTCAGTTTTAGAGCTCTCAACCTTGTTTGACAAAAATGAGGGGAATTTCTGGGGAGGCACCCCAAAAGGGTGGCTCAATCTAGGAGGGTCTAGGGACATGCTACCTCAGAAAAGTTGTAGAATTACAATGGTTACAGATATTTTAAGAACATGATTTGTGATTCTGCATACAGTTTGTACTCATGAAATCTCATTTTCATGCGTTTATTATGTCCATTTTAAAATAGCCTCATTAACTGTAATAAAGTAATAAAGCAAGTCACGTTTTACACAATTTTAGGCACAATATCACAAAGATCTACGAAGGTACAATCACTACAATGTTTATTATTGACTACTTTTCGTCCTTTAAGAGCTGAAAAGCTTATGATATCAAACAGAATATTGTATAATTTGTAAGTTTATTGATTTATTTAGAAAAACGAGCATTATTTGAAAAATGTGTGAGAAATTTTTCAAAAGCTCAATGTGGGAGGGTTGAGAGCTCTGCCCAGTTTACTTATCACTAATCAGACACTTTTCCTTCAATTAGACTTTTAAGGTATATGCATCACACATTCACATGGAAGCACTAACGGAATGGATAATTGTGGGTGAAGTACTGTCAGGATATGCGATTCTCAATCTGCAGTTTTGGTTGGTTAATAGAAACTCAAATAAAGCATTTCATGAGGCTTGATCATTATCCTTGATGAAGATAGATTGTCTTACGGAAACAGTCTGATCATCTATGTATCCTGACATATATATTAGAGTCAATGCTGTGAGCATGTACAACAACATTCTATGGCTTACATCATCCAATAACAGACATAAATAACATAAACAGTAAATATGAACACCAACATGCTGCACACTGTACTCTATTGTTGCAATTCATGCAAAAATTATATTAGAAGCATCATACATTCTAAGCTGATATAATTGTCACCTTTACCAAGTGGCCACCTGTCTATAGTGGTCGCTAAAGCAGTTGCACACAATTTTGTCATAAAGGTCATTGAACAATTCCTCTAAATCACATGATTCAGCTGCCTGGTATCTGCAAGCTTCAATTTATCTGATTGCAATGAAACAGTCTCTACGCTAAGGAATATATACACACCATTATCGCATTTGGTACCACTCCATCCAATATGACAACTACAACTATATTTTGCAATTCCATCAACACAGTTGCCATGTTTACCGCAAAGACCATCAGCCGTTACGATGGCGGACCCTTCAATTGACCATTCACCATTCAATGGATCGCACTCATCAATATCTAAAATTAGAATTCAAAAGAATTCAAAATTAAATTAAACTTCTCAACGTATAGGCCTAGCTAAGATAGATACAAAACAAGTACTTACTTATTTCACAAAACGTTCCACGGTATCCTTTGTTACATAAACATAGAAAATTAGCAATGCGATCTCTACACATCAATGTGCCCGTAGGATTACATGGATCTGGGTCACATTCATTAATGTTAGTTTCACAGTCTTGTCCAGTGAACCCAGGAAGACAGAGACATTTATAGGTGCCCAATAGTGGGACACATGTACCAGAATTTTGACATGTAGCTGTGAGACAGTAATTAATTCGCATGTTGCAAACAGGGCCAGTGTAACCGTGCTGGCAATTGCAGGTATAATTGTTGACAAGGTCAATGCATGTGCCGTTATTGAAGCATGGACTGGAGGCACAATCATCAATGTTGATTTCACAATTTGAGCCAGTAAATCCAACTGGACACGTACAAGTGTAACGATTGATGCCATCCGTACATATTCCAGTGTTGCATGGGTTAGCTGAAAATAGAAAATTGTCACAAATAGTAAAATTCCGTTTTCAACAAAAATTAGTCCATCATTGTAGCCTAATGCTACAGTAAAGATAAAATGATGTCTCCGTTACTCAGAGTTTTGAGTGAAAATTCTCCTGTGAAAAAACCGTTCATGATTTCATGAACATGAAATTACTCAAACGCTCATGAACATTTTATGAGCTGTTAATGAACAGTTCAGGAAAGTGCAAAAAAATGTCATGAAATGGTCATGAACTTTAATGTAGGCCTATGTGGTAATGAACTTTGAAGCAATTTCAAGCAACTTTCACTAACAACAAAACAATGTTTATGAAATAACAAAATAACTTTCAAGAACCTACAAAATAATTTTCATGAACAGTTCATGAAAAGTTCAGGATTCATGAACTCAATCCGAGAGATATTTCTATAGAGATACTGAAATATGTGAACATACGTTGGCATTCATTAATGTTGATTTCGCAATTGACGCCAGTGTAACCAGGTAAGCAAGTGCATTTGTATGAATTAACGCCATCTTGACAAGTTCCATTATTGCAAATCTTTGGTAGACATTCATTAATATCAATCTGACAGTCGCTGCCAGTAAAACCAGGTAAACAGTTACACTGCAATAAAGTGAATGAAATTTAAAATGAATACGTTTGAAATTAAAATAAAAATGATTTGTAATTACTGTAGCACTTCAGTTTTTCATTGAATCCAATCTGGTTTTGGTGAAATTAAATCAGCGCTTATCAGTGGTCTGCAAATGATTGCTCCTCTGCAAGTAGCATCACTGACACCAAAACCATGAAAAAGCATCAAATTTCATGGCATTTTCATCATGGTTTACAAACTTTTCATGGATTAAAAACTTTTTATTGTTTATCTTTTTACATTTTCATGGTGGTTTTGGTGTTGGTATAGTGTAGACCAGATAATTTATGCTTCCAGAGCCACACACTCACAAACTAGACATCACAAATTCATTCTAATTACCTCTGAAAACAACTAACAACAAGTAAAAAAAGACAGGATATTTTACGTTCATGAATGCTCGAACGGTTCACAAATGTAGTGAATTTATTTGTAAGGGTTATGTCACTTGTAATAAAAATATAATTTCTTGTACTTGATTGTAAAACTTTTCTTTCATAAATTATTGAAAAATATATCTCTACCTTAATTGGCAGGAACAAAACAGGTGTCAGTCTAGCCGCCTCATCATGGACTGATTAATCAATCACATTGTTATTCAACCGGGAATACGCATACAATATGAACGCAAGAGTGAGGTTGTTATTATGTACACAAGTGTACGCAAGAGTGAAACAGCCTGACGAAGATTTAATAATATTTACAACTGTGTGCAGGTTGATCTCCATTTGAGCAGACAAAACAAAAAAGTAAACACTGATCAAATAATTGTCAGTCTAGCTGCATCATCAATTGATAGATTTATCGATCACTTAATCAAAACAGTTATTCCTAGGATAGAAGAGATTCAATTCAATCAGTTTCATTCAGCATAAAGTCGGTACAATAGTCTCTTGAAGATCTATTTTGACAACAACGATCATGTACCTTGTATGACGAGACACCATCAATACATTGTCCGCCGTTGAGACAGGGATCTGGTGAACAGTCATCAGTTTCATTGAGACAAGTTTTGCCATGGCGATCTCCAGTACACGTACATGCAAAGTTATTAATGAGATCTTGACAAACACCTATCATGAAAAGAAGGAATGACTACAGATAATAACAAAGATCTGATTCATTGAATTAGCGTGAATACGTCTCCTAATCATCAAAATGAGAATACAATTTACATACAGCCTTGATAGTGTTCATGAATACACAATGTCAGGACAGGTAAAAGGTTTTTATATTCATCAGAAAGCGATTCATATTAGTAAACACAGATATAACTACTAAAAAGGGCCTACATATCGGACTGTTTAAATTCTTGAAGTATTAAAATGTTCATAAAGTTGATGAATTACCAGTACATTTGATCACATGGTTATGTTTGAATGGAGGGTCGGAACTATGTATGTACTCACAGGGCTGCTTTTACACATTCTTGGATGCAGGCAGTTTCCCCTGCTTCTATTTGTCAATTTACATAAGCAATGTAATATTTCAACTTACCAACTGAAATTATTACAACTTCAAAATCTAAAAGTTATTTTGCTTTCTATAATTGGCTTAATCTTGTTCAAAATATCAATAAATAGTTACTACTATACATACAAATTATTGTTTTGATCCCCATCATTTTTACTGAAGAAGGGCCTATGATAGATTGGGCTGTTTGCACATGTCTACCGTGCCTCTGCCTCAAGACAGCATACTCATTTTCATGTTGATATCGCTGCTGATCTGAGTGTTTGCCTCACCTCCGAATAAACAAGGATTAGGATTACAATCATCAATATTTGTTTCACAGAATCTGCCCGTATAGCCAGGTCTACAAAGACATGTATATCCGCTGATCTCATCTTTACAAATGGCACCATTAATGCAAGTGTTTCCAATACAGTCATCAATGTTGACGCTGCAAAGGTAACCGCTAAAGCCTGGAGCACATGTACAGCTGAAGGCGTTCACCAAATCCTGAAACATTAAAACACAAACTGTACTTAACATGATGATCAGGGTTAAACAGATATTTTCAACTTTTCTCCTTCCGGAAACCTGATTTTTATTCAAAAACGTTTGGAAACTTTTCCCCTTATAGCGTCCTTATAATATTATCCTTTCTATAATTTGAGGAAAAATAGAAAATAAAATGAATTACTCTGGGATTTTGGCCAGCATTCCAGAAAATTAGTTTTCAGACTGCTGAACCCTCAGGCCCCTGCGAAAAAAGTTCATGAGTTCATGAACGTGAAATTGCCCAAAAGTTCATGAAATGTGAATGATCTCATGGGTTTTCCTACAGGGGTGGTGATGAACGTATACAGTTTAAGTATTGTATCAGGAAACTATTGACTTGCCCAGTGACCTGTTCTTGAAGTGTTTTTAAAAATGATGACAAATTTGATAACCAAGATGATAAATTTGTAGGTCAACATCTGATCATGTTCAATTCATTCCTTGTACTTCTGCAAAAGCACTTGTACCACCCTTTCAATGATTTTAATAGCATTTAGGTGTGATACTGTCAATTTTATCGTAGATCAAATGGTAATTGACTGTTCGATAATGTTTAATTCCCAAATATACGTACCACACACGTTCCACCATTACGACAAGTTATCAAAGCACAATCATCAATATCTGGAAACAAATCAAAAGAAAGCACACATCAAAAAAAGGGTGGATGATGCCAAAATTGTAGTTGATTCAACTTAAAAATCTTTTTTATTTACTAGGTAATGATGGATATTTATTAATTAGTAGCAGCGTGTAATCTTGTTTAAATCATTGTTCTGATTCAGGCACAGTTATGATGATGAAGAGGTTTTGATATATTTAAAGTTGACTGAGATATAGCTCAGTCCGTTAGAAACTGTTTCTGAAAAATTAGTGATATAAAAATGCAGTTGTGATAGTAGCAGTCACTCAAAATCTGCATCACACAAAGTCATGTAACCATGTTTCATGTAGTTGAGGTTAAGATGCGGGCCTTTTTGGGATTCCAAATTTGTTACAATTGTTATAATGCCTCGTTTCAGTACAATAGTATTTTCATCTGGCGCCATAATGCATTGGAACAGGGGATTAGGGTACCAGGAATGAATCATGCGATCTTGGTTAAATTCTTCTCCACGAGAGAGGATAAGTCTGGTGACACTGTAAGGGTATATTCATTCATTCCTTCATGTGTTCCCAGTAGGTCGACAGTAGGTTATGTATTGAGCACAACAGGGCAAAAAGCTAAGCACAATTTAAATTTTGGTACGGTAACAACAGTAAGCTATTGTGGCCATATGAACATTGTCTCTTCTTCTAGTATGGGCTATTAATAAATTATTACTGTATTTGGAAAACAGCATTTGCTTGCCTGTAATGTATGCAATATCATATGTTTCAAATTTGAGTTAGATCTATAATTAGCTTACTTGTTTCACAACGCTTTCCAGTAAATCCAACTGGACAAGAACAGTAGAAATCCGTACGGCGATTGACACAAGTTGCAGAATTCTGACACGGCTCAGGTACACACATGTCAATCTCTGAAAAAATAAAAATGATTTGTAAAACTACCGGTATATCGGTATTATGTAACAGTGCGACAGTAAAATACAGTTTATCCAGGCAGAGCCAGTTAAGAGATATCTACTATGAAAATAGACTCATTTTTGGGATGTAATAAGCTTTGTTCAAAGATCCCTACTGCTGTGAGAACAATGCAAGAACGTTAAATGGCCACATTTTCATCACATGAACAATAATTTCCAAATTATGTTACAGTGGCAAGAAGTGTTAAATAGGCCTATTGTCAACTATATTCTATAATGGTTGCCTATAAATATTTACATTTACGTTTCCTGTATGTGGATTATATCCATGACGTATATTTATTATGTCTGTTGATTAATAGGAAGATGATGGTGTGGTTACAGTATGATGCTTTTTGCTGTTCAAAATGATATAGAGTTTGATTTTAAATCTTCTTTGGTAAGCGTGGTAAAGCGTGAAGGTCATTGACTAGATCTATTTAGTAAATTATCATATAATCATATTAATCCTTAGTTGCATACCTGTGTCGCAGAGTCTACCCGTGTAACCTGGTGTGCATGTACACGCAAAAGTATTGGCTCCAGTGTTGTGGCATGTAGCGCCATTTTGACATGGTGAACTTCGACAAGTATTCAAATCTATAATGAGTGGTAAATTCATGAAAGATTACTTCATAATTTAGTTTGTTGCCGTGAAGAATCCCAGAACCATAATTCAACTAATTGTTGGCTTATTTGTAGTAGGGTAGGCTTATCACAGATTCGAAAAATTGCATCTAAGGAGTGGAAAATACTACATATAACGTGACTAACAAAAGGTTTAGGCTTCCGGAATCATAAAACATTTCTAACGTTTTTTTCTAAATTTTTGTTGAGGTTTGAACTTTTTGAATCACCCTTGCAAGAAACAGCCCACCAGTGCAAGAAACAGCCCACAGGTGTAAGAACAGTCCATGAGCTACCCTTCATGGAATTTCATGAACTGCTTATAAAAAGTCAATTAAAATGGGACCATGTAGCGTGCATAGACAGTTCATGAACCATTCATGAACTCAACCATTCATGAACTCATGGACTGTTTATCTCAAGGAAATCATTTTTTTTTCTCTTTTGAATTTGATCCAGCCTTCTGGGATCAAGGATCCCATTTTGTACAACCCATGTGTTTATGACCTGCCAATTAAATATTTCACTTATTTGAAATAGCTGCGTATGGACAACTTATGAGGGTTCATGAACTGGTTTCAACCCTGTACCTAATTTGAGTGATACTGTTTATATTGATGAGTAGCTACATTAAGCTCAAATCAATAACTTATAGATCTTCACCTAAATCACATTTATCGCCAGTCCATTCCGGAAAACAATGGCAATCAAAACCAGATCTACAAAATCCATTTACTGAAAAAAATAAAATAAAACAGACCATTTAGATTAATCGTAAATCTCTCAAATGCCAAACAATTTTTAAATTCAAGTTAAATCAAGCTTACAGCAGCCAGCAGACATTCTACATTGTTCGCATAGTGGTCCTGTCCAACCAGGAAAGCAACTGCAAAAAACAACAAAACAACTAATCAGTGAGCCTACAGAAATGTTTCACATTTCGAATAGGCTTCTAAAAATTGAATGTTTTAGAAATTGATCAAAATTTTTCATTGTTTATAATCCAATAATCAATATAACATTACACACTCAAGACTTAGATACTCAGTCAATATATCTGAATAAGTAAATCCCATTTATAATCTAATATCCAGATGTCACTAAGCTCTGCACAGACTTGGTTCTGTACACTGTAACACCCATGTTTTTAGTATTAACGTTACATTAAATATTTTATTGATTTGTTTTAGTGTGACCTTTGTGTTGCTTATATACTTGTGTCACACAACTACGCTCACATCAGCTACTTTTATTAAAGATGATATATGCAACACTAACTTCATCAATCAAAACATAAATAAGAAGAAAAAATTAATTTAAATTTCTGTGTGCTTCAATTTGTAGGCTAAGCTGAATTATTCAAATTAGAACAAGACATCAATCTTGACTTACTCGCATTTATTTGGAATAGTACAGTTACCGTTGGTGCATCCTTGTTGACAAATTGCTGCAAAAGTAAATTTGGATCAGATAAGAATGTTTCATAATTAATATTTGTAATTGTCAGGTGTAAAGGGGACACAACTCTTTAGAATAAATCCGGCTAAATAAATAAATTCTATTAAAGACTAATATTTCCACAACTTGCAGTACCATATAACTTAATTCATTGCACGGCCATCCCCTGTAAAAAACTGTATATTTTTGTAGTTTTATATATTATTGTTTGTATTTATAATATATATTATTTCATCTTAACGACTTCCTATTTAATGTTAATGTTAATTGTATTACAATGAATGAGAGTGTAATGTAGTATTGTATCATGTCCGTTGTTATTGTCACCAAGCAGTTGTTTGTTTATTATCGATTATCGCTTTATTACGTTGTTGCATATTGAACTTTGATCGGCTGCTTATTTTATTTGGACAGTGGATTCCATTCATTGTATATGCACATAATTATTTTACTATAAATCACTGATTTTGCATTAATATTTCCGCCCTTCTAATTTACCATTCATCGTTGTATCACTAAAGCTATTGCTTGAACTTTCATAGTATTTTCTGTCTCCTCTACACTGACCCTACCGCAGATTATAACGACCAGATACGGCACTGAACGTTCGAAAATTGTGATTGGTCAAATAACGGCCATTATGTTTGTTGCCCATTTATTGACGCATTTCATCGTTGTCCATTACGATTTTAGGGAATTATCGTCAAAATGATACTTGAAATAATTCACTTTTGAAGCTGAATTCAGCCTTCTCAAGCTACTCAATGCAAGTGGATGGATAATACGCTATATGTAAAATTCAAAATTATAATTTTGATATTAGCAAATTTATTTTAAATGCCATAAATTCAAAAACCTAAAAAGTCCACGGTTGAAATGAAGAAAATACGACTATAATTTATAGTGTATCACATAAATTTCATTCCAAACTGTAAAATAATATGCACTGATGCTTGGTGATATGGAATAACGCAATCACAGTCAAAGAATAGGCTATTTGGAGTGGATTTTTATGGAAATTACTGCTTACGTTTTTGCCATTATTTTCGATCGAATACGATCACACGCACGCCAAAAATCACGGCTCTTCAAACTGGGAAAATTGTGTAGAAGAGCCACATATATTCGATAAATTAATAAAATCATATTACGAAATATTATTTGCAATGTAATTGTAAATTTTATTCATCAAAACTGCTTGTATTCATAATTTATATTCAATTATTCTCTTCGGTAAAATCAATGATTTTGTTAAACTTTCATTAAGTCAATAAAATATTGTCTTCCAGTACACAATTTACCATTATCAAACGATCATCTCAAAATAGAAGATATACTTTCCTGTTATTTTCCTTTAGTATGAAAATTGGGCACAAAAGAAACGTGTAATTTGCCTGTAAAATAGGTGCAAATTTATCGTGTTTTTCCATTGCGATTTTAGCGCGTAACTGCAGCCAGGTCATCGAGGAGCAACAAACATAATGGCCGCCGAGAACAATTGAATTCGAAAATACAATGAATTCGACTTTCAGTGCCGTATCTGGTCGTTATAATCTGTGGACCCTACGGACTTACAATTTTATTCATTCTTTTACCGTAGCCTTATCATTATTTTACATTAAACAGAATACAATATGCTACATGAGACACACAGGGGTGTAAACATGCTTTTAACGTGGTCTAAGGTCGCAAATGCTAATTAGTCATTTTGATTTTTCGTAATGAGTTCATCATTTCATTCACTAACAGTTTATATGTATGTCCCCAAACAGAGCTGTTGGTGGAGTAGCCATCATATCTATGGAATATCATATCTGCTATGGACCGAGCATATGGAATTGTACAAATTTGATGCAGAGAAAAACAACATTGCAATTGCTACAAATTTTATATTGTTATTACTCTGTAAGCATTTCCTTAAAACTTATGAATTGATGTGAAGCAGAATTAATTTGGTGTAGGCCTAGGCATCTGATGTTACTCAAGATACACAGAAAGAACATTATTAAAACCACCTGCGGTAGGTATCTGACAAGCTTGCACAACAAACTAAACTATGTATGGTAAACATTGCTGGTCTGCAGATATAGATCTAGGTCTACCTTATGGATTACGCATTACAGAAGATAACATTTGCAGTGAAGCATGCAGACCTCATTTAAGACATTTATCTACTTACGAGTATTGCAGTCTGATCCACCCCAACCGCTATTGCAATCTTTGCCACCTGTCTCTTTGTTGCATGTATAATGACCTACGCTATCATCTCTCGCAATACAGTATGTGTTGCAATCAAGACCGTAGAAATTTGATTCGCAATACACCCTTGAAAAACAAAATAAATTCAATTTAATACAAACATTTTCAGCAACTCAGCCTTAAAGGAATGTTTTATCTCATTATAAAAAAAATCTTGTAAAAATTATACGTTAAACATGCAATTAATAATATTTTCAAACAAAAAGTCAATTGTAACAATTCAATATTATTTGTTTTGACAACTGTTGCAATTGACGTTTGTTTTTAAATATTAATTAATATAATTAGTATAATTAATAATTAGCAGAATTCCATTAAGAAAATTAATCTTAATTATGCTTAATTATTTCATATTGCTACATAATTATTTATTTGTTATGTGATATTTGAAAAAAGCCATCATTATGGTTGAGATGGAATGAAATGCTGATTGATTGACATCCCTTTTGTTATTTGTGAAATATATGGATTGGATTAGTAAAACATATATTTACAGCAACATAGATTCAGAATTTCTAGGAAGGTTTTTTGAGATATCATAGCTGGTCTTCAATACAGACTTTGTGTTTTAATATTAGGCTGTCTATAACAGCCATATATGAGAGGTAGAGAGATTGACCACTATATGCAGGTGACCTTTAGAATATATTGGTTCTGACATTGCTAGAGTGACCACTATAGACAGGTGACTGTTATATATAGGGTTGAGTCAGTAGAAGATAATTTTTTGACATTGCTAGAGTGACCACTATAGACAGGTGACCGTTATATACAGGGTTGAGTCAGTAGAAGATACTATTTTTGACATTGCAAGAGTGACCTCTATAGACAGGTGGCCGCTGTATAGAGGTGACCTTTATAACAAGTTTGACTATCTTACCTCATGACAGTACTCAGTATTGAGTTTTTACCATCAAGCGTTCTGCTGTTTGATTTAGCGGAGAAGAAATCATAATCTCTTGTAAACAACAAGCTACGTTGATATCTATCAACCAAATCATTTGCTCCGCCAACACCAAGGAAATTATTAGTATCGTCATCCCATACTTCAACTCTGACACCAAAACCACCCTTTGAAATAAAACATTAATTGACATCGCATGATTATTAATGTAATATGACTACTACGCATACATTTAGGTTTGGAAAAGACGTTGCTTCATTGATTAAAGAATGTCCAGACAGAGGAAGACTATTTAAATATAAGTGAGAAATTGAGACAGTACCCATACCAATCTTCTATTTCTAGAGAAGTTGCTCAAGTTTAAATAAGAGAATTAATTGATCTTTAATGCTCTTTAATGATCTCATTTGCGACACATGCAAATCAATTTTAGCTGTGTCACAAAGGACACATTTAAATCATGCGCCTTCTTCTAAAGTTAGTCAAACCTATGTAGATAGGCCACACCAACCAACGAACATTATATACAGGCGATCCTTGTACATGCGTTTCGTGTATAACTGAAGTGGTCACTATAAACAGGTGGTCACTATAGACAGGTGGTCACTATATATCATACTTGATGGTAGGCCTATTGATTAAATATTAATTAGGCCTACCTGATATGGCTCATCGAACTGAAGCATGATGGGATTAACAAGATTAGGTCCAATTGTCTGTCCATAATTAGGAAATGTAAATGAGTTTTTACCAAGTACGTATGTATCAACTTGTAAAAGGCATTCAGCATCTGAAGACACTGGAAACCGTGTGAGACAAATCCTGAGCCAAATGTCGCACTGAGTAAAGCATAACGAGCCAATACCATCACAGCAATTATTATTGAAATCCCGCGATTTAGGATTATTAAAATTAATTAGTTGAAATTCAATACGACCTTTGGCAGAAACATTGCTGACCTGAAATCAGATAAAAAATATTTCCGTTATTTGAGTTACCAACATCTGTCCTAGTTTTTCAGTTAAACGTATATTTTTTTTTTTTGTATTTGTAGATGACATTCGTATTTGCTTAATGGCCTCCAACTTTGTTTCTAGTCGTGTTAAATTGCCTTTGGTGCACATGAAGCAAGGTGGGATTTCAATAGGTAGGGAAGGTAATTTAACACTAAGAGTCTGCTTTGGGAGTGAGTGGAATATGGAAACATTAAATCATGGCCTATGAGGGGCAGGGATAATAAACAAGTTTGATTGTAATTAAAATAACAAAGAAACATTAATTAATAAGAAATATCAAGCAACCATGTCAGCGGTCAGAATATAATGGTACCGATGCTTCATAAATGTAGCCTACCCTTAAAAGGTCTTCTACGTTAATTCCACATGTAATAAGATCACTTGAGCTGAGAAATACCCTTGAAAATTGAACTGTTGTAGATGTTACCTGCTATTTAGGCCACCCTGTCTATTATGGTCATTTCATTGTCCATTGGATTGGATGATTGGATTACTATAGAGCTTTTTCAAACGTTCCTAATGAGTCCGCCAGAATTATTTGAAGAAAAGATTGATAACGCGGGTGGTGTTTTTTGAAAAGACTGTGACCCCGGCATGTATACACCAATATGGCTGATATGAAAAAGCTCTATTGAGTATTATCCTTACTGTAGGAGTCATCTGTGAATGCTTGATCAACTTTTTCAATGAAGTATTTTGGTTATATTATCAAGTAGCCTTCTCATTGCGTGATAGAGTTGACGGAGCTTTACTGTAATTGTTTGAAAATGCACATATTACATTACAACTTGCAACAAATATTTTCAGCATTTCAAATTAAATTGCAATTTATGCCCTTGCATTTGTTAATCGTCATTTGCCGACATCGCATAATATTTCTTTGCACTTTAAAAATATTTCAATCATGCCATTGTTGTTACACGTGAGAAACTTTTCAACTTCAAGTGTGAGACGAGTAGGAGAGGGCATTTCGAGTTCAAGTTTAACGAACTGATAAAATTAACACGCGTGTAAAGACTAGCTGGAATGAAAGCTACCCGTTAAATTATTAATTGAAACAAATTATCATTCAAAGTAACAACAAAGATAGTAAACTTGTAAATTAAAATCAATATACACCCATGCCTTATCACTGAACCTATATCTAATCGTATTTTATAAAATGTCAAAGTATACTTACCTTCAAACAAAGAGCAAGTCCAACAAACAATCCTATTACCACTGAAAATCTTTTATTTGAAGACATCCCAATTCAGAAGTAGTTATAAACTGATGCAGATGTAAATGTTGTAATTAATTTATTATGTGTTTTGAAGGTAAACTGGACAGGCCGGCGGTCTAGGAAAAGGCAATGAAATATTCCCAAAGTTGACTTAGCTTTTCTAAGATCGTTCGATGTGTATTTGCGGCATTTATGAAGAGATTGATTGCAAAACTTTTCAAAATTGATACCACTTTTCAAGCTGTGAAGGGGTGTCATCCATCAAACTAAAAACTAAGCACATTAGATATATATAGATCAAAATATAAGACGTAGACAACAGTATTTTTCGTTTGTCAACAAAACATATCTCCTTTTGTAATCACAATTGATCTCATGCCTTCTTTCATCCTTGATTTCCTTTCCTTATTGTCTAGAAGAACAAAAACGATGAACGGCCCCCACTCGATGACGAAGTGGAGGGACATCGTTAAAATTATGTCATCAATGACGTCATATTTCCCATTGTTTATGCTGATAGCTCTAAGCTCAGTTACCTTCAAACGAAATGGATACTTCGTTGATTTGTATTTAAATAATGAGGATGCATCCTACGAAGTTCTAAACTTTTAAGATTTAAGGATACTGTTTCTCTTTACACGATTCTTCAGAATCAAAGTTTTGATCAAAATATCAAGGGTCTTTTGATAACTGTAGATAAGTGGAAGCCAAAAGCTTTGTCAGTCAAAACTCAGAATTTATTTGATATGAATGACATGAAGGGCACACATACATACATTTATCCAATCCGAATAGTTTATTTGCAAATCCAAAATTATTCGACATTTGTGATCGGATATCTCATCTCATAGATCCCAGCCTCTGAAGCGTGATTGTTTACAGAATTCAAATTGAGGCGAGAATTTGCCACGTTGGTCAGAGGAAGTTTTCTGACAAAAGACGAAAACATGGCCGATTTACAACGGAGTTACTCACCTAAAACAAGCAAGATGCTTCTTAGGATTTTAATAGCAATTGTTTTAATAGATTATGTATCATCCTTAGCTTTTATTTTATCTGCTAAAGGTAAAAAATGTTTGAGGGAAGAGGTCCATAAAGACGTTTTAGTCACAGGAGAGTACAGGTTGTCAGAAGCTCCACTTCAAACACATTTGACGGTAGGCCTATGTTGATGTTTGAAAATTTAATTTTGTCAATTTAAATAATTTATGCAGTTTAGAATCATACCAATGATGTGATGTCTACCCGATAATAACTCAATGTTGGAGGTTTATTAGACTCTCAAAGTAAACAGTGATACAGTACTGACTGCACTGTAGGCATTTTAACATTAACTTATTCAAGCCCAACAAGCGAGGTTTTCAATTCATAGTTGAAAGTAACGCTTATTCAAGTTTTATAGGCTGCATAGGCATATATAAGTACACTGACACTATTTAAATTCACCTCCTCCAAATCGGAACGTATCTGGTACTGATATAGATTTATTATCCTTTAAGTAAAAAATCCATTTCTTTGATTAAAATTGAATTCATTGTTTCCTTTCTGTATCTGATTTGTTATTAAATCTGAAAACAACAAACTAGCCTTTAACGTGATCAAGAGTATTTAAAATGTTGCATTTGATCAACGTGCCATGTCGCCAGATTAAAATAATCCAATATTCCTATATAGAGCAGCTTGGAAAAATACTGTTTGCGGGCAAGATTTGAGATTTCAGCCGGTCATTTCCTAATTTTATCCATATTTTACAAGATAATCGCATAATTTTCATGATTATTTAAAGTTATATGTAAAATTTGTTCAAATGTATGATCCTCCTGCGCAGAATTGCACCAGAATTTGGTTTTCATTTTGAGATCTGGGATCCCTCTCCACTGTTGTCAGGCTCTGCTCACACATATCTGTTGTATGACTCATGTCAGGAATATTTATTGATCCTCAACTTTATTGGAGACTCATTATATTTAGCACGGAAAAACTAATCCTGAAATGTTCGCGGAAACAACACATATCAAACATCTATTGTACAGCTTATCGGAAAGACAATACAATTTTGCATCAATCCACCAGATTGTCTTTGCTTAATTAATATTATTCTCGCTATATCGATAAAAACAAAACTTTTGTATTTGCGGCACTCTTTCAACTAGAGGGGATGTTAACATTGAAAAATAGTTTGTTTCGATTTCTGAGTTCTTAACGTCAACAAAACAAACTTCCACAGCAGATACCGTATAAAAGCAAAGTCGAAAATATTAGGCTACTAATGTATACATCATACAACGTACACATAGCTTCGTATTCTTCTTCTGTGGTTAGTACCGTAAGAATAGTGTTTACGTGTTTGGTCTTCACAGTGACATCACGTATATTGTGTGGCTGGCACTATTGCTCAAATGCTTAATCAGTTGATCCTAGAACATACTTTACTAGATCCGGTTCAAATTCTTGGCTTACTTGTTATTTTATGATTTGATAATATTTATTTTTATTTATTTATTATTTATTTGGACATTTATTCGATTATCAGAATTGTTTATTTCATTATATCTTTTATCATTTATTCCTACGTTCATCTACATTCGAAATTAGTTCTATTTAATTCAACCCAAATGTTGTAACTTATTAATTTGAAATGACGCGTCCCTGAAATAGTCAAGCACTTGTGTTCTAGACATGAACTTCAGTCATGCATGTAACATTCAACAACACGATTGAAATGAAGATTATTATATTATAATTGTTTGTTATCGTATTATCTAATTGATGTGTTTTTAATGCAGGTGATTGACACAAACGGACATGTGTTATACAGAAAAGAAAACGCTCAAACTGGAAAGTTTGCGTTCACAACAGATGACTATGATATGTTTGAAGTTTGTTTTGAAAGCGAAGGTAGGCTTTGTAATTAACATGAAAATTTCATTCCATGAAATCACACAGCAAATTAATTGCAATCTGCTCCAAATTTTATCGAAATTGAAGACTGATGTGATTTCTTCAAAATCTGAAAATTTCTTGAGGTGTTTTCCTCTGTATCCTTTCCTTATATTATTTCAATCTTAATGTTAAGGAGGATCTTTCAATCTTAAGGAGGATTAGCTCAGATGGCAGAGCAACCGAACTTCAGATCGATCATATCTGATCGGCTGTGGTTCAAATCCCCCTAAGGTCAACTCAGCCGTGACTTTATCTGAAACATCAAATGAGTACCATCTGAGGATGGCGGATGAAATGGTCCAGAGGGAATTGCATTGTGAGTAGCTGCGGTGCATCGTTGCGCATTGACAATCAAGACCTATCTGCTATGAAATCTGTTGAAATTGGTCTGCAGTGTCGCGGCTGAGATCAACAAAGAGCGTTTAAAGTCATTGCTCTCAGCACAAAAAGCCACTCATCTAGAAATAGAGGAGTGGTACTGGTGCCTTCCGTAGGGCGACACTGTCTAGATTAGGCCCTACTTACTTTTTTATCTTAATGTGATTGAGAGAAGCACCTTAGCTGGTACGGACCTAAAAAAATCTTACCGTGTTCTCATAATAAATGATGATAATCATCTTGACTATCGTAATTAGCTATATGAAATGTACCAGAGAAGTCATAACAAACGTGCAGATACTGATTAATTTATACATTTAATGAGAACAATTTATGATACAAAGTAAACCTACCATAACCATCTGCCCTACAATAAAATGAAAGATTCCGGAAGCGATAGTCAACTATTTGATTTGATCATTTTGATGAGAAACTTTCCCGATTATGGTCAAAGCTATGGTCAAATGAAGCCAACAGCATCTTGCCAGCTGTTGTCCAGCATTGATGTCATTAAAATTATGGCTTCCTATGGATGTAGGTTAAAATATATGTTTTTTACCAAAACAATCCTATTTGCTATTCTGTCAGAAGCCTTCCTGAACATTGTCAAATTAAACTTTCTTTTGGGTTTTTAATGTCATGGGGTTTGGTCCTGATCAGTTAAAACATAATCTAGAGGTAGAGTTGATGTTACCCCAAGATAGGCTATGACGCTATGTATATATGTTAAATAGTAACTTGTGTTCTGTTTTGTTATAGGACACCCTGGTCAAGGCCTGGACAGAGAAGTTTTTATTGATGTCAAAACTGGAATTGAAGCCAAGAATTACGATGATGTACGTTTGAAATATTTCCATCTCAATATTGATGCCTCGCTGATTGATGTTTACATTTCACGTGAACAGTTCTATATTGGCTATCGGAATTTAGACCCACTCGTTCTCTAACAACAAACGAGAAATCCATATCGTAAATGAGGCCGCCGAGTTATGTTACTTAAAATACTTTCATGACTACAATTGCACAATCATGACTCGCGTTTTTTCCAAGTGATTATTATTATCTATTATCCTTCATCTTTTGTATGTGTTTATAAAGCCATACAGTGGTTCAATGGATGAATAAATAAATAAGTAATAATGAACTTTTTGTTATTAGATTGCCAAATCTGAGAAATTGAAGCCAATGGAATTGGAGTTGAAGAAATTAGAAGATTTATCGGAGGCAATTGTCAATGATTTTGCTTACATGAGAGCCAGGGAAGAAGAAATGAGAGACACAAATGGTATGATGATATGATATAAATATAATCATTTACAATCATGCTATGCAGCCAATCAAGATCCTAGATCAAGATCATGCAAGTACAATTGTGTTACTACAGAATACTTTTGCACCTTTTATGGTATTGGTATGCTTCATCTCGCTACCATAATTAGCGGCAATACTTTTCAGTTTCATAATTATGTGTATACAAATAAAAAGAATTTCAGAGACTACTCCGAACCTTATGACCTTATTTAGATTTGTTCTCTAATATTCATATCCTATGCACCTATAGTGAACACATCCTCTTTCTGAGTTCGCATCATACTTGTCTGTAACAGGCATAGCATTTTATTAAAACTAATCTGCCTAGTGTTGCGCCTAAGAAATCAGTAATAGGCATTGATACCATCACTACTCATGAAACAGGCACCTTTAGCTTTAATTATGCAATACCTGAATACCAACTGAATTAATTGTCACTTTGTGGTTATTACGCTCGCATCTTCATCCAAACTTGTTCCTGAATATCTCTTCTCTTTCATTTTGTTTCAGAATCGACAGACGATCGCGTTTTCTACTTTAGCATCTTTTCAATGCTTTGTTTGGTTGGCTTGGCAACATGGCAAATATTTTATCTACGACGTTTCTTTATTGCCAAAAAATTGATAGAAAACTAGATCAGATAATCAATTGTCATTTAATATTGAATTGGATCATTTCATACACAAAACAGCAAGCATTTCAGATGACGATGTTTCTCACAGCATTTTCCTAGAAAGTGTGGCATTTATAACATAAGCAATTAGCATAACAGGCAGACGTATGGATTTAATTGCAATATTATAATATTCCTTTTATTGTACTTTGAAAATATTAAATTAGATTATAGATTGTTCTCAAATTCAAAAGTTGTTTATATATTTACTGTGTTTGTGAATAATATTTACTTTATTTTGTTTGTAATGTAATATATTGTTAAATTGGAGAATCGAGGAGTTTGATTTCTACCGTATTTAAATTGAAGGCATAATTGATAGACTGAGATATAGTTCCCCCGAATGGCAAGTTTCTCTTTTGTAGACTTCAATTAAACCTAAAGGCTTCCGTATAATATTTTTAAAGGGGTGTCCCCTCTTTTAATACAGAAATTTAAAAGATAAATCACTGAAATTTCTTCAAATTGATTGGAAATTATAAAGTTAGTGGCAACCGATGTCCGTCTATAATCGACCAATCAAATTGCTTGATTTCCCTATTCCGCGTCTGATTGCTTTGAAAAGCAAGATTGCAGTTGCAACACAAATCTGGAGATTTCTCCCAACAAAACTAAAAATTAGAGTAACTACAAACTATTTAGTCAAAGTACAACTGAATTTATCGAAAGTCCTCATACTCAACAATGAAAATCCCTGCTTCCTACTCCAAGTGCTTGATTTTTTTTACTTTTTCCTAGTTACTGTTGAATCGTTACTTGTGAATTGTGTTATTTACAAGTTTCTTTGTCAGCTAGGTCTGATCGTGATTTGTGGCGTTCTTTGTGTAGCAAATATGTAAGGCGTAAGAGGGATGGCACATTCCTATAATGTGACTGTCTATACTACTACTATTAGTTACTGTTATTACATAGTAGATTTCATCACCTATGAATTATCATGTAAGTTAAGCAGTACTGCTCTTGTTGGCATTCAAATTAAAATAAAATATACACACACACCTGTTGATCATTATCTTAAACACCATATTTCATACAGATTGACAGAGAAAACGTCCAAACGCATATTATTGAATGAATCTAGCTATTGTTACATCTGGTACAGTGTATATCAATCTTATAGGACTTGTTTGCGCCCATCCGAAGGTAAAAGATAAAATTCAATACATTTGAAATATATACTTTATATTGTGAAATGCTAATTAGATTTTATATGTATATATATATATATAACTCAATTAGAGAAAAGTGAATTTGGATAGTGTTTAATAGGCACAACAGAATTGCATTATCTTGCATAATTTGAACTACCATCTCATATTATTTAACGCAACCATGATTAAACTTCATTTTAAAACGTTATCTTCCCACTTTTCCAAGGGATTGGTCTGTGATAGGGTTTGCTGTGAGTTTCTGAACTGCAACAATTGCTTGATTCACTTTTGTTTGTACATCTCGTAATTCTTTAATATGCAACAAGCGTACGACCTTTGCGGCATCATTGATGAGTTTGTCTGCATGAGAAATGAGAAGACAGTTGCGTCTACAAGGTGACTTGTCTATATATCTGGTGGTCACTCTTGGTATGTCTAAATAGTGTTTTTTATTGTATCAACCCTGTATGTTAAGGCCATTTGCATATAGTGGTCACTCTTGTAATGTCTAAATAGTAGTTTCTATTGTATCAACCCTGTATATAAATGCCACCTGCGTATAGTGGTCACTCTTGGTATGTCTAAATAGTAGTTTCTATTGTATCAACCCTGTATATAAAGGCCATTTGCATATAGTGGTCAATTTATCCACCTCTCGTCGCTGGCTGTTATATATAGGTTTCACTGAATCGATATATCCGCATTTTCTTACCATTAACATCGAATCCCAAGGAAACATCATTCAATGATTGCGAACGACTGCTATCATCTGTTTTCTCCTAAAACAAAACAAAATTAGAAAAATGAATAAATGCTATCGCCATATAACCATAGACTTATCGGACCTCATTGATTAACGAACCAGATAATTGCTTTATCACCAATCAAATACCTGTATATAGCAGCCATCCATTAGATGTAGAGAACTGATTGTTATAGCAGGTGGCATATATAATGTACAGGGTTGATTCAATAAAATATATTATTTAAGATATAAGATAACATTAAACGAGAGATAATTGACAGGTTATCAATGGAAAGAGTAATACAAACTTCCACTTAAATAAAACCTAAATATTGTAAAACATTGTCTTACTGATCAGCAGGCATATGGCTCAATGCAATAAATAAATAGCAGAGCTTAGATAATAATAATAGACAGAGAATCAGACAGTGATATTTGCTATTCACAAACAGGGTCCGACAAAAGTGATCCTGGGATGATGTTTTTAATGATTTATTGGTCAAACATCAACACAAAAATTCAGAAGAAAATGTTGAAATGCCTCTAGGATTCCAGAAGACTGAACCTTTTGTCGAACCCTGTTCACAAATACGACTGTCTGTTTCTCTGCCTATTATTAATATTGTTTATATAGTCACGACAAGATATTACAATAGAACGAAGATAGTCTAACTCAGATTTGTGTTTTAAAGAGTTTTAAACAGGCCATAATATTATCTTACCTTTGTGAAAATCAACCAAATAAAATGTATTTAACATCCTCAAGCATTGAATAATTCAAATTTGAAAACAACATCTTCATCCGACGTCTATCTTCCAAACATTTTGATCGCTTCTGACACAGCAGAATCACTGAGAATTGGCCTTCAATGCTATGTTAAGATCATCTTGTTTTGATGCAAAAAAATTATCGGGGTTCAGGTTATCAAACAAAGAAACTTTGTTTATTGTGAAAAATGAAACATTTATTAATCATTGTTGATATTCAATATGTTTTGAAGCGTCACACGTGGCAAAAAATCAAACAGAACCAGGTTTCATGATTTCATCTGAACAGCGCGAATAAATGTTTCACTTTTCATTTGATATCTCTATTTAGGCCTACATATGGAGAATCATTTCTGTCGTTTGTTTAAACAATTTTGAAATAACCATAACTAACAATTATTTATTTGACGCACTGGCATATTCCTTGATTAAAAATTCAAATTGCATCATCATACCTGTTTCCCAGTTTCTTGTTTTACATAATTTGTAGCAACAGTTGGGTTTAGTCGTTCCTCTATTAATATCTTCAATACCTGAAACAAAGTCGATTTCATATCAAACGTATACAATAAAAATTAATTTACGGTTGGCAGGCGAGCGTTTTGTTACGCTAATCATAAACTCTCGGGCCGAATTATATTTGATTTATAAAATCATAAATACATCCACAGTAGTTTTCTTTCCAAATAAGGCACTTTTTTTTGCAATAATATTTTGAATGATTTGCTTGGACGTTTAACACCCTCCTTTGTTTTCAGAGCCTGTGATATATAGTCAAAAGCTCAGCGGAAATGCGCTATGTTTTCCAACTATCCCATTTTTTATTGCCATTCTTTGCGCTGAAGCAACCAATTATCACGATTAGGAAGTTTGTTTGATTATTTTTCGAATTTATATAAAAATAAATATAATCCGAATTCTTTGCTGTTGTTGACATGGTTATAATGATTAATATATGATAGATAATGATATACCTCGAGTGTGGCAGTATGATCATCTTGGAGTGGAACAGATAGAGCATTGGCAAGTGATCTAATGCCAGCTTTGAGTGTCTCATTTTCAGCTGTTGAAAGAAATACAGCAAACAAAACACATGTAAACCAAAGGTTAACTAGAAAAGAGTAAATCATCCAGTTATCCAGGGGAGGGGTAGCTAGTATCATCAAATATCTTAGAATCCATTGTTGCGCAGTAAAAAATAAACACATAGGGATAAAATCACATATTTATAAAATTCTACCTGTAATATTGCATAGTGCATCTGGATTGTCTGATTTTGAATTTGTCTTTGCAATGGGTTGATTTACGGCCTGTTCAATAACTAAAACAAAGCAAAATGTTATGTTTTAAAACAATCATTCAACGCAATCATAGGTGCTGATGATTCCTGAGATTGGTTATATTTAACAGACTACGTGAAATAACAGATCTTTGTCTATGCAAGAGTCTCTACCCCATGTTATTCTCCATGAAAGTGAGAGTTGCGGCACACAGACTATAGGAACTTAGTACTAAAAGTCGTTCTCTATTCCTAAAAATGTGAAAGGCCAATCAGACGCAACCTATTTTCCCATGCTGTTGCATGTTGGGATTTTGTTGTTGTAAGATTGTGCAAATTCATAAGGGGATTAATGAAGTGACAAGCCGATCCAGACGTGAAATCACATCTTGATAATGTTGCTAGTTTTGCGCTAAAATCCTTTTAATGGATTTGATTTAAAAACGACTTATTTTTAGCGTGTATGCTGAAGATCTGACGCAATCATACAGGGGTGATATGGAGTTTGCCTAATTTTTGTCCAAATCAAATCCAAAGCAGTCCCTGTGGATACAGCTCAGGATAAGTTTATGAAAAACAGGCCATGGTTTCATGCTCACATAGACCCTCTGGCCTGTTGGCAAATCATGACCTTATGTCGCAGGGTGTAACAACCAGGGATGTTAAAGTTACTTTTTAAAAGTATCTAGTTACAGTTACCGTTACTTGGGCGAGAAAGTAACTAGTTACTATCAGACGTTACTTTTCAGAAAAAGTAACGATTTACAAGTTACAAGTTACTTTTAATTCGAAAGTAACTAGTTACAGTTACTTTTCCCGTTACTTTTTCTAAATAAGTCCAAAAATATCCAACAGAAGCAATGAGACATATATGAAGTATTCAAATAATATTTCTGTATTTTAATATGTTAATTAATCAAATGTTCTTGTTGACAATATAAATACGAAAACAGACACCCGACGACTACTTCACAGCGACGTCTTTTGCTTGTTTGAATGGTCTAGGCGATCCCCCTAATTTCCATAACAAAGAAAATTTCAAGTTACGTGCCATTAGTTCTATTTCAGGCTTGGTTGCTATGACAATTAATTGATCGAGCAGACATATCAGATATGAAACTCTCGCTGAATCACTTGAATATTATAAACTCGGAAAAACAGGATTGGCAAACAGAATGTTTACATCCCCGAATGTAATTTTTTAGACATCCAAATTAATGACAAGACTTCCTGCAGTTGCAGAAAACATTTGTTAGTGTTTTCTTGTTCTTGGATGGTAACAATAGGAACAAAAGATTTTGATTAAGCAAAACACAATTGCGATCGAGAAGCTGCTAACTTTCAGCACTCTATTGTGAACAAAGTAACGGAAGAAAGCGAAAATTTAGTGAAAAAGTAACGAGTAATCGTTACTTTATTTTTAATCCTAAATGTAACTAGTTACAAGTAGAAGTTACTTTTACAGAAAGGTAACTAGTTACAAGTAGAAGTTACTTAAAAGTAACGATTACAAGTAACGTCGTTACTTTTGTAATCGTTATTAACATCCCTGGTAACAACAACAAAAACAGCAACAACTGTGTATGAAGTGTAAACTAGAATTAAGTTAAGTAATAAACTGAACTATGAGTTTCCTGGATAATTCCTTTTTGTATTTTTTTTTTTATTATTAGGGATGTCCTGATGGCGAACAGCTCAACAACATTTCTCATAGCAACATTCATTCCCTCTTCATTTAAAAATTGACTTAGCATAGCTCAAGACCTACTTCAGGCATGGCATGATTAACAGGGAATGATCAGTATATGCAACAACATTCATCTCAACTCAAAACGATATCAACGTCACAACAGGAGGAATTTGCTATTTTGAGCACAATTCAATTGAGTTTGAGTGGCACTTTAGTTTCAACATAATTAAATCAATTAATCATTTCTTTGATCAAATATTTATAGCCTACATCCAAAACAAAATATTTGAAAATATGATTTATTTCTCTAAGCCTAATAGGATATACTAAAAGTTTGTAGTTTGCATATAACTTAAATGTAGGCCTAACGTTTCAAAACTACATATGATGGTAAGTTACCTGTTTGTTTGTAATGAAGGCGAACGGCGTAACTTAAAAGCCATTCAAGAATAGCAGTGTTGTCATTAAAATCTACAGGAGCATGGAGATCACATAAATACTAAAACAGAAAAGTAAAAGAAACATTAAACAGTGGAAATACTAATTAATATTAATTATGATGTAATGGCAAAAAACATTAATGGTTAATAATATTAAAATTTAGTCATCACACATAGCATTGATCAATATGTGTCACATAACAAATTCATTCACAATAGAATAGGGTCTGGGTTATAATACGCCCTGTTCTTCTGTTCGGTCACATGCCCGGGTAGTAAATAATTCATTATAATTATGCAATATTTAAATTTCCTTACCTTCTGTCTAAACTGAGAAGGAACTGTGAGTGACGGGAAAAAGCAAGAGAGCGTAATATACAGACCCTATAATAACTTAGATTATGTTGAATATTGAGGTTTATTTTTCTTCAATTAAAAATTTGTTTCAGTAAAATTACACTTATTGTATTTTCTTTTCAACACCCAGGCTAGACATTTGTTTAAAAATTGATCCATTTAACTTTTATTAAGTAATATAGTAGGCTACATGAAGATATGAATTGTTCATGAACAGTCCAGGAGAATTAAAAAGAAGAGTTCATGGACTCCACACATTTCTGCAGGGGCTTTGTTGCCTGTGGTTTAGGTAGATCTTGAATGAGTAGAATACATTTGGCATGTTGGAGGGATTTCAATAATTAATTAGCAGTGCTGTTTGACCCTTCAACTAACAGGCCCGTAATGGTTTAATACTGTATTTGCATCATCGTATAATTTTCTATTGTTAATCATTTCTTGTAAATCAATATGTGTGGTCATGTCTGTTGTATCAAAGTGTGTGGCCATTAGCATTTCTATCTATAAGGTCAGCAAACACGGCTTACCATTATTATAATAAATAGCAACATAGAAAATTTACTTGTATCCTTATTTAATCTGGAACAGGCCTCACTTGTGGTATTCACCTTTTCAAATATGTAATTGCAAATTTAGGGTTTCGAGGGAGATCAGTGTCTTAAAAACAAATTCCCAGGTAAACTCTGTTCATGAATGTTTAACAGACCCTTTTTCATGAACTGAATTGTTCATGAAAAGATTAATGATAAATAGGCCATTTAATTAACGTTAATCCACATTCCATGATCTCATCACAGCTTTGAAGATTCAAGATTCAAGATTCAAGATTCAAGAACAGCTTTGAAATGGATTGCATTTGATCCATGAGTTATAATTTAAAAACAAAAACCTTTTTCAATGCTGATTTCCAAGAAGGATCTTTAGTTCTTCTCAGTGGTTCTCTTTCTTCGATTTTATAATTTCGTATCTTTTTATCTTCAAGCCAAACAATACCATTTCTGAATTGTTTTTCATCTGAAAACAAATATATTAAATATCGTCATAAATTAAATATCTTGCTTACTTCTTGCATGTAAAGTGATTGAGACAGTTTTTCCCTACTCAAGGCTCCTGTATCACTCTGCCAATGAATGGCTCTTCTCATTGAGAGCAATGATGAAAACGACATTTTATTAACTTCATTTGAACATGCGTAGTCTATACAAACGAGGCCACTAAAACGAGGCCATTATGATTATTCTCTTCATGACGTGAATATTATATAATTAGTTTAATTTTTCTTGTAATCTCATTGGTTGTCAGATAATGCGTATATTGATCTTGTTTAGTTCTTTATAACAATTTGTAAATGCAAAACTTATCATTAATCGTTGAAGTAAGTCTTCATGTTAGAAGCAAGATTAATCAACCGACTATATATGTTATTTGCTAAAGTTTTGTATGAAACGACATCAAGGTATGTTCTGTTTTATTGTATTAATTAATATTAACTTTTATTGTCCATGTATTGTATTCAATGTAACAAGTTTGTTTTTATAATTGTTTATTAGAAAAACCGCTATCAAATGTGAGAAAGATTATTTGTTATTTATTGAGTATTCATTCTGGTGGTATTTTCCAAATCAAATGCAACATAAACTTTAACGGGAAATGCAGATAATATTATACAAATGACGTTAAGTGCTTTTTATCAATCTCAGTTGCGATACTGCAGATCAGTTTCAACAGATTTCATTGCAGATGGGCCTTAATTGTCAATGCGCAACGATGCGCCGCAGCTACTGACAATGCAATTCCCTTTGGACCATACCATCGGCCATTTTTACATGCAGGCAGTCCGAGAGTCAAGCTCAGTCAAAAGAGAGAAACATCCTTTGAAAAATGCTAGAAAAACAACAAACCAAGTGTTTTAGATGGCTTTCCTTTATTTTTAAAACAATAGAAAACGAGGAAATCTGTTTTTGAGGAACTCTCTCATGCCAGTAAATGGTAGCCTACTCATTTGATGTTTTAGATACGCTTACAGTCAAGGCTGAGTTGACCCTGCAGTGATTTGAACCACAGTCTATCACATATGATGTTCGGTCGCTCTGCCATCTGAGCTAGCCCTCACTGTCAAATTATATAACACTAACAAATCAAAAAGTATGAAATGGGGGATGTGCCGCTATAGTTAATTATTTATAAGAAGAAAGATCTATTAAACTTCATCAGGTACATCAGGTACATCAGGTCTACATCAGTACGTTTAAACAATAAATCCGCTATGGAAGGTGACGCTATAAACAGTCTCTACTGTAATTCCAATCTCATTGAATTACCCCAGTTAGGCATATGCTATATGTTTTTAATTTAAGCAGTTTCGATGTTTAAATTACAGAGATTCCCCCAAGATAATATTACTCAAGTCTCTCAAGCCATACACAATTTTTTCTAGAAACCTCAGGCCTACTATGATCTATTACCAATTATCTAAAGAATAATTTTTTCTTCCTTGAAGAATGCAGAAATCCGTTAACGAACCCCTGCCCACCTAGGCGAATATTTTACCCCCCCCCCTCCGAGATATTGTTGAAAAGTATACTTCTCTGCAAACTAGTTAACATCTATATATACTATAAGACTATGTCTGATGATCGCATAAAGCGAGAAACTTTAAGTTACAGAAAATGAATGCGTAGTCTTTGACTCCATTATTAAAATTACTATAAGACTATATATACTACTCTTACTTATAGCAGACAAATGACAAATCCTCATTTAATTCACCGTAGGCTCTGTAGGCCTATCCTTCCTTCCTGTTGATCTAGGCCAAGATTGGAAAGAATGCAGTGTGGGAGACCTAAGACTTATTTTTGTCTCAGAAAATGTCCGGCTGAAAGCCAAATTCCAGAGCAGTTTTGCGCAAGTGGATTATGCATTTAAGCAAATTTTAGCCTACCTATAGCATCTAAATAATTATGGGAATTATGCATTTTCTTGTAAAATATGAGTAAAATTACGAAATGCGCAGCAGGATTATCAACCGCAAAAGTGATTGCGCCACCTAGATCTTGCCCGCAAACAGCATCAGACTTTCCAATATCTCCTGGCTCCTGACCGTCCTGGCTTATGCCCCTTATGGGCCATGTCCTTGCAATTCCTCGTGGAGAAAATATGCATCAGGCCTATATAATACATACACACTACACTGCAGTCTGCAGGGTAGCAGAATAAGTAATAAAAGACACATGGACGATTGGAGCTGGGACTACATGACTAATTGACATATAAACTATAGAAGAACCTGACTAATGACTATAGATTCTGATTATAGGATAGGAGAACGGTAGAACCTTTGCTGGTGTTGGTGTAAATCCGAGTTATGTAATCGTGCAGTATATGTTACTTACCATTCGGATTAAATGAATCACAATTATGATGACCCAATGCCTTGAGCTTTCGGGAGAACATTTTCAACTGTTTCAAGAAATCATTATTTGATTTGCCCTCAAAACTCTAAACTCGTACGTAGAGTCATAATTAATTGTCGACAGAAGTCAGAACCACGTAGAAATAAAATTACAACAGCAAGACGGTAGAGACGAATGGTCACCCTATACAGTCTCTGACGTCACATCTCCAAAACGAGGTCACCATTAAGATTAAAGTTTTTATAATCAAATAACTAATCAAATCCGAAATAATGTGAAAGATATTGTCGAACTGTCATGGCGGTAAAACAGTTTTTCTAACAACTGTCACCAACTTTGACTTTATTTACAATAAAATTTTTAATATACATTTTGCAATTTTTTGTAGTGCTACTTGATTGAACCTTGCATCAATATTATGGATATGTTTTATATTATGTACAACGAATTCGTCAGTTATTTATTTGCAACAATTTTTCACATACTCATACTGGAAGGCGAAACCAAACTTCATCCTCTTAATTCCTTCCTGCCAAGGCTGTTTTCATAGCAGTCATAGCAGCTCAAACATAATGTGTATCAAAGCTAAGCATTATATATGGTGTTATACGTTTGATAAATATTCAAGCAATTGTAACAAAATGATAGTGTTTACATTTCACTTTTGTTTTGAAAGTAAATTTATTCGTGTATCGTGATCCCCAGAAAAAGATGGCGTGTTAAAGACTTGAAGTTTTGACATTCCTCAATTCAAGCATCAAATTTATGAGTCAGATATTTTCGAGTAAACATGTTAGTTTAATTTTTCTCGCTGTCGATTGTTATTGGAGAAAAGTAACACCGTTTTGTCATGGCACTTCTTCCGCTCTCTTTTCAAAAAGTTATGGTAAAATAATGGCGCCACCGCGCCCTCTCGAACTGAATGGTCACTCATTATTATAGCTCCTTGCAATCACGGATATGATCCCATGAATTAGCTGGGTAGCATAGCAATAAAGCCGAAAACATTATTTGTACAAATTAGAGATAACATCTTGCTATAAAGACTTGAAAATAGTCCAATATGTAGGCATTAATTGTTACGTCGCTTTGTAAATTCTGTCTTCATAATCAGTCTTACAAATAAATTAAATAATAAATACGTAGCATCAGTGCAGCAAAATATCCCATTTTACAAAACTTAAATCCATCGACAACAAAAACAAGTAATCTTTTTAATGATAATTCCAAATCAATTGGCGGTATGGTGACAAAATAAAATGAACGGACCGCCATGTCAGTCAAATAGTTTGATTGAGTTGTGAGTGAATTCGGATTTGATGAGATTCAACGGAAATACAATCCTAAGGGTAGTCTCGTTTTGGAGATGTGACGTCAGAGACTGTATGGGGTGACCATTCGTCTCTACCCAGCAAGACGCCATCAAGTGTGAGCCTCTCTTTTTGATTCCGGGGAGATATTTCTTGTAAGGGTAATTATCCTTAAGGGACAAACGTTTTTAATTCCCCCCGTTCTCATTGACGACACTAGCCTACTCACAGACTCTATAAAAATGTAGTAATGTAATGTAGACGGTGTCGCCCTACCGAAGGCACCCGTACCACTCTTCTATTTCTAGATGAGTGGCTTTTTTCGCTGAGAGCAATGATTTTAAACGCTCTTTGTAGATCTCAGCCGCGACACTGCAGATCAATTTCAACAGATTTCATGGCAGATAGGTCTCGATTGTCAATGCGCAACGATGCGCCGCAGCTACTCACAATGCAATCCCCTCTCGACCATTCCATCCGCCATCCTCAGATGGTACTCATTTGATGTTTCAGATAAAGTCAAGGCTGAGTTGACCTTAGGGGGATTCGAACCACAGTCGATCAGATATGATCCGATATGAAGTTCAGTTGCTCTGCCATCTGAGCTAATCCACCTCCAGACTCTATACAAATTAACAAACTGAAAAATAATTATGTAGCTAATGCTAACCCCCTTTCCCTCCACAGGTATATATGAACAGATCAACTAATTAGACTTATGTAACAGTAATGTGATGTGACGCCATCCTGAAGATTTTTCGGAAGGACAGTAGATCTTTGCAATAATATTTTCTGTTAAGAATTATCTTTTTTACAGGTTTCCTTGTAATTCTGTACCTCAATTTGATTTGTGGTGTTCTCTGTGGAGCAAATACGTTTAACGAAAGCGGCATTCAATGTGGTATCCTAAAATCGAATGTGAACAGATGTCTATAGTACTGGCATGTCTTGCGCTTTTAAATAAATATTGTTCTAAATCAAAAAAAATATTTTAGTTTCAGCATTTTAATATATCATTGCATCTCAGCAACATGAATAGAACTAGCAGCTGGAGCTAGAACCAACATTTGAAAGACTCGCGCATAATGATACTAGGTTTACAAATACTTGATTACAAATTGATTGAAATTGCAATTTAGAACAAATATAAAAATAATTATTTACAGATAGATTGATGAAAGATGAAATTAAGCACTTTTCTGTACTTCTTCCGCAAATTCCACAATCATTTTCTCCATTTGTTTCTTCAATTCTGATTGAGAAGCATTTGGATGTTTATTGACATAATCGCATATCTTTAAGACGGTCAGAGCCTAAAAATCAAACATAATACTTGATTTTAGTTCTAATATCCCCCGGTCCGGTTGAAACAGGGGACAATGAAGGAGGTAGGATTACGAGAGTTTGTATGGTGAATGGAAAATAGAAATCAGTTTTATGAGAGGATATTACGAAAGGTGGGACATGAAAACGGGGGTATTAAACAAGTTTGACAGTAACAATCAAAATCACAGAATTCATGGTGAAATCAATGCGAATCCTAATTGAAGGCCTTCTATTTAAAACCAATGCAATGGAGCAGGGTCCGACAGCAACAGATTCAACCTTCTGGAATCCTCTCTACAGGCATTTCAACATTTTCTTCTGAATTGTTTTGTTGATGTTTGACTTATAAATCCTAAAAAATATTAACTTTCTTCTCAATTTGCTCCAGCCTTCTAGAATCTAGGATTCCTACTTATGTCGGACCATGCCAGGAGACAGACAAACGCCAGTTGACAAAACATTGAATTATAACAAAAAATAATAATTATAGGACAAAGTCACAAATAATAGAAGGAAAAGGCGAATTATATATAGACCTACAGGTTAACTCGGTTAATATCTCCTCTTTTAATGTCCCACCTTGCTTAATATCCCCACTTGAAACCGATTTCCATTTTCAATTCTCCATACAAACTCTCATATTCTTACCTCGCTTAATATCCCATCTCGCTTAATGTCCCGCTTTTTATCCGTACCAGAGGGGGGATATTAAGCAAGTTCGACTGTATCAAGATATTATAGATTATATTATTACTTGATTTTGTTGGACTTGATGGCTAATGAGGCCTAGGCCGTTACATTAAAATAGACCCTAGAATGCTAGCTGTAAGCCCAATTTAATGTTACATACATACATCTAGTAAATTCTGGTTTCTAGATGATTACTCAATCAAAGTCACTGAATATTAGAAGCAACTTTATAGATTAGTTAGGCTATTTAATAACAAACCTTTAAAGAGATTCAATAAATAATAACTGATCTTGATCATAATCATAATCATAATCTTAATCTTAATCTTGCCTATAACATTTGGATAACAAATAGTATCACTAACCCTTAGTTGAGCATTTGGATCAGCCATACTCTTTGCACGTTGGTATATTTCATGGACAACACGCAGTGTCATGATAGCTTCAAGAGTATCTTTGCCTGATTCATTACCTTTTACAAAGGATAGCAGTGCCAACTACAACAACAACACCAAAAAACATCTCAATTTCAATTCTTTAGATCAAATTTCGTAGCCTAGGCTAATTGATTCCACTAGGTAGAATATAGCTCACTCAGGTTGGCATTTAAAAAATGTCTCTCCCCGACAACAAGTTATCAGCATTTAAATCATTATTATTTTATTTACGATGTATTTAAATTCACTATATATATTTTGTAAATTCCCTTTATCACTCTCTTGGATTGCCTGACGATGTTATTATGACGATAAAAGAAAAATTGCCAATTATGTCTTTTTTATCGCTGTCATTTATCTCAAATTTAATAAGTAAGAATTTAATAATCAGTAGGCCTATTATTTTCTTGCCTATGGAAATTGAATGTAGGTTGTGGGTAACATTCTCTGAAGCTAGACAATGTTCATGCCATAGGCCTTATAAAAATAAATGTGTGGCAATTTTAAAACAAAAATTAATAATTGGGACCCATTAACGACAGGTAAGTAAGGATAGGGCCTATGTGTGCTTTGAATTACAGAAAACTGCCAACGAAGTCCATTAAAAAGATGGATACATTTTGTTTCCTTTATTTAGCAATACACTGAGACAGACAGTAGCCTAAAGCTTCACTCTTTCATTTGAAGTTTTGTCATTTTCTTCCCAACTTTTGTTGAAATGATGGATTTTGGTGCCCTTCAAGTCAAATTTGATCAGTTGCCATCCATGCCGACCCCAAGATCTCGTTGAGATTGACATTATTTGCAGACTGGCTGGATTCAGGTACAGTTACATTGCATATCAATTGCAGTAGGCCTAGGTTTACGAAAATTTAATTAAAATTGGGAAAAAATCTATCAATGCGGGAGCTTTTCAATTATTTGTTATTAAGATGGTAGAGAGCCTTGTCATTTCCCATCTGCCATCAGCATTCACCACAGCAAAAGCAATGATGAAATGGAGGAAATATCATATTGTAACATATATTATTATCCAAACAGTACAGAACAATCAAACTCACTCACATCGTAGTTTTAGCAATAAGCCTACCTGTAAATCTGTAATCATGATGTAATCTAATGAATAAGAATGGGTACTTATTTGTTTAACAACAGGAACAGTAAAATATCGAAGGTAGGCTACTAATTGGAAAACCGTGAGTATGGCCTAATTGTGAGTGGTTGAACCCAGATATTCAATTTTCAACATCCACCAGGAAAGGTATTAAAACTGAACACATAACAAATAACAAATTTTATAGATATACGCCTACCTCTTGCAGAAGTTCCACCGTTCCCATTCGTGGAAACAAAACATCCGTTATTTGAGACATCACAAGAAAACGTAAGTAAATTATATAAAGAGTTTTAATGAAGATAAATTAATTATATCATAACAAATGAACTGTTTTTATTCTAATCTCCGAGTAGATAGCACTTAGATCACGTTCGAGACTCAGCATAGAGCCACAAAAACATAAAACTCTGCAACTAGTGAAACCTGAGAGGTCAGCGGCTCACGAAATTGACAGGGGAAGGGGAACAGTGTGACTTCCAATTTGGGTGCAGGGGTACGCAGACAGCAAAGCCCCATGAACAATAATGGATAATTTGGTGTTGCAGAAAATCTTTCGCACATCCTAAAACGTGTTACAAATACAGATTTGAATTACATTTGTTTTTATTACAAAAACAATTTACAAGTTCTGAGTTTTCTTGATGATTTGTTCAAGAAATTTGTTTACAAAATATCCATGACGTCACATTTCAATGCATTGTGGGTTTGGGAAATGGCGGTCGTTGCCTCGATTTGAATACTCTTCTATAACTTTGTTCCTACTTAAAAATTGTTCAATATCTCAGAAATTGGAGAGAAGTTTAGATTGTTATGCTTTTTGTTTTGCCAAGTATAAAAATCCTTTGATTATTCTCCCTGGTCTTCTCTTGAATAAAAGGAAAACGTCGAAGACTGTACGCATTAAACTACAATCTCTTCGTAACAAAAACTAATAATATATTTGTAAACAATAAAGTGTACCTTTGTACAAATCTCTTTGATCGCTGTTTAATAACTATCGTTTCAAACGTTGAACCTTCTACTGATTTACATTTGTGGTCTATGCCTATTTATTTACATTTAGAATAATGATTCAGCAATTTTATATCTGACAAGCTCATCAAAACATATATAGAATTGATATAATATGCACAAAACTAACTATTAAATTGTCTCAATAAGCACAATTTTATGTTTACGAAGTTTGTTTACTTTTGATTTACGCTTACATGTGCGTAGTTTATTTTTAGTATAACGTAATTCTCTATATTTAATGTTTCCGATCTATTATCTTAAAATAGAATGATGTAAGGCATTAATCAGCTTATACATTATTCACCTAACTTATGTTATTTATTATATTATAAAACTATTACTTATGTTAATCAAAACACTCCCCCCTAGTGAGGTTACTTTAAATCTTAAACAAAGTCATTGAACGATATATTTGATTAATTCTCAATTGCAGTGATGAGTTCTTTAGTTTCTTCAATAGATCTTGCTGCAATTTCGTCTTTTGTTGCAATGAGTACCAGTTTTGATACTGGTCTATCATATTTACCTGTCTTGCTTTTAATTTGAACTTTTCTGACTAGGCCATCTCTTCCAGGGTATGTAGCTGTTACTATGGCGACTGGCCATATTGCTCTTGGGGCTGCCCCATTCAAACTAGTCTTTTTCACAATAACGAGGTCACCAACTTCTAAATTTCTTGATTTCGAAAACCATTTGCTTCTGCACAACATCATATTTGGCATGTTTGATCTCCAATAGTTCCAAAATATTTGAACTCTCTTTTGAATGGCTGCCATGCGATCACAAGGATGTATCTTTGCTTCATCAACTGGCTGTGGTAGAATCATGTTGTGGCCATAGAGTAACGAATTTGGTGTAATCATCTCATTCATATCTGTTGGATCTGCTGATGAACCTGGCCATAACGGTCTAGAGTTGATAAGGTATGTTATCTCTGATAATGCTGTGATCCACTCATCAGGTTTCAGTGATTTGTTGTAGCAATCTGTCATCGCATCTAATGCTTTTCGGACTACTTTGACAAAAATTTCCACAACACCGTTTTGATGTGATGCTGTTGGACAGTTCCATAACCAAGTAAAACCCTGTCCAGCAACACCATTTTCCAACATTTGTAGATCCCAATCTTCAATGATCTTTTTTACTTTTGATGATGCTCCTACTAAATTTGGTCCATTGTCACTGTAAAATTGGATTGGATGTATCCCTCTTATGCTTATGAATCTTCGCAGGGCCATTAGAAACTTCTCTGATGATAATCCTTCGCCTCCGTCTTGACTGTAACAATATTCCAAGTGTATAGCACGGCTTACTGTACACACAAATACTACCACATGTGCATCTTTTACGACTCCACGGCGTAGAATAGTCTTTAAAGGACCAAAGAAATCCAAAGCTGTTGTCCAAAAGGCTGGGTACTTTGAGTCCAGACGAAAGCTAGGTATTTGACCCATCTGTTGTTCCAATAGTGGTCTTTTTCTTGTCCTGCAAAATAGGCAATCTTTGCTGGTTTGCTTCAACAACTTGTTAACTCCTACGATCCACAATCCTTCTTGTTCGATTGCAGCTCTTACACGTCTAATGCCACTATGTCCTGTTTTGTGATGAAAATGTTCAATAATCATTTTAATAATTCTTCGATGTATGCTTGATATACCAGTTACATCGTTTTTGTTCATTTTTGGAAGGATTACAGGAGCAACCAATCCTGGATTGAATTCTTTAGCATGATCCAGACGTCCACCCAATCGACATAGGTTATCTTTACCATCAAAGAATGGACACAGCTTCTTCAAATTGTCATGCTTCCAATTTTCATTTGCTTGAAGGGCTTGGTAGATCTTCTCTGCTCCATCACAGCCATGTTGTTCTTTGATGCTTTCAACTGCTGTAGTCCAATCTTTTGCTTCATTTGCCAACTTTAAAATCTCCTCAGCAGTCTCTTTATCCATTAACTTTGTATCTGTTATTAGGAACAATGAATTGGCACTTTTCATTGGTTTCCTTGTCTTCTTTTTCAATTTCCTTGGTGGCTTAATTTCTTTTGGATCCCTTGTGGCTTCAATCTCTTCAGAAATTTCCTCAGTTTCAAATTTTGGAAGTGTTTCTTTTTGTAGGAATTTTGGTCCTTCGTGCCATCTTTCAAGGTCAGCGTCGTTCATCTTGGTGAGTGGATCAGCAGGATTTTGTTTAGAGGGAACATAGTGAAATTCATCTATATTTGCCAATTCTTGAATCTCTGCAATTCTTGCTTCCACAAATGCCTTCATTTGCTGTGTTGTTGACCTGATCCAATGTAGAACTACTTTTGAGTCTATCCAATAGTGAATTGACAAAGGTTTCATCCGAAGTGCTGAAATTACATTCTGAGTGAGACGGACCATTATCAATGATGCCACCAGCTCAGTTCTTGGTATTGTCCAGCCTTTGACAGGTGTGACCAATGCCTTTGCTGCTACAAAGTTTATTTTGAACTTTCCTTCACCCAAATTCCATCTCAGAAACAAGCAAGTGCCAAAGCCCTTTTCTCCACCATCAGCAAAAGCATGGAGTTCTGGTTGACCAATTGCATTTCTTGGCTTCATACATCTGTTGATTGTTGTATTCAACTTGTTTCCAACTTTTTCAATGTTGTCCTTCCAATATTCCTTTTCTTCATTGCTGATGACAGTGTCCCAATTGTAGCCAGCTCGCCAAAGACCTTGGAATGGTATACGCAGGTTGACAACTGCCGGTGCTAACATACCAAGGGGGTCCCAGATCTTTGCGATTAGGCCAAGTAGATTTCTTTTGGTGAAGTTTTCTTGTAGCTGCCAATCTTTTGGTAAGCTTTTGCATTTCAGTGAAATAACATCAATGTCTTTATTCCAATGATGACCAAGTATCATGGTATTCAAGTCATCTGTTGCTTCTTTTTGGCTGCCATTCACTTTTTGCTCCATCTCGCTGTTGTTTGAATGCCATTTCTTGATTTTGAAATTTCCCATTTCAAGCATCTGTGTTGTTTGAATAATTGCTTCTTCTACTTCTGAATTGTTTGCTCTTGAATCTGCTATGTCATCCATGTAAATATTTCTTCTCAGAATCTCTGTACCAATTGGCCACTTTTCTTCAAATGTTGTTGCTAAGAAGTGAAGTGATGCTTGTGAAAGATCAGGACTTGGTGGATCTCCAAATACCAGACGTTGCCATTCAAACACTCTTGGTTGTATGTTGTTCTTTTCAATCCACAGGAATCGATGGTACTTTCGGTCTTCTGGTCCAATTGCAATCATGTTGAACATTTTCTTTATGTCTCCAGTGAAGGCGATCTCATCTTCGCGAAAATTGATAAGTATTTTGAACAGTGAGTTGAGTAGGTCAGGTCCTTTTTCTAGAGCAGTGGACAGTGAATGGCCATGATATTTCCTTGCTGAGTTCCATACCATTCTTTTGGGGGTTGAAGAACTTTCCTTTTCAACGATGAGATGCTCAATATAGAATGCCGCCTCCCCTTCATTGTGTTTGACCTCTTTGACAAATCCAGAGTTGATTACATCTTCAATAACAGCTGCATATTGTTCATATTCACCAGTCTCTATCAATTTGTTGGTTTTTCTTCTTAAATTGCAAAATACTTCATGATAGTTATTTTCTAACAGATCTGGATAACCAGGTTTCCATGGTAACTGAACTTCCACATGACCTTCATCATTCAGCTTTGTGTTCTTGGCTTTATCAATAAAACGTGCTTCATCTATCTCTTTATTGCTGCAGACGCATTTCTTTGTTGCGTTGACACCAACCAAATCACATGTGATCATCTTCTTCACTTTGGCTGCTTCTTCGTCGTCATTGGTTGCACATATTTGGACAGATGATACATTCTTTGTGTTTGTCATTCTTTTACTTAATTTTTCTGTAACTCCAACAATTGTCCATCCCAGTGGGTATTCAATTCCAATTGGGCCATTGACATCATCTTCCTTTGGTTCAATCTTGTGTAGCTCTTTATGTAGTTTCTGTTGATCCCGCCCAATGAGAATGTCGATATTTCCTCCTTTTTGATCAATTACATTTTCCAAATGTGACAGATGACTGTGTTCTTTGAAGAATTCTTTCTTTAGTGGCGATGCTGCTCCACATGGTTTCTGTATTCCATATGCATTTATTGTACCTGCTTGCTGTATAGGTTGAAGACTACCAATTGTTAATTGAAAAGTCTTTGTTCTTTCAGTGTGACAATTACCTCCGACGACTTCATAGTTGATTGTGGTGTCTTCTCCCTCGATCCCAAGTGCGTCAGCAAATGATCTTCTTACCAATGTTGTGTCAGCTCCCCCATCAATGAGACATAGTGCATGTTTGAGTATTGGTGTACCGTCAGCATTCTTGAATCCTGTTTTTACCCATATTTTGACCACTGGCAACCGAACAGATTCTTCTCCTTTTGCTGTGGCTATGCCCTTGATGGATGATGTTGTTCTTCGATTGTTGTCTTCATTTCTTTTGGTGTTGGATGTTGAAGGTCGATGTAACAACGTATGGTGATTTCTTCCACAACTTTCACATGTGTTTGTAGCTTTGCAATTTCTCATCATGTGGTCTGCCTTCAAACATCTAAAACAAAACCCTTTAGACTTGCAATAATCAGACCTAGTTGGTACATCTTCAGCTTGAAATACAGGGCACTCTTCTAAAGTGTGACTTGGTCCTTCACAGTCCAATTTGCATTCATCATTTTTGGATACATTTGACGCATTCATCTTTGCTGTCTTTTGAGTTGTATCTGATTTTCTTTGGTGGTCGTTGTTTCTTGTATTCCTTTGTTGGAGTTGCCTCTTCTCTGATTTCTTGGTGTGAGATGTTTGGATTCTTCTTTCCAGGAACTCCAGGATATATTCGGCTGATAATTTTTCCTCTTGGAGGCCCATCTTTTTTGCCAATCTATTCTCAGTTGATAGTTGATCATCGATCTGTTCTTCTAGTTCTCTCCCAGCTTTCCTTTTAAGATCTCTGATGAATTCTTCATCCTTGAGTCGTTCTTGCTTGCCAAAATCTACTAGGTACATAATATGCGTTCTCATTGTAGTGACAAATGTTTGAATTGTCTCAGTATCTTTGTCTATTAGCGGTTTTAATTTTCGAAAGTTCCATGTCATTTCATCCGCTATTTTGTAATCTGTTACTACTAATTTTATGGCCTTCCATGCTTCTTCTATAGATGATCTTCCTTCTATAATTGTGTGATAAGACTCAGGGATTGTCTTTTCCAGCCACTGAATCTTTACGTCATCATCATTCACGCCTGCTTGTTTCATTGCAGAAGTAAATCTCTTCTGAAATGTGGGAAATGCAATATACTCCCCATTCCAATTATTCGGGGTAAACCCTGCCAGTCTTACAGAATTTCCTTTATGTTTCTTTTCTCCTTTTGAGTTGACAGCTGTAATGGTTGCTATAGCGACAGCTTCTGCAACTGACTTTGATATTTCTTTTATCATCTCCATGTTGTAGTTGCTTGACACAGGTATTTCTTTTGTTGATATCATCTCCATGTTGTAGTTGCTTGATGCAGGTATTTCTTTTGTTGATATCATCTCCATGTTGTAGTTGCTTGATACAGGTATTTCTTTTGTTGATATCATCTCCATGTTGTAGTTGCTTGATACCGGTGATTCTTTTGCTGTTGATACTTGCCCCTCTGATTGACAGGTATTGTCTTCATTGTCTACTTGGTCGTTATCGTCGGCGTCGTTGTTTGCATCGGTAACCATTACGTCATCTTCTTCTTGCGAGGCTATTTCATGATGGCTCGCAGGCGTGGTATTTTTACTCCTTGTTGACAATCTTGTCTCCGCTTGTTCACGCTGCAATATTAATTCAAACTTTTCGGTTTCAAAGATCATTTCTTGTCTTTGTATTTCTCGTATATTTTTAAAACAATCGTCATGTATTTCGTCGTGAGTTATTTGAAATTCACTTGTACGCGAATCGACATCATTTTCGACTTCTTCGCTCAACGCGTTGTTGTCTTCTAAATGTGTCAGGTATGTTTTTGTAATTGTTTCGTATTCAATGAATGTATTCATTATCTTCTCTTGCATAATTTGCCATCTTTTCATCGATGCATTGTCATTATGCGCTAACTTGTGATGGGCTTGAACTTCTAAGCTGAATAACTTGGATTTTCTTTCCCATTTTCTTCTTATGGCTTCGGCATCATCGGCGAAGTTCATATTGGTTTCTTAAACTTTCTATCGTTCGTTATCGACGTCTTGTTTGAAACTGTTTTGCCAAGTATAAAAATCCTTTGATTATTCTCCCTGGTCTTCTCTTGAATAAAAGGAAAACGTCGAAGACTGTACGCATTAAACTACAATCTCTTCGTAACAAAAACTAATAATATATTTGTAAACAATAAAGTGTACCTTTGTACAAATCTCTTTGATCGCTGTTTAATAACTATCGTTTCAAACGTTGAACCTTCTACTGATTTACATTTGTGGTCTATGCCTATTTATTTACATTTAGAATAATGATTCAGCAATTTTATATCTGACAAGCTCATCAAAACATATATAGAATTGATATAATATGCACAAAACTAACTATTAAATTGTCTCAATAAGCACAATTTTATGTTTACGAAGTTTGTTTACTTTTGATTTACGCTTACATGTGCGTAGTTTATTTTTAGTATAACGTAATTCTCTATATTTAATGTTTCCGATCTATTATCTTAAAATAGAATGATGTAAGGCATTAATCAGCTTATACATTATTCACCTAACTTATGTTATTTATTATATTATAAAACTATTACTTATGTTAATCAAAACACTTTTAATTGAAGCTTTTTAACTCTATTGTCGATTTGGTCTATGATTTATATCATATATCGTGCAATTCATACCAATGGAGATTTAAGCTTCTTTTCTGGAGCTTTATTCGCCTAAAAGCCAGGCACATGCAAATTCAAAAGTTAGAAAATCATCAACCATCATGTCACAGACTGTAGCAAGGTTAGGCTACATCTTTAATGATATATAACGATCAAATATTACTATGAATCATGAAAACAAAAAGGTTTTATCCAAAGGACCTTGGTTTTCTAATTTTATTTGTTCAGTAGTTCTATCTAAATGCCTAAATGGTACAATAATGTCTACTACTGATCCAGATTTCCAGTGATCCAAAGTTCACCAACCTTTGAATTCTCATGCAACTGGAAGCAGAGTATTGAATCGGGATTCTGAATCGAATCAGGGTGATTTTGACTCTATCCAGGTCCAGTAAGCTCAACTATTTCATTGCTCATGTAGATCATATCAGTAACGTTCAAGTCTGCAGATGAGGGCAGTTTTTGCCGAGATCTCGGGTGCGCAATCAGCAAATGCGTTGTTGACAATTGACCGTAAAATATCTAAATATCGTTGAATCTCGGGTGCGCCATTGCTATAATCTGCAGACTGGGTAACGTTCAACACAGTCCCTTAGCTTAGCGTAGCGTACGGTTCGCTATTCGCCTACAATCTACACCCCTCTCAGTATGTAAAAAAAGCCTTGTTGCCTTGTTGAAGGCCAACAAAATTGTACTGCACTCTGTAAAAAATTATCAAAATCTGTACAATTCTCTGGATTACAGGCACCCCAGGCCCCATAATGGAATCCATGTGTGCTATGCTGGATACATTCTGTGTAAATCGTAGCTGACTTTTCGTTAATTTGGCATATAAGTGTACCAAACCTATTGTTTTTCTATAGTTTTCAACTGAATGTTAGCGTATTTTAATTTTGAATGTTGGCTTGGCATGAAATTGACTTTTAAGCAATTAAACATGTAACATTCCAAATTTGTCCAGATTTCACTAAGGGTCAAATTTGTATTTTCTAATAAAATGCTTGTCTGGAAACCGAATTTATTATATTTTCTGTGCAGTCAAAACATAATTAATGACTATGTCTATTTTGTAATGTCAAGCTTTTGGACTGTTCTTTGCAAATAATCTGGCCTACCCTCTTCTGACATAGAAATATTAAGACTTCATTCTTTTGACATCTCAAAGTTACATCTGGTTGTTGCACTTTCAAGCCTTTACCATTTATAATGACATTTCCTTTCAGCTCAACTACTTCTACAACGTCTACAGATAAAGATGCGACCAAGAAACAATTTGGAGTGACATCTCCGATCAGTGTTGTTGGGCCAACGAAACGAGTAAGCAATATTCTTGATTTATAACTTAAAGTCCACACGACAAGGGTCCGACAATAGTGAGGATCCTGTGATTCTAGATATCGGAAGGCTAGAAAAAATTCAGAAGAAGATTTATAGGCCTAACCACAAAAATTTCATAAGAAAATGTTGTAAATGGTATAAGATTCCGGAAAGCTAAACGTTTTGTCAGTCTGTTACACTGCACATAACACTAAACAATTTACCTCAAATTCTGGTATCTGAAGTCAAATGATGAAAAATTGTGACAATAGTTTTTTTAACTTGAACGCTTATAAACAAATATATTTTATGTGTATTAAACTACTCTATTTTCGATCATTCGTTTTTTCCAAACTCTGAATGTAAGACTATAGTAAGAGGGCTTACTATAAGGACAAATCGAAACTATAATAATCGTATCTCCTTCACAAGATATCAAATGTTTGTGTGTCCCTGTCAGCTATGCCCGTGTGGGACACTTCTTACTGCTTGTTCAAAATGAATCGAATTTATTAAGAAATACATGAAATGCAAGGGCTTTTAGTAGATTTGAGGTGTGCGAAAGATGGTCTGAACTGATTCGGATTGACCCTTAACATTCGGATCGGACAAAACAAACATAATTCTGTTGGATTAAATCGGGTTTTGATAAAAGTTTTAGTTTTACCCTAGGATTTCATGCACGCTCTTTCGACCAATCAGATCGCAGAAAACCTTTGTGATATTTTAGAATGCTTTTCCCATTCAATTCCATTGAAATTTATCAAGGTATTGTAGATTTCAGACTATTTTGAAATTTCAATTCTCATGTCTGATATTGTGACCAGTTTCGTAAAATTTGATCTGATGCACACCTTTAGTCAGGAATGTTTTGACAATATAGATAAAATAATGATGTAAGTTATATGTTAACTTGTAAATTAATGTATGCTAATAATTATGTTATTGTTTCATAGGACATTGAACTTACGGAAAAGCTTCGTCAATACATGCTACCGCTGGGGGTCTTTGAAACAGATGAAGAAATTGGACACAGGTAAATCTTTTAATATTGATAATCTCATTTATATTATCAAGTCTAGCAATCAGTGACCAGCGTTTCTGGGTTTTGTTTGGGCTGAGTTGCCAAGTTGGATTGGGGGGGATTTCATGGAGAGATCCCTGATGAACAATAGCAAGTAAAGCCGCAAAGACCGCAGAATGAAAATAAAAATAAAATATTCATTTCGTTTCGTTAGGATTATGCAAAGAGTACAAAATGAAAATCGAGCAGCAAGCCAAATAAAAACATAGATCAAAACATGGTGATTCCAATCCAATGATTGCGAGTTTCATACATTTTGATGGAGAGTTCAGACAGTAGCCTAACTAGCGTGCATACGTACATTCTTATTCTGTTATACAAGGGTACATTGAGCTGTCTGTCTACCTATTGTGCTATGAATCTTGCAGATTATTATGGAAGTAAGTAGATTGCATAAACATTCTGATTGATTTATAATTTAGAGTTGATGTACTCAGAAAACTCAATCATTTTGCCAAAGAATGGATGACGGAAGTGTCTATATCAAAGGTACGGCTGATAGTCATCATTTCTGTTCCCGTGAATTTCTATTGTGACAGTTGATCTCAAGCTATCGTAATATCGTAATATATCGTTTATCGTAATTGTCGCTGCCTTCAGCCTGTTGATTTGATTAAAAATTCAACAATGGTAATTTGATATTTTTATTTCAACGTTTTAGTTGATTTATGCATCCATTTTTGAATTAAATTTTTACAGTTTATTGCAGGGCTATTTTTATGAGTTGATAAAATAATAAGATAATAATGCAAAGTATATTAATAAATTAAAAAAATTAATTATGGTCCGAGAGTAAACTGTTCTCGATGTTGGTTGAAAGAGAGCATTATATGATAAGAGACAAAGATGAGGTGAAGCCTTGTTCCGTTATTCGGAGTTCCAAACGTTTAATAGCGATTTTCAGACGATTACCGTCTGAAGATTGTTAAACGTTTGGAACTCCTAGTAATGGAAGAAGTCTTCGCCTCATCTTTGTCTCTTATTGTAATAATACGAAGTAGAATTTAAATCATAATAACAAGTAGAAATCTTCAACATGTTGTTAACTTGTTGCCTGACAGAGTTTTTTTTAAGCAAACGATGAAACCGGAACGTAAAACGTCATAGTGTCCCATTTAAACATATTACTGTTTCTCTTTTTCCTAATATCTAAATTTTTAGATTACAATTGCCTCATTGATTACTTGTAGGGTATGCCTGAATCAGCTGCTCGTAGTGTTGGTGGAAAGGTTTTCACATTTGGCTCTTTCAGACTTGGTGTCCACACAAAAGGTAGATTAGACCTATTCCAAGGCTACCGTATTATGACTCAATCTCATCTCGGTTTAGAAAATTTAAACAGAGAATTGCATGTTTCATTGTAACCTTACAAATATGCCAATATGTGCAGACGATTTCCATTACTTGGAAACCAAGGTCTTAATTGCATGAGCGCAGGTTGGAAGTCATAGATGCTTTTTACCGGGATGTATCAAATATAAACGCTATACACATCAAATGCTTTATATTGCCACTGATCCAGTACTAGCGGTCATTCTTATTTCATGTACGTGAACTTCCATTCTAACATTTATATTTGTAACTCAGATGATGAAGATGTGCAATTCTATCTGTATCATTTTCATTTCTTTGTGGTAACTAGGTGCTGATATTGATACATTGCTTGTTGCTCCCCGTCATATCCAACCGGCAGACTTTTTTCAGTCGTTTTATGAATATCTTAAAGATAAAGACGAAGTAAAAGATTTGAGGGTAATCAATGTTTACTGATCACATGTGTTTATCAACAAAATATGTATACAGTGAAGCTTGTATATAACAGCCAGCTACGAGAGGTAGATAAATTGACCACTATATACAGGTGGTCTTTGTATACAGGATTGATTCAATAAAAAATGTTATTTTAGACATATCAATAGTGACCACTATGGATTAGTGGTTGCTAGATAGAGGTGACCGTTGTAACAGGTTTGACTGGATATGTCATATGCCTATATGGAAGTTAGACTATAATTTAGGGTAAATTTACTATGCTGGGATTTGGCAAGCAGCTATGGAACTGTATATAGTACTTGCACAACGTTATCCTTCATTTATATAAGAATTAAGTAGGTATGCCTGCACAAATCGTTTTCTGAGGATCAGTAGGGTCTGCATAATATTGACAGAAAGCTTGCGCTGGGCTAAATTGTGGGGGGGACGGAGGTGGCTAAAATGAGAGAAAACGATTGTTTGTCTATTGTTTATTAATTTATTGTTCAGTCAATCAAAATCTGGTTTTAATTTGGAAGAACTCATGAAGGATTGTCTGACGAACAATGGACAAACAATGGGTTTTCACGCTTCAGCCACTCCCCCAATTCAGTCCTACACAAGCTTTCTGTCAATATTCCGCAGACCCCACTGATCCTCAAAAAGGCTAGGAAAGGCAGTAATCAATCAATCTTGATCAATTTTTATTAATGTTTGCAAGTGAATCTAAAAACGCAAAAGAAAAAAATGTATTATGGTATTCTATATTTAAAGTTGTTCTGTATTCTACAAATGTATACATTGCATGCATACATACATTCTATACTCAAACCTTAGTCCTATATTCTACTTGAAAGGTATTATGATCAAATAAATTTTTATCTGTATGTCTATAGTCGTAACTAATAGAATAAAAGGCGTCTAAAGACTGCACATTCTTTATTGAGTTACTAACAATTTTATTCTTAACGTAATAAAACAAATAAACTAAATAAGTATGAGCATGAAACTATAGTAACAATGAAACATGTATACCGGTCCCGTAGTCTTTGACTGTATCTTTCTGTTGTTTCAATCCAGGCAATTGAAGAGGCATTTGTACCTGTAATGAAAATGGTATTTGAAGACATTGAAGTAAGTGAACATACAATAATTAAATATCTATGTATATTAACATATATTGTGTATGTATACACATTGAATAAAGCTATCTAAGATATAAACTATTGTTTAAACTTCTCCCGGCTGTTACCGATGTTTACATAATACTCTGTGATTGTCGCGTATGTCCAATATGCCTGCATAGTGGGTTGCAGGGTGTTTATTTAAGTTGAAGCATAATCATTTGCCGCTGTCTGTATTTTCTCATTGATCTTCAAACCATTGTTTTTTATTGCATTCATTATTTACTAATAGCTTTATTTGATTGGCTAGTTGGTTATTGTTTTTAGGGCGTGGTCAAATGCCCTTCCTGATGACCACTATAGACAGGTGGTCTTTATATGCAGGGGTTGATTCTATAGAAACTATTATTTTATGCATTGCAAGAGTGAAGATGATTTCATTTAAACATATGTTCTTTCTACATCTATTTGCTAAATATGTTGATTTTAATTAATATCGATGTTCTATTTCATGATGGCGATGACGTCAACCATGAAAATAAATAAATAAAGATGATAATCTTACACAGAATATCATGTTTTATTTTTTAGATTGATCTTTTATTCGCACGTCTTGCATTAACAACGATACCAGACGATTTAGATTTATTAGATGAGAATTTATTAAAGAATTTAGATGCCAAAAGTGTACGGAGTTTAAACGGTACGTTTACTAGTTTAAAAAATTGTTTTTTTTTTGCAAATCATATAATGTTTCTTCGTCATCATTCACCATAATCAAGTAATAAATTTCTATATGTTGCTGTTTAAAGATGTTTTTCATTACGCATCGAGACAATGTTGATCAAAAGCTACATTCATTTAACTATTCCACACAACATCAACAACATCTACGCGGCCAAAAACAATATAATGTTGCACTACATTTTTGATCACGCACAAAGTCAATTTCTATACAACAGCTCAACACGCTTCCATTGCAATGTTCCATTAGGAGGTAATTTAATGAACTCAAAATGTGCTCAACATTAGATCTATATGTCAAGAATTTTGAAATAAACGAATGTTACGTTAGGTGGCTGAATGGATGATGCTAATGCTAAAAGAAGAAATGTTGATGTAATTTCCCAGTGACTTAACAACAGCTGAATTCATGGAGTGAATGATACGACTCCAATCGGTGATACATGCATGCAATAGGCATGCCCGAATAGCTGAGGAAAGTGAGAGATAACTCCTCATCCTCAATCTGTAGTCCTACTGAATAAAATAATATTTCGAATTTGGTAACATTTTAAGAACTAAAATCTAAAGATGTGTTTGATTCCAACGAGCAAAATATTTTATTGGACATTGGTTAGACAACTGATTGACTTGTTGCAGATAATATATTAATTATATAATTTGACATGTGTGCCGTCATTCCTATAACCGCAATAGTCAATTAATAAACCCATGTTATTTCACAATCATATGGTCAGTGTGTTATCAATTATTTACGTTGGTTTATTGTGTTTGTAATAGGTTGCCGTGTTACGGATGAAATCCTAAGAGTTGTACCCAACCAAGAGAATTTTAGAATGACACTCAGAGCGATTAAACTATGGGCAAAGCGTAAGTTGCCTTATAATTATACAATATCAAACAGGTACCGGTAATAGGTAACAGTTATTGATCGATTGTGAGATGAATGTCGTCTGATAGTGACCAAGATCAGCCAAGGTCATTATGCCGATATTTATCGAGCCTGAGTTCAATAACTGTTTTATTCAATGATTAACACAGCAATTTTGGAACATATAATCTCAACATGAATTTGATTCTATTTATCTATTTTAATGCATCAAAATGCAATTATCGGTTGCGTCTTTTAACGTTTTGAAAACATAGAGCGCTTAATATAGTTTAATACAATTGACCAGAGTTCGATCAATGTTCGACCAATCAAATTGCTCAATTTTGTTTAGGATCCATATTGACTTGATGATCGATGACGAGGGCTGGGAGTAACTTTGTTGAGAGTAGCAAAGTTTCTGGTAATCGTTTCTTTTTTGATAGAGTAACTTGTAACAGTAGCTAATAACATTTTTAGGAAGTTGTAACTAATATGATTATTTCATTGGGTATTGAATAGGCACAGACATACTTCAACAAAAGAGAATTATGTGAGCCAAATATTGTTAAAAACAGCCAAACCAATCACAATGCTTCTGCCAAAGACTAAACCCAATACCCTGCTGGCCGAAGTCCAACTCCCTATCCATTACATCAAAGCTTACACTTATTGCTTTGTTCAATCTTTTGATCAGGTCATAATGTGTATTCTAATGCTCTTGGATTTCTTGGTGGTGTCTCCTGGGCGATGTTAACAGCAAGAATATGTCAGTTATATCCAAATGCTGTAGCATCTACGTTACTGCTCAAGTTCTTCACTGTTTACTCTCAATGGTAAGATATAGAATATGTCAGTTATATCCAAATGCTGTAGCATCTACGTTACTGCTCAAGTTCTTCACTGTTTACTCTCAATGGTAAGATATAGAATATGTCAGTTATATCCAAATGCTGTAGCATCTACGTTACTGCTAAAGTTCTTCACTGTTTACTCTCAATGGTAAGATATAGAATATGTCAGTTATATCCAAATGCTGTAGCATCTACGTTACTGCTAAAGTTCTTCACTGTTTACTCTCAATGGTAAGATATAGAATATGTCAGTTATATCCAAATGCTGTAGCATCTACGTTACTGCTAAAGTTCTTCACTGTTTACTCTCAATGGTAAGATATTGACTAAAGAAACACATTTTAGGTTACATGACAATTTATATTTACTGTTTTTTTTATTTCAAAATATCTGTTAATCAAAGTGTATGTGATAAGTTGAAGCTTCAAAATGAGTGAGATTTCCAAATATTTGACAACATGACAGCATTAAATTTTTAAGTATTAGACACCAAAAGATTTTGCAAGGAAGAACTAAATGAAAGAACTTGTTAACAAAGATATTGATACAATCTGTCCCACTACAAATCGTTGTTAAACTGGGTACAAGCTCCAAGGTGTTTTGAAAGCATAGGGTCATGTGATTTCCTATTTAAAAAACATGGTAGGCCTACATATATACCAACATCAATTTGGTAAATCATTCACACTTGGTCTGTGTACATTAGTATTGTGATAATTGACACCTACCAAATAGACAGATCAGTAGCCTTACGTCCCTCAGAAATTTCACGGTTTTCTTAATTTGTAAATCTCATTTGTCCTTTCTCTAGGAAATGGCCGAGTCCTGTCTACCTGAAACCTTTTCAGTCTGAAAATAAACTTAACTTTCCTGTGTGGAATCCAAAGGTAATTAAAATGCACCAACAGAGATCACTGAGCATAGGAATAAGAGCCTTATCATTCCATTTGAAAGTGTGAGACTATAATCTAAAGCTTTGATGCCATGGGCTTGAGATTAATTTACAACGGCTTTATTTATTTATGTATGCATGAAGTATACACAATTGTACTTCATGTCCCCCAAATAAACAAGCACTTGTGTTTGCGGGGTGACTATCAGCTATATTATCTTTAGTTAACTGAAAATGTAATATTATGTTATATATTATGTATTTGTTAATGTTGCATATTCTACCATAGTCAAATGTGCTATGACCGTCATCTTTATATCTGTCTATAGGGGCCAGTTTATCTAGATATGATACCGTAAATGGCTGCTATGTACAGGTTTACAGGAGGATTAGCTCGTGTGGTAGAGTTTAGTGCGTCCAGATCTTTACGTCCAACTCAAGTTTGGTCCGTCCGATCTCTTATTCATGTAGTTGTGTGAGGTTCTGAAACACCGACAAATTGAGATGGACCAAACTTTTGAGACGGACCCAATTGCCTAGCAACAGCAGTTAGAACCAGTCTCTGATTGAATGTTGAACAATTTCAAGGAAGTTTATATGTATTTCCTTAGTGAAAACATAGTGGATATATTCCAATTTTGGAGTTAGTAAATAACAAAAGAAATACCATACATACAATGAGCTGCTTGTGCTACATTTTTTCCATTTGTTCGGATGAAGAAGTCTACAAGTGAGTTGTTTTTCAACTTACTGAGCTGAGCACAATTTCCTGAACAGTGAAGTGAAGCAACGCTTCCGAGAAAAAATGTTTCACTGGACGTGAACCCGAGGTAAATATTATATATTGCATGCTTATGAATAAGATATGATAAAATTCCACTCAATTTATTGGCAATTACCATTTAGCTTAGCACTTGACAAAGTTTGTCTTGTTTTATAAATAAAATGAAAGGCTACGAATGATTAGGCCTACAGTTCTCATCATTTATTGTAGACTAAACAGGAATCATGTAAGCTTGTGACTGTGTTTTGAATGTCATCAATCATTGAAATCTAATTGTGATTTATAATGTAGGTAGTTTAAACACCCTCGTCAATAGACCTTACATTCCATTTAATGATTAGGCTACGTACATGTGTTTTTAGACCTACTTATACAAAATAATTCATCTTTAAACATGCACAATCACATGGTATAGGCTACATATATGTCATGATATAGGCTTCAGTAGTTTAATGCAACTTTAACAGGGATTGTGATTACTTTCATGATTTATCTAAATGCTGCATACATTTTAAATCAGTTGTCAATTATGCCCTTCAAATTCATACTGTAGGCCTCTGCAAGTTCATCTAATATTGCAAAAAGACCCCTTAGTAGCAATACATTAATGTACTGTAAAAATTCTGGTTCAATTGTAGCATATAGTACAGACTTTTGAAGAGTATATTTGCAGTATTATTTTATTAGTCCATTTATAAGATACTTTTTTGGCTACTACTTTAGATACTGAATAACTATTCTAGGACCCATAGTGATTATAAACAAATTTGAACAATTAGGTTACCTAAATTATTTTAATACTATTATTTAATATACGATGCTAGCAAATGGTAATGAAATATATCTGTTCATTCATAGGAAAGGGTATCAAGGCCACATGATCAAATGGAATCATGGACAATTGGTGGACAAATAATTTCTTCTCTGAGTTTGGCATTCGATCGGACATCTGCTATGTACCATACGCTTATACCTGTTATGGACGCGTAATTCAACATGGTCAACATCAGCATGCCGTGTACCAACTTAATAATAATAATAATAATAATGAATTTATATAGCGCCATTTCTTAGAATAATCCAATAATCCAACTTAGAACACAAGCGTGTGTTTTGGTTTGTTGCTAATAGCCTGACTGAATTTACCAAAGACCTTTAGTTTACCTTTACTAACTACCTAATAATTGTATAATATTTATTGTTCAGAAATAGTTGTTCTCTCACAAATCTACTGCAATATGTTATTTAAATTGTCAGCGTAGCTGTATTTTGTACATGTATCACATTGATAATACTATGATTACAAATGGTACATTAATATAATTTGTAGGCCTACTATATTTATTACTCCTGTATGATAATTGTAATGTTCTACAGATTCCAAAATATTTTGTTTGGTTATGAATTCCTATAGTGATGCATCAACATACTAACAAAATGTTAAAACTTTTCTGATCATTATCCTATAATTTCATACAAAAATAGCTTATTATTAAGATTGTTCTCCAAATTGCCGGATAAAAAAGTTGTAGGACTACAACAGATCCTTCTTTATTTTCTTTTCCTCCCTTTCTTCCTCCTTGGGCGCTCCCTTTTTTTCTCCCTTCCTTTTTTTTTCTTTTCCCTCTTTCCCCCTCGTAAGTTCCCCCTAGCCCCCTAACCCTAACCCTAACCCTAACACTAGCTCAGATGGCAGTGCACCCGAACTTCAGATCGGATCATATCTGATCGACCTTGGTTCAAATCCCCCTAAGGTCAACTCAACCTTGACTTTATCTAAAACATCAAATGAGTACCGTCTGAGGATAGCGGATGGAATGGTTTAGAGGGAATTGCATTGTGAGTAGCTGTGGCGCATCGTTACGCATTGACAATCGAGACCTATCTGCCATGAAATCTGTTGAAATTGATCTGCAGTGTCGCAGCTGAGATCAACAAAGAGCGTTTAAAATCATTGCTCTCAGCGAAAAAAGCCACTCATCTAGAAATAGAGGAGTGGTACGGATGCCTTCGGTAGGGCGACACCGTCTACATTACATTTTTTAGGTTTTTCACATTGCTGTAATGTATTACGGTTATGCATAACTATTAATGAGAATTCCACTTACAAATGCAAAGAAGTTGAATATCATGCTGTTTTAATGAACTGTCTACGCAAATCCCGATTGCGGCATTTTAATTGTATACACAATTGTACTTCAACTGTATTGAGAACCTTTTGTGAATTGCTGGTGAGCTGTCCATGGGTTTAAGGCTCAATTTCCATGTTTTTAATGCTCTGATGTCTGAAATAATCTTACATTTGAATGATTTTATTTAGATCAATCCAACAGATCGTTATCATCTAATGCCAATTATAACGCCTGCTTATCCACAACAAAATTCAACATTTAATGTCTCAAAATCAACGTTACACATTATGCAAGAGGAATTCAAATCAAGTAAGAATGCAATACAAATAAGTGTTAAACAAAAATATACAGTAGCAAATATTTACGCTTAAGAGTTAAACCGATGAAGCCTAAAAATATTGCTGTAGCTCTTATCACTCAACTAAACAAACTGCAAAAGTTGAAAAGAGTTGATGACGCCTATTTTCAGTCCAAAGTGAACCAAACTATTGTAAGCATAACTATTATAACCATACTATTGTAAAGAGTAGGTATATCTATTTTAATCTCACAAGTTCAATAATTTAACAATGTGATTTGATGAATAACTGATTGCGATGTAAAATAGCTACTAAACAAATTGATTGGTCAAAATTTGATTCTGATCTGAGAAGAAATGACGTAGATATCGACGTTCATTATGCTGTGTTTTCGTCTTTGTGACATCACACTGCTCAATATTTTTTTTTGATATTTGTAATGATAAATTAATGTGATTCACAATGATAAACTCGCCGCAGAATAATCGTAGAAGAAAATTGATAATTTATTGATTTATTAGATCAAATCTCAACAAAATCACAGAAGAAAAAGTTAAAATTCTCTAGGATGCAAACACTGATGGGGAGGATGGATCCACAGTTTAACATTCAATGAACCATTGTTCCGTTTTCAGATACCAACCTGACTGAAGCTAGATCCCCACGTTTTAAAACTGTAGATTGTTCTATTCTCATCTTGTGTGCATCTTATTTCCAGGTACTAAAGTTACTAATGAAGTATTCGCAAACAAAGCAGATTGGAGTAATTTATTTACTGCATCTAAATTCTTTCATCTTTACAAGTAAGTCTTTTATCTGTTGTTGATTAGCATTGCCATAACAATTGCAAATGTCTGTAATATCCAAACTTTTAATTCATTGAGCTTAAGGGTGCTTTCATTGTTAAGATAACAGACTTTTCATAATCACACCAATATGAGTGTATAATTATTCTTTGTTTCCTGCATAGATTATATCTTTGATATCTTGAACAATTGTCTTCTTTCTATAAAATGAGTAACTAAACAGTAGGAAGGAAATACATGGTCTATAACATAACAGACAATGGCTATACAAGATCTTCACTCCATACAATATAGCCTCTGTTTTAAGCTCCAAATTTTTAAGCTGTTGTAATAAGTAGTTTATTTATTTATTTGATGAAACAAAAGACAATAAGTACTCTGTATTATTATATAAAATGTTATCAAAAAAGTATCAACTGTATTTTTTTTATCTGTTTTAGGCATTTTATGGTGTTGAGTGCACAATCAAACGAAGAGGAACACCATCTGGAATGGTAATTATAGGCATATGTTTGTTTCCAAAGCAATAATATTTTCTCAAGGCTGCAAAACTGTAGTTTTAAATAACTAATATGTAGGTAATAATATGCGGTCAACATTTTTCTTGTTTATAGTTTTAGACATGATACAATATTCCAGCTCCCGAGTGTCTCCTAACACCCGACTACAGGTGGATCGTGAGGAAGGACATCAACCCGTGCATAACCCCTTTTCTAATTGGATATAAGCAAAGACGAGTCAATAATTTCCTCATTTGTTTTAATTTCTCAATGATTCCATGTTTCTATTCAAACCTTGACGTTATTTGTTTTCTTGTATATTTTTTATTCAAAACTATAAACGTCAACAACATTTGTTTTGTTTTTATTTTGTGTCGCTTGTGTCTAGGCCAATCAATTTGCTAGAAGTCATTCAATCATTTTAGAATACGTTTTTACAAATGTTTCGAATGTTACAAATTATCCTCAAATAAATGTCAATTTACCAATCCGATAATAGCTTTATCTCAAAATTTTCTAGGTTCATGACTTCCTTCCAATTATTTGAGTATTTTGCTATCAGAATTTTGTTTCCATGTAATGTTTGAGGGCTGGGTACATTATAGATAGTGGCCTTACTATTTCAACAAAATTTTGAATATGGAAATTGTTTTATATTCAAGGTTTGGATTGGTTGAATCAAAGATTCGTATTTTAATACAACAGTTAGAACGCAACACATATGTCAGTCTGGCTCATGTCAACCCGTCAGCATTCGGTCCTCTCCAGAAGAACGAGTAAGCAGACAGTAGGATATAATAAAGTGTAGTTCAATTGATCCTTCTTTAATATCCTTTCTTACCACATACAACCTATTTCTATTTTCCATTGTCTATACAACCACTTTCATTTATCACTTAATATCTCACTATGGGATATTAATTAATCAAATTCTGTACTGTTAATCTGTTGCAATCTCAACTTTAACTCAGATAAGTATTTAAAAGAAACACACAGCATCTCCTGCGTATTGAATATTTGTAAACAATAACGATTTGAGAAATTGCTAACCTTCAGCAAAAAGTAACTTTGAAAATTAATAAATAAGATATAAAAAAGTAAACAATAATCATTACTTGATTTAAATTCTCAATGTAACTAGCTCCAAGTAAACATTACTTTTTCACAAAATGAAATGGTTGCAAATAAAATTTAATGGACCGTAACAATCACAAGTGACATCCCTTTTAATCTGAAATCTTTAAGAATGAATATAAATGACCAGTCTGGTACTTTTTTCAGAAATGAATTCATTCGAAGGTGGTTTATCGGCTTGGATTTCAAAAAGATTGGTTAGTATTTGTTTTTGTTTATTTAAAATTGTTTTATTGTTTATCTTTGCTTATTGCCCGACAAATTTTGAAATACCTCTATTACTATTTGAAATGAAAGCAAGTAGTTTATTCAGATTATTTTAACTTCCTACTGTCTCTTAATATCCAACCTATTTAGAAACATTTTTTACCATCATAAAGAGTCTAAAATTTTACGGTCATCCACAGCCATCAAAGCTGGTGCAACTTATCTTTAAATAAAACTTCCCCTTCCAAAATCAACACAAAATATTTTACATACACTGAGTAATATCCCTCCAAATATTAAATATTCAACATTTCAACCAAATAGATAATTTAAAATATGTTACATGAGATCAATAAAGCTTCTCCTAAAACAACAATGCGCGGAAAGACATTCATTTGGAAAAGTGCAAAGAGCCCCACACTTGCAAATCTACAATATGTCTACTGTAGTAGTATAGTCCCATAGAAAAATCAAACAATCAAATGGACACTTTTACTATCAGATAATGATTGGAAATGGTCTAGAATTATTCACTAAGATATTCTGAATTAACTAGCGATAAGAGCCTGAAACTAGGTCGGGGGCATATTTCTTGACTCCAATTAGTTCATAATATCATGTTGAATAATTCTAGACTATATCCAATAATTATCTGATAGTCAAAGTGTCCATATAATTGGTAGGTTTTATCAGTGTGACTTTACTATACTACACAGATTGTAGATTTGTACAATATGAATGCATTTTCATGTCTCTGATGGACAATTTCATTCCCATTGTATAGAATGTTGAGAATGTTATAACTTTCTTGTATGCATGTTTAATTGCAGAAAACATTAAAGTTGATCTAACGTCAGAGATACAATACTTCACAGATACAGGTAATACAATACAATTCAGAAGGCTTACGATTAGCAAAATAGTCTTAGTCATCAAGGTGTGCAAATTGTATTATCAATTATTTTGATCAAACATTCATATAGTGATTGTAATTTATATACTACAGTAAATGCGTTAGAGGCTATTGTAGTTAAGCCTTAAATCAAATTATTATCAATTAACATTTGTAGTCTTGAACTCAGAGATTTAAGTAAATTCAAATGTCCAAGTTCAATTTAATTACTGGACCTCCATCTGTCTCATTTAATCTGGAACTTGAAGTTAATCTTCAAAATTGAGATCAGAAGCAGATCAAATCTGATGCATCCAATTGGAAAGGGTCCCGACACGGCGGCCGTGTTTGGATCACCTTATCTAAACATGCGGGATGTTGGGAGACCCGATAATGCATCAGAAAACGTGAACCTGGAGGGAAAGTCATTTTAGCTTTCCAAGCGTCTCCCAAAATCTAATTTTGTTTCAAATTATATTGATTTGATTATGCATCTGTGCAGTGCTGCACATCAGGTTAACATAAGTGGTAAAGTACAGTGCTGCACTTATAGGGGTTGCAGTGTTGCACCCCTGTTTAAGGTTCCACCCCCTGCCCTCCTTGTAAATAAGTAAGATAAGTATCCTAGGTATTTCACTGACTTAGTAGTGTGACTGTTGCTTGGTCTTGGTGGTGACATGTGTGCTTTCTTGGTATCCTGACTTCTACTGTAAGCGATTCTGCGTTCCATCATCCAAGCATCAAATGCCAAAACATTATATGTGATGTAGACAATGATTTTAAACTGTAGCAAAGTTGCATTATATTTTTTTAATTTTTGTTTTTTGAATTATTTTGTTTTGATAATTTTCACCCTGCATAATAATTTGAATTTTCCTCGTTTTGGTTGCATTATCCAAGCAAGGCCCTTAGCCAATCAAATTAATTGGAACACTATTCAATGTTTTATAATAATTTTCTACACATTTTCTATGTCTGATCATATTTACTACACAAGGAATGTCAAGAGTCACCAAGTGAAAGACTCCGCATTTTTAAATTTTTATTTCAATGTGACAAATCTCTCCTCTGCATAGACATGCTGATTGCCATTTTGTTTAAAGTTATTTTTAAATTTATTTTTCAATACAGTGCATAAACAGCGACAACAAAGGAATTTCAATGAAGATGCCAAAATCGATGCGTTACATGTCAAAAGGTATATGTAACTCAAGTCTCATTAATTGAATTGTAAAGTATAAATACACATTTTAGAGGGTTGAAGTATTCATTTTGGTATTATTATGTTTGTATTTAGGAAACAACTAAATCAATATATTCCAGGTTCTATATACAAATTGAAGAAACGCAGTTCATCAGCGCTTCTGGTAAGTTTATAATCAATATGATTATGTATTTAATAACTGTTTTCAACTATAAAATTATATTGAAAAGTTTGATCCAGGTGTATTTCGTATGATATGTATTTCGCTATCAGACTAGAAATTATACCGGATTGATTACTAGAATACACTAGCACAACTCTTACAAACACACAGACAAAATTACCTATCGTTCTATTAAAATTGGTGCCTCTGTTTGCTAGTATTTGGCATTTGGTGCTTGGCTGGTGGGGTGATCTGCGTAAGTTGTATTTAATGGGCAATGAGGCCTGTCACCACCCCACGAAAAAGCCCCAGTCACACTGCTAAGTCAGTGGAATTCCTAATCATACTTACCCATAAAATATCTGGAGTGGATGGTGGGAGATAAGTCATTGAAACCTTGGAATGTAATTTCCCAAGACGATTAGCTGTTGTAGCAGTTGTATTGACCCAACACATTGAGCGCACTAGGGAGTATTAGCATATAATTGGGTTACTGAGTGAAGCATTGCTATGCATTGAATGCAATGACATGAGATGTAATGAAACTGAATTGTAATAATAGTAAGTAATCTTGAATGACTGAATCAATATCATTCTGCTGATAGGTTAGCATACTGCAAGGCATTTTTAAGATTAATAAATTTAGCAGTAGTGATAGCAGTAGCGATATCGATAACTAGCAGGGTTGAACTGATTATATTTTCTGGCATCTGTAATACCCTATGTTACTCATTTAAAATATATTAAATTACAATAAGTCGTACTGTATCAGTTTTAACATAGTTACGATCAATAGTTTGTAGCAGAGTGAATGTTGCTCAATTAGAGAAACCCTGTCATGCAAGATTACTATCATATAGTGTTAACCCGTACGGAAATCACTGCGCTCCAATGGAAATCAGGTATTGTGGAATCAAATCCCAAGAGGGAATTATTATTGCTCAATGCAATCAGTGAATCTGATGCTGACTCTTTCGTATTTACATTATTAAAAGTGTTGTAATTGAACATGTTAACTCTCGTCTCATTACTTGACAATTTTAGTGATAAGTGTTCAATAACTAATAAATTATTGTATTTTACTGGCCTAATATTATGTAATTATCGCATTTGACTCAATGTTATTTATCTGTAATCACGTATCTTCCGCTTATACAGTAAAACCCACTTAAATGCAATCCGGATAAATTAAATCCCCGCTTATCTGCAAGCTAGCTTTAAAGCCATATTAACAAGTTTGGATAAATGAAAATTCGGATAAATGGAATGAAAATCTTTCGCGCACTTAAATGGGTTATACAGCTGTATGTTTGAAATGGTACATGATCTATCTATCTATTGTATAACTAACTATGTTTAATAATCATGATTGTATTCATTTTGGTTTCTAGATTAACACACAGAAAAGCTTCGACGATGATTCTCAGGGTAGTTTACAACTTAACACCAGTACAGTATCGACCACTTCGCTTTCAGAGGCTTTGAGCAACGAAAATTCTTTACAAGAAGGTTAGTGTTGAATTATATATAAAGTGTTTAGGTGTTTTCCCATGCCTTTTTTAATTTATTACTATATTTTCTGTTTTTTTGTTGTTGTTGTTCTAGAATCTTCTAATCAATCGCAAAATGACTCATCAAACGTAAGGATTGACATCTATTTTAGTTGATAATTGATTGTTGATATTGGACACTTATTCATGATCTTCTAAACATTCCATTTAATGAAAAGCATGAAAACTCTCACAATACAGTTGTCACATTACTCCACTCTACTTTAACATACATTATAAAATCTTATGGCCTCTCCACGAAGTTGATTATCCTGATTGTTGTGTTACACGGTCACAGAACGACTCATCAAGTTCATTAATAGTTCATAAGATTTTCATCACAGTTGGTTCGATTAATTGATTACGTTTCTGTGAACGGATTTATAAAAGTTGAAATGAAATCTTGACTAAGAGTGTCCTTCTCTGCAGTCTGGATGAGAGTGGGAGCATTCCATGACAGTTCATGATCATGTTACTGGAAATAATTGAATCAGTATTTGTTTTTCAAATTTATATCTTCAATTCACCAAGTGCTGCCATTGTTCTCCCTGTTTTATAAGTACGAGGAATGTGGGATCACAGCCTGAAGCAGACTAGAAGGCTCTGATATTTGCGATCAAACTCTTCTTACTTAAAAAGCATATAGATTGAGCAAGAATATGATTGGTAAAAAATTTAGGAATCTAAATTTATGAAAATCTTTTCAAAATCGACCGGAATGAGGTCTTGAGCATCCTAACAGTATATCAGAAATAACAACAGAAATATGGAACAGATTGAGAGATTGCCGCTTGTGTTGCGTCAAGCTGTTGTTGACATTTGGATAGCGCTTGGCAGGGTTCGACAAAAGGTTCATCCTTCTGGCTCATCCTTCTGGGGCATTTCAACATTTTCTTCTGAATTTTCTCAAAGCTTCTGGGATCTAGGATTGCACGGTTCCTACTTTTGCCGGACCCTGATCCTATTTGGCGTTGGTGAATTGTCTGAAGGAGCTCCTCAATAATGTATAATCAATTCAAACGTGCCATCATGTCTATCAAGAACTGATTATTTTGGATATCACCAGTCTATTGCTTTATTCTTTGTTAGGTCATGAAGCGTGTGACATCAAACGACAGTGGAATCGCACATTTAGATGGAAAATTGAGCCAATCAGAGGAAGATCTGGTTACTAGTTCGTCAGTAGAAGCAACCAGCACGCAAGACAATGCTGTAAGATTTATTAGACAAACACTCACCTAGAAATTGGGCATCGGATTCTGTTGGTTATATTTTAGATGTATTAATATTTGATTTAGAATTACGTTCAAGCGACTTCCAAGTCTATTGCATAACTCTGTTATTTGTTTTAAAGCATTCTGAAGCATTACCTGCCACTGAAATTGTCCCTCTCTCGTTACACGAATCGAATCCTTTAGAAACATCTTCAAAACGACTATTGAATCAAAAGGTATTTTTGTGGATCTAATTATTGATGAAGATTCATTATATGCCAATCAATAAAATTCATTCTGTGATCTGATAGTTAGCTACTGTACACTCATTGTATCATACTTAAACAATTCCACTTCTAAACATTTTTGATGCAACAGAATTGTATTGCAAACGGAAAATTAAATAGTTTATGGACTTTATGAACAGTTGTGCATCTACTGTCCATGAGCCGCTTCAAATTTGCAACATTTCTGAGATAATTTGATGAACAGTTTGAATTGTACAGAAAATGTGTGGTGAACTCATGTTCGTCAGTATTTTTTTGCTAGTAATTGTATCTCAAATATGTTATATCTCAAGTACCAAATCTAAAATATCCAAATAATTCACATACCTAAAGTATTTCGAGAAATTGTATGTAACAAATTGATTTCCAATGAGGCCTTAGTGCAGTCCAGTGGTGAGGACTTAGATTTTTTTTGGATTTATCATTTATCCATCATGGTAGGTTAATTTGTTAGTATTTTGAAGCTTGTGTGCGTTTAATAAACGGATGCCCTTCCTAATGCCAACCTATAGTGCTCTGGCCAGGGATTGAACCCCGCGACCCTGCAGGCCGTGGTCCAACACCCTAGCCACTACACCAAGGCCGCACTTTGGAGCTTAGGACTTTGACACACAGGGTCTCAGGTTCAATCCCTGTCCGGAGCACTATAGGTTGGCTTCAGGAAGGGCATCCGGGATTAAAACTCGCACACACTCCAAAAACACCAACCAACCAACTACCCAACTGCCGCAGCAAGAGCTACCCGGTTTGTGTTAAATGATCAATCAAAAATAATTCAAATGATATTGAAATTTGAGTGATATTCTAACGTTGGCACTGCTTAAATTCTAATTTTCATGTGAAGCAATGTTGACCCTATTCTTATAAGTTTCATTTTCAAATTATCAGTATAATTTTAATTTCTCTGTTCCTTTACTTTGACAGTCTGTCAGCGATGTCCATACTTTGCCGCTAAAAGAACTAAATTCCAGGAAAAGATCATCTTCAGAGGAGACTAATGCAGTCGTCACAAAGCGATCAGGGGTATGCGCTTCATTTTATCTGGATTATCATGTTTCACGTTTTCTTTTCTCCTTCCTTAGCACACACTACTTGTTTAACCATCATCCAGGGGGTTGCTGAATAATCCTACATCCAGGGGGTTGCTGAATAATCCTACATCCAGGGGGGTTGCTGAATAAAACTACTAACGTGAACATAAACACATGAACATGGGTTGCACTATCTTTCTAATTATAATATCTTGATTTAACTAACTATCAGTTGCAGTTCTCCCTTCCTATAAGCTATTACACTTGTATTTTTCGTAATATTTTGTCATGAATATCCATGCTGCTCTTTTATAGACAGAACAAAACATAACATAAAATCAGAACTAACTACCATATGTATAAATGATTCACTAATTTTTGCATTCCTTGAAACACATTTTTCTTGTTTAGCTTGTTTCTAATGCGTAATTGTATCATAACGAGACTTGCTGTATCTTTCTCAGGTCTCAACTATCTTAATGGATACAGACAACGAAGAAACGGTAAATTAATGATCAATTAACAGATAAATTAATGAACGGCTTTACAATCAATTGATAGATACAACTTATAATCGTTGCATAAGGTATTCTTTAAAAGGGGGCAATCCACCCAGGTATGGGAGCTACTGTATATGTTGTAGTGTGTTTACAAAACCAACCCGCCTACTCGAGTTGTATAATTTAATAGCATGCACGTTGAAATCAAGCAATTCAAAGAACAAAATATTTTGCAGCAAAAATATTCAAGCAACCAAAAACTTGACCCGCATACCCGAGTTACTCAACTATTTCCATCTACAAGACAAAAGGTTTTTCCACCTACTACCGGGTTGCAAAGGCAAGTTACTCGAATAGACCGGTTAACTTTCTCACTTTCCGTGTATTAACAAAACACACATAAATATTAATCATAGGAAGCTTGAGTAAGAGAGTAGCTTGCTTACCTGGATAGATGCCTTCCTTGTTAACAGGGCCTAGCTAAGCAACAGGATATACATTTCTCCAATTTCCTGCTGTCCATTTCATACCAAAAGAATCACACAGGGAATGTTGTTATTTTTTCATTTTAATTTAAATCGACAAAGATACTGAACACATCTGTTTTACATTAGTTTTGGCTAAACTTTGAGTTAAACTTGACTTTATCTTCAACATCGAATGAGTACCTTGATGGTGGATGGAATGTTCCAGAGGGAATTGTATTATGATTAGCTGCAGAGTATCGGTACGCATTGATAATCGAGACCAATCTGCCATTGCCATAGAATCTGTTGAAATTGATCTGCAGTGTCGCGGCTGGGATCAGTAAAGAGCATTTTCAATCATTGCTCTTGGCGAATAGAGCCAATGGAAATAGAAGAGTGGAGCGGGTGCCTTCAGTACGGTGATACGGTCTCAATTACGACATGAACAAAATACGATACAAAGCATTAAAGAGTATCCAATCCTCAAAAAATTATATTGGTGCCTGTTTCATAAGCTAATGTATGAAGCATCACTCAAGATGGCTTGTGAACACGATTCTAGATATTCACATACCTCTTTTTAATTTATGAATTGTATTACTGAGATGTGAGTCGATTTCTGCATATATTAACATTTCAACCGATATTAATATGTTATTGCAGTAAGATATATTAATGTTAATAATTCTATATAGGTGTCGTCTTCAATTAAAAATCTCAAGGCACGACATGTTGCTATAGCAATTGAAGCTGAAAATCAAAACGAGGCAATGGCTGATCTTAAAGAAGAGAAGGTAGATATTATATAATTTCGACACAGTTTTATCCATTTGAAGGCTTCAACTGGTGAGCGCACAACCGTTTGCAAAGGGAACACTTTGAAAGATTAAGTTGCAATTATGTGATAGCTACTTATTTTGTTTGCAAGATTCTAAAATCGATTTGCTTTGAGGAGATTTATGAGATTTAATCTTCACATTACCAGCAGCAAGAATCCTGGTTTGGATTTCACTAAACTTTTAAAACTAAATTATTTTAATTTTTACTGAAACTTCATCTTCATTAAGGAATTAAATCCTTTGGCAGGTGTCACAGGCTCCTGATCCGGTAGTCTAGGGTGCAAATTGCAAAAAGGTCAACTCAGCTCTATTGCGGGTGAAACAGTGTCATGTATCATGTGTCATGAATTCAATGTCATGTATCCCTATGAATACCATCTAGTATACCATGCAGTGTTGCACCTGAGATAAGTAATACGCATTTGCCACCATCTAACAGATCGACTCATCTAGAAATAAAAAAAAGTAATGGAGAGTTATCACTCTACCGCAAGCCCTTGTTCTATTTCTAGAGGAGTGGCTTTTAACAGATTCCATGGCAGATAGGTGTCGGTTGTCAAGCTTCAACGGTATGCAGCAGCTATTTGTCATGAAAATCGCTCTGGACGATTCCATCCGCCATCGCAAGATAGTACGCATTTGATGTTCTCGGTAAAATCAAGTCTGAGCTGACCTTGAAGGGATTTGATCAACAGTCGATCAGATATGGTCATATTTGAAGTCCGGCTGCTCTTCCATCTGAGCTCCATTGCAATCCTTAATCCTCCCTCTAGTAATAAAAGAGTGGTAAAGGTGTAGTACCGTCACTTTATCTGCACTTTATTACAAGATGGCACACAGAAGTTTCTTCTGACCAAGTGTCCCCTTGTGCCATGATATGTCATCAGACTAATTACAGATTACATAAAATTAAGAGCTGTAGAAATACCAATTGCATCACAGTTTGTGAGACCTTTTGCACTGCAGCAGATTTGATATCTGCTTAATGTTGAATTGTATGTTGTTTTTTAATTAGCCTCTTGCTGGTTCATCTCCCGTTGATGACATCATGTCACCTCTTTCAAACAATACAATATCATCGTCAGAGAAAGATACGAGCATGGAAAACCAATCGTCAATGGTAATTTAAATTTACAGAAATATTAATGATTGAATTGTGTGTGTGTGTGTGTGTGTGTGTGTGTGTGTGTGTGTGTGTGTGTGTGTGTGTGTGTGTGTGTGTGTGTGTGTGTGTGTTTGTGTATCGTTTCCAGAGAAGTAAATATGTAACAAAAACAATTGTTTTTTAATTGCCAGGTTGAACAGATTTTTTGTTAACAAGTTTATACATTCCACACATCAACTGTTTATGATTTGAAACTGTATTTATTTAAAAACTAAAATTATTTAATCAGAACAACCTTGCTTGTGGGAGCTTTTACTTGAACTGGAATGATGTTGATTCTTAATATAAGCGTTAATCAAAGGAACATTTTGCTCTGCTTTTGTTAATTGTATCTTTATTTTTTTGTGTTTCATTTTGAGTTCCATTGTTCTCTCGACCGATCAAATTTGGATTTCATTTTTTACGTCGTTTTTCGCTGTTTTACATAGATTCGGTCTTTTGCATGGTTTTCAAAATAGTTCGAGAATAATAGATCGTCTCTTAGCCAATTAGAATTAAGTGATTTTGTCATTGCATCGTTTGCATAATTACGTTCTTACAAGTTTCATTTTCCACTTACCAATTACTTTCTCTTTTTGTCCACAGACTGCAAAATCAATTATCAGCGCTGTGTTCCCACTTCAAGAGCAGAATTCTTTAAAGAGATCAATATCACCTTCAGAGATTGATGAAGTTGCTGCAAAGCGTTCCGCGAATGTAAGTTTCATTGATTTTGGAGATGTTTTCATTGCTTGTAGTAGTAGTATAGACAGATAGGAATGTGCCGTCCCTCTTACGCCTTACATATTTGCTACACAAAGAACGCCACAAATCACGGTCAGACATAGCTGACTTGTAAAGAAACTTGTAAATAACACAATTCACGATACAAACAGAATGAAAAGATACTGCTTGCCCATAGCCCCGTCGAAACATCTCCTTCGGTTGCCAGTGAAGAATATTATATGCAGCGGTCGAGGGGCATAAGTCTTTGATCTCTCAATGTGACCTAAAAGAAGACATCTGACGTTAGACCAATGTATTCCTAAAGCATGCCGAAGCATATGGCGTCATAAGCTGAGTCAAGTCGAGTTCATAGTGAGGTTGATAGATCCAACGTTTCAATTGCATGTAATAGAACAGGTTCTATCATGTGGTATCTGAACAGTCGTAACTCAACGGCAGTGTTGACATCGGATGGATGCCCAGAATTTATTTGGTCCTCTAATGTCATGCTACAGTTTCCCCTATATTTCGAGCAGTTTCAACTGGACTTTCAGCATCAATTGCTCAAGAAAACTATTTCTTTCTAAAGTGAAAGGTAGCCTCATTGAAAAATGTTTCAATGTGTGCACTGTGAATGATTACTATGTGTGCTCATCATAAATAAATATATATATAATTTCTACAAGTTTTAACTTTTATTTTACTGTATCCGTTAACATCCTGTTGTTATCTTAAATTTTTTATATTATGCTGTAATTAATAACCTTATATATAATTGAAACTTTTTTGATTTACTATTTTTGCTACCTCTTTTTATTTCATTTCATTTCATTTTATTTTTTGTATTATTTTGTATAATACCTTAATCATCGTTAAATACCCAATCGATTCAATTTATAACCAGTTTTAACTTTAAACCAATAATTCTTATTAAAAAATGTTTCACTCCAAATAAACAAGCTCTCGTGCTTCAGGAGTCATGCCAAACATATTATATTCATCATTGTAATTAGCTAGCCTAATATTATGTACAGTAACTGTCATATTTGGCTCAATGTTATCTTTTATAATTTTGTATCTTCCTTTAATATGTTTGAAATATATGATCTATCTATCTATCTATCTATCTATCTATCTATCTATCTATCTATCTATCTATCTATCTATCTATCTATCTATCTATCTATCTATCTATCTATCTATCTATCTATCTATCTATCTATCTATCTATCTATCTATCTATCTATCTATCTATCTATCTATCTAATGGCTGTCCACGGCTTTCGTCTACGTTGGGCTAGATCATCTGAAATATATGGAAGTACAGAACTGAAGATTTCGCTTGGGATTGGATGGAATGTTTGTGCAATCAGCAGCTACTTTGGCTCAGTTAGGTATGTTGGCTTCATCCAAAAGTCCAACGCTTGCAATGATTGTGAAGGATGATTCGAGACTGAAATCTTCATTGGACTATTTGACTTATAACGAAACGAACTTTGAAGAAAACTTGCTTTTTGTGTCCTGTGAATTTGGATCTGCTTATATAAAAATTTTGTAATATTCAAAAATAAAATAAATAAAGTAAGGTAAGTTTAGTAAGGGCATTCTGCAAGTGGTTATTTCTAGAATTTACAACCATAACTTGCCACATTCTCTTAACTTAACTCACTCTTGACTTAAGTGAATGAAAATCCCAACAACATCAACAACTTTATTTCGATCACGTGAGAGACACAAGAACAGGCCAGAAAACGCAAACACGAAGAAAATCGGTTTGAAAGGTCTCTCAATTTGTTTTCGTTCTCTTCATTGTAGGAAACAACTGGGGTGAAAACACGTGCTTCACAAAGCAAAAGTAACTCAAATTCTAACCTAATCATAGAGGTTAGCTGCATAGTAATTTATATTTTCAATCATATATATTTGCAATTGATAGTCACGTCGTAAGCTCAAGGGTCTGTTTCTTTGAGGGACATATAAATTTACAGGCAGATACAAATATAACATAAAAGTGTGCGTGCACCAATGAGGAATAATGATGAGGACAGGGGGGTGATTCCCTGGTGGAACTCTTTACCTGCTCTTTATCTGAGTCTGTGGTTACTTCAAACATTGTTTGTTTTCATGTCATTGAATATCACGATACGATGACATGAGCATATTTATAGACTGACAGACAGTTAATAATGTGCTCGATGATCTATAGTGTACCCGGACTCACTATGGGTATAATATTTGCAATGCCCTGATTGGCAATATTATTTGAAAGTCTGATTTCCATAAGTCAACCGTTTTGAATGCTAATGTGATGACTGTATTAAAATGGCACACGCCGTTCTTAAAGCAAATAAGCAAATGGTGTTAATTATCTTGATTAAATGTTTTCCATTTTCAAATTTCACAGACTGACCCATCGGAGCTAATGGAAGACGCATCTACGCCTATTCAACGTCGTACAGTGAAGAATACCATCAAATTGAAACTGCGCGAGTGAAATTAATCGCCTTCGGTTTTATAGAGAACCGTTTTAATATATATCCTTAAAGGACTAGGGTACGTAGTAAATGGTTTCATTTGTGTATAACCATTATTTTACAACTATTTTCAGGAAGGGAATGACAGGCAGTGTAAGAGCGAACGACAAGAGAGAAGATTTTTGAGAGGCAGTCTGCTATCATGATGACTACTAGTCATTACTCTCCCTCCCTTACCACACACGATCTGAAAGCCAAGTGTTCATATTTAAATAACAAATCTTAACAACTTTGTAATGTTTGTTTATTCGATGTATAGTTTATGCTACTTTTCATTTTTCATGTTATATCATTTCAATTGTTTCAACTTTGTATTTTGATTGGTTATTGTTTGTTTAGCGATACTTATCGCATGTATAAATCATGGAACTATGATGGCGGTCTATTCTTTGCTTATTTTGATTGGTTATTGTTTGTTTAGCGATACTTATCGCATGTATAAATCATGGAACTATGATGGCGGTCTATTCTTTGCTTATTTACTTTCAACTTTCACTTTTTATGGGCAAATACATGTTTTTGAACCTTTTCTAAGTTCTTTGTCAGGTCTTATTTTTCATTGTTTATGCATATCCCTAGGGAAATACGTGGGTGGCGTGTGCCCATTTGTGTACCCCCCCCCGTGTTGTTCTCATGTAAGTTGACTCCCCCCCTGGGGCTATGGAACACCTTATTTAGATCCCAGGCTACCTGGATCGTTTCTTAAAATCCTTCCTTGGATGTCATTAATCGACGGCTTTCACACAGTATGGTCAATTGGTTGCTATTTTTAAATGTTTCCATAATAATTGAAGGGAAGTGAAGCAAGGAATAGGGAAACGTTCAGTCTGAGCTGTGTACGGGGCTGTGTGCTAAAAATAACTAACCAAACTCGTCATTCTGACTGCAATTGGGAATGATAATGATCGTGCAAAGCAAAAACACAAGAACAACATGTAAGAATAGAATATTTTTCTCCATCTATAAAGAAGCAACCTCCATTATCCTTGATACACCATTCCCAATCAAGATTTTTCATTCATACTTCAGGCTTTTGAGACTAATAATTACCTTTTAATATAATAAACACCTTGCCAATACACTTTACAAGACATACATCCGTCCTCACCTAGAACATTGTAGCCTACTTCTTCTTGGAATTAATCAAACGGATAGACTAAAATTAGAAAGAATTCAAGAAAAATCACTAAAACACCTAACACGACCCAATACTGGAAAAGAATATCGTCTTCCATCTCTACACGTCAGAAGAATAGTAAAATTAACCAATATGATCCACAAAACACTCATAACAGAAACTCCAAAACTTTTACACTCCCTCTTCAAGATATCCAACACTAAACATACGTCATCTTGCCGTCCAAACAAACTCATCCCACCCATTTGCAGAACAACCCTGATGAAATGGTCGATTGTAGCAGTAGGTACTAGAGTCTGGAACTTTGTCCCGGAAGTAATACGTGGGGAAGCAATAAGAACATTCAAAGAGTCAACTCTTGCGTATTTGACATCCCTGGAATGGAAAATAAATTATTGTTTTATGTCAATCAGCTGTCGATAGTTAGATTATAATGTTATAAATATCAAAAACACTAGCATTCTCGTCATAAATATAATACAATTAGCATAATTATGGAACTTATCTCGTTCAAAAAACGAAAAAATAATAATTATAATTATAATGTTAATTAATGATAAAAAAAAAATTATATTATATTATTAATACTATTATCCTTATCATTATTTCTACTAATTTACAATATTACAATTAATAACTTACTTTTAAATTCATATCAATGTATAAACGAGCATTTGCTCATTTTGGTTACGAATCGAAATAAAATTATACACACACACACACACACTAATAATTGCAAAATCGTGCAACTTTTTAGGGTATATGTATTACAGTACCGAAGCCCCACATATTAAAATGCCACGCCTTTTTAGGGCAAAATTGGCAACACCCGCATGAAGTTACCCCCCGTTACAGTGAGTGTAATCATAGTTATGGTGTAATTTTAGGGGCCAGCATTATGAAATCGCAAATATACAAGCAGCGCTGTCCTGCGTTGTCACTATCGAATTCAAAGTTATACGCTTGAAATATAATCTGTTATAATTATGTTATCAAACTTCGAGGATCAAAATAAGCAAATTTGAATAATTATATAAAAGACAGGTTTAACTGACATCGATAGATAATGTAGATTTTGTAGAAATTGTAGCTGAAGTCTGTCAAGCTGGCCCTCACCCAACACAGATTCACAGTAAAATGCGGTATCAAGATTGAGATTTCTAGGTAGATTTAGCTGAGTTGACTTCACATGCCCTGTCGTCCCGCATCAATCGTCGTCATTGATCATCGAAAATAATTCACTTTTTAATCCGTCCTCACATTATAAATGTTTCTTAAATTTTATATACAGAATATATAAATTGAAATACATCGATTGATGATCACCTTCTGGTGTAAAACTTGTTGAAGTAGCGTAATTCTAGCATGATTCATTTTTGACTCTCATTCTATATAAATGCTCTGATTAATTTCATTGAGCAATATACCAAGAACTGAAGTGGAACAATCCCACTATTATCATTATATTATTATTATACAGAATATATTCATCCAATCTGTTACTTGAGTTTACCCAAGTGCTGTTATAATTTATATTGTCCACGTTATATTTATTTATTTATCCAAGTGCATTACCGTGTCTCACAATATATACCCGGCGATAATAAATTTGAACTGCTCTGTAACTGGTTCCAACTATCTCTGATCCTAATTTACGGAATACACATTTTACAAGAAACTAGGAACATAAATTAATACAAAAACGAAACAAAATTAATACAAAGAAAAAGTTAATTACGTAAACTGAAAACTAAATTTAACCAATAGGATATAATATCCGTTTGTGCAACGTTTGTGACGTCAACGAAACTATCTTTAAGGAACTTCAATCCGATTGTAGGAAGTAAATTTACCTTGGTTATTGTTGAGCGGATGTTTGAGATCAATTCTTTCATTGTCAAAATAGCATGCCATATAATATTTAACGAAACCGTTGTGTATTATTTCAAAACAATCAAATTAAAGTTATTATAGCCACAATTGTTTCGTGTATAGATCTGGGGTTGTACGCAATGTGTTGAAATTGACGATGGCATAGAAGCGATTAATCTCCAAAACGACTAGATAACATGAACGATAAAGGAAATGAGTTTGTGGTACAATTCATAATTTATATCACAAACAATTGTTTATTGTATCGAAATAGGATCGAAATGATAAAAGCCTTTGGTTAGTATAGGAAGGAAATTTACTTTCGAAATGCATTGTGTTGTATACTTTCTATTTGACATAGGTTCTGGATGGACGCTTCATAGATTATTCAAGTGCGGCCAAACATATGATTTTTATTTAGCTCAGATAAAGCGCCTATTCACGACTAAGATTTAAATACCTGAGTTCACCTGTCACGGATAAAAAGTTTTATCTATTAAACCAATTCAAAGCTTTGAAGACGCTGTTCTATCTAGACTGCAAATTCTGTACGAAGAACAACGTAGAATTTTCACAAAATTACAGTGGAAATAGAATGGCGACGCGAATGCCACACTTTAAAACGGTGAGAATGCAAAAATATTTGCTTAAAAATATGTATTTATTGGGGCCAACGACATATATTGTTATGACCTGGTTTCGATATAGGTTCAAAATTTATGTGTATAGACCTGTATAGCTCATATTCCCCATATAGCTTCTTGTAACGAGCTAATTAATTAGGCTGTTGTTTTTTATAGTATAACAATTATTGCATTGCTCTATTTAGCAGATGCAACAAAGATTTTGGTCAAAATCAATGAATATATTTAAAAGGTCTTCATCTATTTTGAATAGAGAGCCAGGTAAGAAAATTAATTAGATATCAGAATATATTTTCACAAGAGAACATTGAATTCAAATAATAGATGTGTAACCAAACTAATTAGAATCAAATACCCTTGATTAAATTTTATCACAATTCAAAATTAAAACAATAACAAGAAATGCAGTAAGCTATTTCTAAAGGGAACAAGGAAGCAATTTTAACTTGCATGAGTATAAATGAGACAATGTATGATTAGATAGGTATTTATGCATATCTCATTTATGTGCATCGCAATTTTGAAGAAGTTCGTGTGCTTTAGCATTGAATGTTAAGCAGTCGTTAAGCTTTTAACACACCATTAGATAAAAACGGTGATGGACCCATTTTCCGTTTCAACGCTTTCATATCTTAACGATCTCAACCATACGGGGAAGTAGTGTTAGCTCATTGGAACTCCATTGCAGAAGCACTATTGGATGGCGTCAGGTTTGCGGGTGAATATAAAATCTCTCGAAAATAAAATCCTCGCTTTCTTATCTTATAAAACCCTAACTTATTATGCTATTAATTATCACAATTAATAATAAAATTCATTAAAATTATGTATAGGGTTCTCTGTTCTATCATTGAAGAGGCATAGTGAAAAAGCAGCATACATATTGTTCACAGATTTTAAGGTAATAATAATTTCCATAGATGTACTTATTCATTTGACTGAAGTAATTCTTGCTTCTCAGACGACGAATTTGAAAACCTTAAAAAGAATGGATAATTACTTATCAACGGAGGCTACCTCCGTCAGAATGAGGTTCTTATTCAAGCAGGGTGAATTCTCTCTCGATAACTTTAAATTCTTAAATGAGCTCCATGTAAATAAGATTCATAAGAATCGTATTGCTTTTTGGATTATAATGATGATATTGAACATAGAACATCATCATGCATAAAATATTTAAAATGTTGATGTCCTTTGATATTGGCTGATGATTTGGTTGTTCAAACTTTATTGTATTCAATTCTGGTTTAATAATTGAGATAGAACGACGACCTACAAGGATATCGAGGTCTTGATAAGAAAGTTAGTGTTCAAATCATGATTCAAATTTATATGATCCTGTAAAATAATTAAATTAAGACAAATATTAAACAATTTCTGTGCAGTATGGGTTATATAAACACGGGTGTAACTGCGTGACGAGGCACGAGAACCCGAGTGCTTATATAACCAATCCATACACTGCCCAATAAAGTGTTTAATATTCGATATATGAAATAGAAATGTCTTTAATGAATGTTTCACTCGCTCTCATTTTAAAATGCCCATGATCGGTAATTCCTTCTTGATGACATGTCAATTGACCTATGAAGAACTAATCATGATTTGTGGTAGCAATTTCTTTTATTCTTTATTAGATAGTCAGATGCATGCACATGGGCAGATGGAACCATCTGGGAAAGCATACGTCATCACGTGAAAAGATTACGACCGCACCTGGGAATGATAAATGTTGTGATTGTTCACATCACGGTCAGTATGGTCACATAATGCGGAACATTATCATTTACAAGTTAATTTATAAGCAATCCTATGGCTTCTTTATTACTTCACGGCTATTGACTATGGTGAAACTTCAATTTCGAAAAGTTTTCCCCCGTGGTCAGGGAATTGCTCCCCCAAAGGAATCCTTTTTTAAATCTATCGTACTTTTATGCTTCCACACAAACGTCTGATATTTAATTTAAATTAGTTTATTAATTTATTCGATAGCACTCCGTCTCTATTCGTACTACGAGATAATTGTTAATATATACAGCAACAAATGAAGTTGCCTCCGGCATATTCAGTCATCTGGGTGCATAATTATTCAAATGACATTTTTGTTTAATTCTTATAGATGTTGAATACGTGAACATATCCAGTGCCGGTGTATATTGCCAGCGGTGTAAAGATACCCATGATGCAATTGATGTTGAATCTGATTTTGTTGCATTTGATAAAGTCGATCATCTTGCCTACGATGAAGTTGAGGTAAAACAAATTTTAGTTAAGAAGATATTGGAATCACTTCTATGGATTGACTTACAATGTCTGATATTGTATATGTATAATATAATCTTCAAGCTAACAAATACGCCAATTCGGAGGGGTTGATGGGAAGGGTGTCACTTTGAAGAAATTGTTTGACCGTGTCTACAGTACAGCTATGGAATGAAACCATATTATGTAATTCACAGTCTCCCAGCTGGATCAAATTAAAGTAAAGAGCTATGTAGAAAATGTCGATGAGTGTGTTATTAGTGTCCTCAAGGTTTAGAATAGCACCCGTGTAGGATTGAAGTGCAAAATAATATAGTACATATAATAGGTTATGTATGAAGTATGCTTATATAGGTAATTATGATTTCACAAGAGTGGGTTTCATACCGTCGTAGATCATTCAAAGGGCTAAAGAAACTGATTTTTCTCTGTTTGATAGGCCAAATCTCAACAAAAAATCCACAAAAAGTTGGAGTTTTTCTAAAAGGTCAAATCTACTCTCCGAGTATAAAACGTTTTTGATTGAAAGAATTTGATACTTCTGTGAATCAAGGATAGAATTAGGATCGAATGACTTTTCTGCATATATCAATTTACTTGCGATATATTAATTAATAGATTTGCTCAAAGATGGGTAACAAAGAAGTCAATAATATTTATGAAGCAAGATTGCAAACTGTTGGAATTAAAAAACCAAACAAAGACACTCCCATGTAAGAAAACGATAATTGCAAATTAATAAAATGCAAACTTTACACTAACTGCATGCAGGTTAACTTGAATGTGATGCTTGCACGAATACATCTATACCTTTAAGGCGTTTGAAGTTATGTCCAGCCAGGGTTTTGGATTTGAAAATAAATAAATACTATAAGAATAACGCCTAACTTTAGAACATAATCACAGTTTAAATCAAGTGCGTTTTGTAGTTGTTCTATACCAAGTTTATTTTTGTGTTACAGTGATGAATTATCAACTTTTATTCGTCAAAAGTACGAAGTGTGTTTATTTTCATTGGCCCCTTGTGACCACGAGGGAACACAGAATGTCTTGAACTATGTTTCGCATGTCAAAGCAAATGGCGCTAAAATACCATCTCTGGTAAGAAATATGATGATCAACGATGTCACTGTCATTATGCCCTACATGTCGTGTCTAAACACTAGGTTACAAAGTCATCAGCATTATACCTCATTCAAAAATCAAGAAAAACTCATGGCACAATTCCAAAGTTATTAAACAGATACAATGAATACAGCTGGGGTATTTCAACAGCACAGTTTAAAATTCAGTTGCATGATCAAATGTTATCATCCCCTGTGATAGAGCCTATGCTTTACTGGATGCCAAAAGTGTTTGCCTCTCGTGCTCTATCAATCCACAACTGTCTATTAAATACTGTTATAGAAGGTTCTTTGGAGTTGATTTGATCAGAAAATTCAACGAATATAGTTTTAAATTTTTATTCATAGTAACAACGTTTCGATTGCTTCATGCAACAGTTTTCAAGTTAAAGTTTACAATTTTTTACAGTACTATTTCTATGGGTTAATTTAATACAAGATACAAAAATTACAAAGCAAAATAATATAATAATACAAGTATGTCTAGTACTGAGGCCTCTATTTATGTAAACATTCGTGTAATTAGGGGTCAAACCAAAAGCGTATAGCTGCGTACATGAGACAGGGGGGCGTCAACCCTGTAGCACGCTTATTACAATTCCAAAAAGACTAATCAACCAATTCGATTGGAGTTTCTGTATCATATAGTTTTTCAGGATTGGTAATCTAAACATTCTAATTTTAATTGATTGTTTTTATTTATAGATCCAGCCACCACAAGACAACAGTAGGCATATTCCATTAACAGATATGATAGAGGAAGCATTCGAGTCTCCATTTCGTGTTGTAGCTAAAACTGAAAAGTTATGACACACGTTATATGGTCATCCATTTTCTTCTGTAATTAGAATAAGCATTTTGTTTGCCTTCGATTTAATTGTTTTATTTACCAAACATTTCAATATATGTACAAAAGCTGCTATTAAAATATGTACTTTAAAGTCTATTGTTAAGGTTTTTTGTTATACAAAATATACCATGATTTATTTAAGCGTTGATGTTTTCCTTTGTGAAATAAATTTCGATGGTAAGCAAATGCTGTATCTTGCAGACGTAACAATTATCGAGGGTACTTTTTCATGGTCTGCGAAAATGGTTTAGGGTACCCCTATCTCAGAATTTTAAGAATATTCGAGGTATTGTTTTTTGAGTAAAAAAGGTTGATGTATTCACACGAAGCTATTATCAATTTTCAAATATTCGTCGACAAAAAATATTTGTGGTGTACTTTTTGGCCTGAATAAAATATTTCAGGTATCAATTTTTAAAATAAAATTTTGGAAGGTTAATTTTTGACTTAAAAATTGCACACACCCGTCCCTGAGATTTCTTGAGTTACCCCCTGCCCCCTCCCCCATCCCATCCCACCCCAGATATAGCTCGATCGATCGAAGCATAAAGTTAAACATTTTGGCCACCAATATCAAATTACTGATATAACTATTGATAACGTACTAGATGCATGATGATAATTATTGTTTGGCTAATTACAATTTGATTGGCATTCTTGCAAAGCCTCTTTTCCGTCAGAAATTGCTATGGAAACTGCCAACCCTAGACATTCTCAGTATGGATGCGCACAAGGACAATTTGACTTCGTCTTTGACTTCTCCTTCCGAATCTAAACCTCCTAATAAAGAACGTGTAACATTATTGCTCTCAGCGAAAAGAGACACTCCTCTAGAAATAGAGGAGACGTGGTACGGTTGCTTTCGGTAGAGCGTTAGTCTCAATTACTACCACTGAGATCACAGAACTACACCCCGTGAATCAAAAGACGTTTCAAAAAGTCTTCACGACGTCGTACATCGGTCCTATTGATTGATACTGCGCGACCCGTGACGACGTCCTGTATCGGTCACATCTGTGATTTTTGTTCTTCATCAATCAAAAAAGCACATGGTAGAATCCAAGCAAATATGTCAAGTTACAATTATCAGCAAAAATAATTAAGATTTATGCAAAGCAATTTTACACCCAACCTTTTTAAGAAGACCCATTTTAATTGGACGAAAAGAGCCTGGCACTAGTTCCGGTGCAACATTTTTAATATTTTTCCTTCCCGGATTGACTATATTATCATACAAAAGAATTATGCATCATTTTCATACCAAATATATTCGAGATAAAAAATTTCAAATTTGCTACAAATGATTTGACTACTATGCTACAGCGACCCAGTTCTGAAATACAAGGAATTTATCGGATTGAAAGGTGTCCCTAATGCACTGAAACACTGCTCGAATATCTGGAGGACACAGCAGATGTCTCGTCAAATTGTAGAGACTCATCATACGACTCAAATAGTTGGAAAGACGCACAGTGAATGTCAACTCTTACGGAAACCAAAGCAAAGATAACAGTTGTGGACAGGGCTGTGCAGAATCTCATAACACATTGGAATGCAGTGTTTTTAGGGACAAATCTGTATCATCCAAATTTGACTACCTGAGAATGACAGGCAGGTGCTGCTGGCAACAAAGAAGAAGTCACCGCAGTGCTGACTGCTCAGAGGAAACAAAATGTCGTGAATGCAGCAACTCCCATTCCCATTCCAGTATACTCTGTTAAGACTCCATGTTTACCTGCCAGACGGATCAAGCCAGATGTTTTCACCAGGAATTCACATCTCCAACCCGTCGAAACTTTGATTCGTAAAGAGGGAGGAGGAATTGACTTCGTACTTGGCAACGATCAAGCCTACCTACTCCGTGACCTGGAGACCACATGTGCCAACGACCAACCAACGACACAACCGATGGCAATACGGAGCAAATCGGGCTGGGCCATTGTGGATGGACTGCAGCCTTAAAATGAAGCAAGCGTTGCACGCCTCAAAGTGATCCATGTGAGCTATTTCTCTGCCTTGCAGCAGGAAGATGATATACGGAAACTGTTTGTTGGAGACACATTGAGAATCACTGTGACAAAAGAATGCGTCTGCACAGATAACAAAAGAGCTGAAGCAGCCTTTTTTCAAACATATGAAACAGACAACCATTCTCAATGGAGCGCGCGTGCAAGTGAAAATGCCGTGGAAGAATGGCTTCCCCCAATCGTTACCGAACAATCGAGCATTGGCAGACAAGCTGCTTGTCAGCAGAGTGCGACAATTGATCAGGGATGGCGATATTGAAGACTACAATCAAAACATTGCTGAGCAGGTTGAGAGAGGATTTGTAAAAATTCTCAGTTCCAAAGAGGAACATGACAAGGCGTCGTATCTGAGTCACCATGGAATAACACATCCCGACAAAGCGTCTACCCGCCTTCAGATTGTCTTCAATTCCGCACAAAAGCACCGCAAGGTGTGTCACTGAATGATGGCCTAGAAAAAGGAGGGCCAGACTACCTGAACTCACTTTTTGGCTGTCTTCTCGCTTGGAGAGAGGAAGAAGTTGCGTACTCCGGAGACATATCGAAAATGTTCAATATGATCGAACTGAACGAAGAAGATCAACCATACCATCGGTTTCTTTGGCGTAACAGAAACGAATCAGCAAATCCTAAAAGCTATCAATGGCTACGACTTTCATTTGGGGACAAGTGAAGTCTAGACCTGGCAGGCTTCTCGATCAAACTCATCGCAAACTTGCGCAAAGACGAACACCCATTGGCAGCGAAAATACTTGACAAACGCATATATGTGGACGACATAGGAGATTCGAAGTCAACATCTGCCGAAGCGAAGTATACAATCCGACAGATTGATGATGTCTTAGCAAAGGGAAGCTTCACCATCAAGGCGTGGCATTCCAACGAAATGACATCTATTATTTCACGAAGCGGTCCATCCTCAGTGCCGTCGCCAAGATATGGGATCCATTTGGAATCCTGATACCGGTGACCATAAAATATCGCATTGACTTTCAAGAACTGTGAGCCCAAGGTGTGGGCTGGGACGACAGCATACCCACAAAAGAGGAAGTAACGTGGACGAAAAATCTAGAAAACATGAAACCGCTCTTGTCTTACGACCTACCTTGCTGCCTGAAGCCAAAAGATGCCGTTGGCAATCCACAACCGCATGGTTTTTCTGATGACGGCGAAAAAGCATTTGGGCCTGCATCTTTCTGTGCTGGATCACAGAAAACGGAAGCATCCACCTGACCTTCGTCACTGCAAAAGCTCTGGTTGTCCCACTCAGGAAGAGATGCATCCCACGGCTCCAATTAATGGAATGTGTTGCCTTATCCAGGCTCTCACAATCAGTTCAACAAGCGCTACAAATAGAACTGGACAGCACCTTCTACTGGGTGGACTCAACCACTACATTGAAATGGATTCGTTCAAGCTTGCGTGATTACAAACCATTTGTCGGATCAAGAATAGCAGAAATCCAAGAAGCCCATGACATCAAAGACTTCAGATATATACCAAATGAATCAAATTCAGCCGATGTCTTAACCAAATCCATGGATTTTGAACAACTAGAGGATTGGCATTTAGGAACACACTTTCTAAGAAAACGTGAAAGTGATTGGCCGACAGATCTACCGCAGACAAATGACATATACCACGAGGTGCTACCAGACTTAGAACGAAAGCGTGAGTTGGCAGTTATTGATTCATCTTTTGAGAAAAAGGACGTAAATTCTTTTGGAATTAACAATTCAGGTAGTAACTTATCACCAATGGACAATAACATCCACAAGATTGCCAGAGCAGAACATGAATGGAAGAAAATTGTGGCTGGAGTGACAAAAATCACCCCACTGAACTAAAGGAAAGAAGGTCAGATACAGATATTCTGAAAGATGCAACGATGGCCATTTTTCACTGTTATCAAATATGTTACAACTTCGATGACCCACGATTCCAGAAGGTTACACCAATGTTCGACAAAGTTTGGAAGTTGTGGAGAGTTGGAGGGAGACTCGGAAAAGATCTTCACATCCGGAATGAACTCAAGCACCCTATCATCATCCCCAAGTCGTCTGAAATTGCACCCATCATTCTATCACAAGAGCGCCGCTCACACAGGTAGTAGGAGAGTGAAAGCTGAAATCGAACAGGATGGAATCTGGATTTGTGATATTACAAAACTACTCCGAACAATAGCAGCAAACTGTATCCACTGCAGAATACGACGTCGTGGGATATTACGACAACAGATGGGAGAACTGCCAGCATTTCGAGTCAAAACACGGGTAGAACCCTTCAATTCCAGTGCTGTGGATTACTTTGGACCTCTGAAAGTCCTCCAAAGACAATACAACGATAGACGCAATATTTACTTGCACGGTCAGCAGAGCCATATACTTAGAACTTTGTGTTGGAACCACAGGCGGAACAGGCCTATAAGTACTACCGAGAAACTCCTGATGGCCTTTAGGAGATTCGTAACAACACGAGGCGTGAAGACTGGAAAGCTGTGGTCTGATAACGGAACCAATTTTATTGGAGCACAAGCTCAAATCGAAGACATGATCCAAGGTGGGATGAAAGATCGATAATAGATACAACAGCAAACAAAGGAGTCGATTTGGACTGGAAGCTTAATTGTCCCTAAGCCAGTCACATGGAAGGTGTAGTCGAATCACTTATCAAATCAGTCAGGAAAGGGTTGGATGCCATTTGCGGGCTATACGACATCAAATACTTCTAGTCAAGACAACACAGAAAGTCAAGACAGCGAAAGCAGAAATCGATCGACCAATACACAAATTGCGTCTTATCGCAACGGCAAAAGAATTTGAAAATATAGATCCAGAAGTCAAGGAATTTTTGGGCTCTATCGTTATATCCAACCATATATAGGCGTGTGAAAGATGGACAAACTTGTCTTTTACAATTATGATAACAATTTTACACTGGAAGGAAGTGATTTGTCCATTATTTAGTGACCTATGTTGTTAAAGGGATAGAAAGGTTAGTGATAGAGAGGCTAATTGAAGAGGGCTAATTTTGATTTTACAAGTGCTTAGCATCAACTAATAGCGAAACGAGCTGCATTAAATTAGGTATGGAATTGATAGCTGACATTGTCATTTGATTTAATTTAGTAAGATTTGTTATCACCGATGAAACCTATTAATGTTGTTTACGTTTGTTTAATAGACTGTTTGCTATACCACGAAAGAACCTGTGTCTTGTTGTCTGTGTTGTTTTTAGTGAATAGTGCTGATTGGTGTTGGACAAACGAAGCGAATCGATTAACGAACGATTTATACAAGCTGATTTAATAATCTTCAATATTGAGAGATTTGGATTTTGAAGAATTCATATAAAATAGATGAATGATAATGGATTTCAGTGCCCAGACTGAAAAGATTGTCTCTTGCGCGCCTGAGATGCTTTTCAGTACGTAGATTTGCGCGCCCAGGAAAGGGGCGTGGCACCGGAACATTTTACTGTCATAAATTATCTGATTTGTTGGTGTTTTATGCTTGATTTCGACATTTCGACTGACCGAGATTCGACTTTTCGCTGTTCATAGTGTTACTCAATTAATACAATAAAATTCAGAGTTAATGAAGTTTGCGATGGCCCAGTGCCTATCTCGCCTTACTGTTTTGCAGAGGGTCGTCGGCTCACTGAATAAGGCCTGTTATCACTCCTTAATACATGCCCTGATTTTTTTACTATACACTCAGATGAAGCTGCTACTAATTCCAGAGAAAAACAATAGAGAGCAGTCTCATTCAGATTTCTACTCATCGAGATTGGCTTTTGAATTTCAAGAAATATTATTAATTATTTGGCTTTCCCTCAAATTCGAATTCAAGTGAATTAGTTATCTAATTTGAAACGAAAAAGTATAAAGTTAATAAGGCTGGAAATAATTTGTGAAGAATGTGATGATAAATTTATACAACATTCTAATTCATGTTGCATTTTCAGAATAATTTATTCGTTATTTAAATTAATATTGAAAATTCATCTATGAATCTAATCATGAAAGAAGCATCTATATTATTGGCCACGTGATAGCCACCCGCTCATTGATAGGTAATATCGAACTGCATCATGGTGGGTGTGTCATCACTATAGTTACCCTAATTGGAGGCTCGTGTGAAAAAGTGCAGTTGTGGAATAAGATCAGAAGAAAATAGAAAACGATTTCAAATGTATCTAGCTTCTCTTAGTTTATAATTTGGTCAAGAGCATCATTTATAATTTGATCAATTGCATAATTTATACAGGTACCTATAGTCCAGCAGCATGCAATTATGTGCATTTTACATCGTTTATAATAATTGTGATAGTAGATAATTGCTTGATTAAGTTATATTTTGTATAATATAGTTTTACTGAGTTTAATTAATATAAATGTGTTTTCTTATCTCATCGCAATATTTAAACCATAGCACATTCTCTTGAAAATTTGTTTTTGCACTCCTAATTAAAATAAAAAAGATAATTTAGTGATACTAAAGTACGTAGGTAATATTATGGCTTGCATCTTGTAAGTGCATTTTCGGTGTAATGGATAGGGTTTTTGACATTGGCTCATATAGGGTCTTTTGTTCAATCCCTGGCAGAAGCACTGTGATTGGTTGGCGTCAGGATGGGCATCCAGCCATAAAATGCACAAATGTTTCAAAAATATTAATCAATTTACCAACCACCCCGGTAAAAAAAGCTTACCCTGTCTGTGGATAAATGACAAATACAAAACAAAACCAAAAAGTATTTCTGGATTATCTTCATATAGGGGCTTGTCGAAAAAGTTAAATTTTAAGAAACTAATCGAACGATTGTTTAGAACTATTTCCGTGCGGGAAATCAACACCGTTATAACCCTAAATAATTAAGATGTTTACCGTCATTGAAAAAAGATTCACCAATTTTTATTCTGGTTTACAATATGCAACAGTTGCTAATTTATTTTATGTACTATCATATAGCAGCAAATATTTAGAGATCTTTAATCGAATTACTAAGTTCCCAATTATCAATAACTGAAATGGAATTATACTACAAAAGGGTTCGGCAAAACCTTCTTGTTAGGTCATTTAATGGCAAACGTCAGGTTATTGTTGCCATTGGTTTCTGCTATTATATGTTTTGCAGGCTACAAGAATTATACTACAAAAGGGTTCGACAAAACCTTCTTGTTAGGTCATTTAATGGCAAACGTCAAGTTATTGTTGCCATTGGTTTCTGCTATTAGATGTTTTGCAGGTTACAAGAATTTTATTGGCAGAACATAATTATTTCAAAAATGAAAATAACCATATGAGCTATGTTCACTGAAATAAACAAAAGTCTCACCCCTAGGTTATACGCCGTACTTTCGAGAGGCGATCCATCAAAAATGGATCGGCACGCCTGAAAGTACGGCGTATAATCTGGCAAAGTACGGCGATTAATTTTTGGGTCGACCCAAAATCGAAAGTACGGCTGATCCAGGCGTACCAAACTGAAAACAGCCGTACCGGTACGCCTGAAAAAGCAGTTGGAATATACGACGTACTTTCGTGAGGCGTACCATTTCGAATTTGGAATGTTTTCGTCATTTCCAGGGGGTTTCTGTATGAATTTCTTATTGTTTCCTGCCTGTTGCTAAGTAACCGTGGTTGGTAATCGTAACACAACAATAGCGGTGGTGTAGTATTACGTTTTAAATTCAAATAAATGAATAAACTACTGTTGTGATCACATTTGAGTATTCTTTGCCATTTTTATATTTTATCATGATTTTATCGAAAGCAAATAATCTATCTATCAATGATATATTGTTTTTGAGCTCTTTAAATATGAAAAATATTTTAAGTATGAAGATAACATAATCTTGAGCATCGTGATTGTAAACCAAACATATTTTAGTGGTTTTGTAAATACGCGTATGTCGACAAATAATAATTTGCAGTAAAAACTTTGCAGATTTCGAATTAAAAAGTCTTTCTATTACGGATTCTCAGAACAGAATGTCACAGCTCTTCTCACAGGAAGCGGTAAAGTTCAAACAAAAATCGACTGGGACGCCACTTTTGGATCGGCGTATAATCCCACTTTTATAATTTTTTGTGTTTGGTCGAATTGGTACGGCGTACCAAAAAAAGTTGGTACGGCTCTCGAAAGTACGGCGTATAACCTAGGGGTCAAGATGTGATCTCATCCTAATCATCAGGGTATATTCAGGGTTTTCCACCATTGAAAAATGGCTTATTCGAAAAAAATTCATATTTCACACGTAGAAATAACATATGTTATTATTTACAGGTGGAAATGATACTTTTAAACCAATCAGTGAATTCCATTATAGTTCTTTCGCTGTTTCAGAATGTTTTAGATTTGGAATCTGTGGCAAATTTTTATTTCATTTCTATACAGAAAGAATAAATCAAAAATGGAAACAAAACTTCCGCCATTATAGCTCGGTTTGAAAATTAACAGTTATAATGATACCATTCACAAAATAATTAGCTGAATAATGACGAACTGATTAATGAAAATATAAGGGTTTGGGAAATCTCTTTTAGATAATAAGATATATACTATATATAGTGTTAAATAAGAAACTAAATTACTAAATTATTAGGAACTTTATGTAACGTTCAAAGAAAATGTATTCAAGAAAACAATTTTACAGAAGTATTAAAAAGTAAATAAAGCAGGTATACTGTATTTCAAGAAGGCTTATATATTATTTTGTAATACGTTGACAAATATTCTTCTTTATAGGCATACAGGTTTCACTTACAAGAATTTTCCTGTCTTTCATTCACCAAATAATCACTACTTTTGATATCGTATGATATCCTCAAGGAAAAGACTAGCCTAGCTCAATTAGCCAAGCTCAATACTAGACCTATAGACCAATATTTAACACTGTGAATACGGTATGCTCGAATCTATCTCTACCCCTTTAGTCATTCTTATCATGTCACCAAAACCTCAATCCATAGAAATTAAACTTCAATTGTTATATATTTTTCAATTACTATAATAGGAAATAATGCAATAACCTGACATATTTTGCAGATATTCAAACAGATATACAATTCATGCAGATATTCAAACTTGCAACGAGAGCATTATCAAGAGTGATAACGAGGCTGTTTTATTAGGGTCGCAGCATTTCCTATACTTACTTTACATAATTTGTATTTCTTTTAAATAATTATTTTTCTATTGCATACTTCTTTTCTCGTCTTCGTCGTAATCATCATGGTCATCAATTCTTGCTGCGTAGAACTCTCTCGATTCCTTTCCATGATCTTCACGTCCAAATCTTCCTCTCAAGAATTGTTCCATATCTTCCCGACCAAAACGACCTCTCAAAAACTGTTCTTCGACTTCTCTTCCGAATCTCCCTCTTAAGAACTGTGCCATATCTTCTCTTCCAAATCGGCCTCTAAGAAATTGTTCCTCCATTTCACGTCCAAATCTCCCTCTAAGGAATTGTTCTCTACCAAACCGACCTCTTAGGAATTGATTTTCAATCTCTCTACCAAATCGTCCTCTCAGAAATTGTTTTTCTAGTTCACGTCCAAAACGACCGCGAAGAAATTGTTCCATTTCCTCTCTACCAAATCGCCCCCTCAAGAATTGCTCCTCCATTTCACGTCCAAATCTTCCACGAAGGAACTGTTCCCTTCTCTCTTCGTCATTGTCGTCTCCTTCTCGTTTTGTATTTAACTCCCTTTCATGTTCGGTTGTAGTTCTTGGTTCATGACTCATTCTCTTTGCCTCTCTTTCGTCGTGTTCATCAATTTCATCGATTTCTTCTACGACATGATCTGCTAACGCTCTTTTGTTGTGTGGTAAACAATTAACAGATATAATGACACACAGTAGGACCAATACATAGATTGCATTCATGATTAATCTGAAAGAGAAATAGAATTAATAGAGTTACCAATAATCAAAAGGAACGCAAAGACATAATAGAGAACGGTAGGGAAATTGACATAATGATATGAAAATATGGTAATAATTTGTGTGGCAACTCAATCAACCTTAATGTTCTATCCTTGAATATTCAACATCTCAAGTTATGATGTTAATAAAAATAAATTTCGAAAACGCTTCGGTGCTCTTTCATCGACTTAGAGAATACCTCAATTAAGCCAAAACGTTGTCAAAAGGAAATCTCGCACGTTGAATTACGTTGTAAATTTTACGAGATTAATTTCTTCAACATTCGGGCAATTCGATCAATGCCGGGAAATCGCGGCAACAGCTCTAATCTCTTCAAGCTAGCACCAGAAAAATGAAATTGTAATTCTTGTTTGAATAGGTGCGGAACTGTAAACTAGTATATTATAGTTAAGTATTTAAGATGACCATTTCAACATCCACTTCTATAGAAGAAGTACAATGTAGCCATTTTTCAATGAATAACAGCTGGAAATGATTGGCAGCTGTCACTAGTTGTAAATTGACGTCCGTTGGTCGTTTCTTTGAGAATTAAATATAGGAAATCACATCAAATCAAATTGATGGATATTTAACAGGTTTGCCTAATTTTCACATAATTTTCACATAGATGTTTGTCGTAATATATAATGATTTAAATTGCGTAAATATTGTGATGTGGATCCAATCACATCAAATCAAATTGATGGATATTTAACATGTTTGCCTAATTTTCATATAATTTTCACATGGATATCTGTCGTAATCTTTAATGGTTTCAATTGAATATTTAATATGAAATTGACCTCATCACTGACTAATGAAAAGACGAAGATAATAAGATGGCTAATGTACATTCAAAATGATAAACAACCAACACATTTACGTCGTTTTGAGTAGAAATTTGTACATTCACGCTACATATTTGTTTGGTAGATTGTTGGTTTATATCACACAAACTTCGAATGGTTATTCTATCAAATTGATTGGCTGCTATAGCCATGTTCTGATAATTCAATAAAAAATGTAAAATTTAAAATTCAAAACAAATTTAAAGGATGCAAAACAACTAATTTCACTAGCAAACATACAAATAAATTATCACACAGGAAATGAATCGAAGGATATTCATCCTATTTTCAGTGACACAACAAAAAACATCTTCATGGAAGCGAGGTTGAATTTAACCAAAGCCAGTCAAGACAGATTATTACAAGGTTAAAGGAACAAAAATGACCAGCAGGCACTACGCACTTAGGATCATGTACGTGCTTGTTGCTATAACACAGTGTTCATTGATGACATTGTCTTTGATTACAAATTAGAGCTGCATATAACAATTGTTTCAAAGCGAGAGGGTTGAATTACGTTAAGCATAAATTCAACTTGTGCTCGCAGCTGTCGCCGGTCAGTTTTTCCCCTTTAATGGTTCACTCTGACATATTGAAATGTATATATGACATATCTCTTGGAAACCTTTTGAGGGAAGAAGGATAAAGGGCAAAACTCCTAAAGGCCAAATCAAAAGATAATCAAATTGTTTGCAAATGTTTGAAAACCTGGCTTCGTTTCTTATAGAAAAGGTATCATATAGTTATGGCATCTTTGTACCGTCCTGTAACAAATATATGGTGATTTCAAATAGTAAATGTATAATATCATTTTAAACGAGATAATGTAATGTGAAGCAATCTCCTTTGAATTGCCATTCATTTTTGACAAACAAAATGAAATGAAATATAGTGTCTCTCAACTGATTGTGATTTATCATTTGTGATAGGACAAGGCGATCCACGGACGCAACTGCAGGGCACTGCAAATTATGGATGAAATTCATTTTATTACCGCGAGCAGAGCAGAACCGGTATACTCGCCAAATGCTCCTATATCGAGGACAGAAACGTGTCAATTAATCTTGTTAAAAATATCGCTTTCGAATTAATATGAATCTATATTTGTCATTAAGTCAATTGTAGATAATACTAAAAGGAGACGTCATCATAAATTGAAGTGAGTATCTCGATCGATGACTAAATTGACGAGGTTTAGTAACATATTCTCTCTGTAAATAATTCTCTTTCTACTATACCATATTATAACCTGTTATTATATTTTGTTTATTATGTCAGTCCTGTGAAAAAGCATATAATGTGCTGAATAAATGATGATGATGATGATGATCAAATTTTATGTATGTATGTATTTTGTAGCACAATGGCTAGCAGGCAAATGAACAAAGGAGGGTATTTTTAAATGTATCCTCACTTAACTGTGATCTTTTAAAAAATATATATTAAGGTTAAGAAAGCTATGTTATCAGAAATAATTAACAGGCAGAGGAATAGTTGCAGAACTGTGATAAGTTAACGTGATTAAGTTTATCTATGAATGTTTAGAATTAGACGATACAGCTTCTTCAGGACTCAGAGAGTTATGGCTTGATTATTCTATTTGCAAAGCAATGCTTGCAACAGTCATAGCTAAATGATGCTGTTGGGTAAAGCGTCAGTGAATGTCCACGCAATGACTATTTAGAATGTTTAATGGTGAAAAACTCATCTGGAGCCAAGTCAATCAAGTTTTTCAAAATTCTGAAGACCATGTGAAGATCGAACTTAAGGTGGCGTAATTCTAGAGACTCAAGGTTGAGATAGGCAAGACGATTCTACAGGGGACTTGTAAGCATTATTTTTCAAACATATATACAGTAAGCAATCAAACATATCATGTGAAAGAGCGCTGAACGTTTTCTAAAATATTTACGTCCTTCATGAGATATAGGGATTCCAGACTGGTGTAAGCATTGAACGATCATTGGTCATAAGCATTGGTCTGACGTATGTTGTGAACGCTTGACTAACGGCTCCGGGTTCTTTGAAGAAAAGCATTTCTTGATTAATAAAGAACAGATTTTTGCTATTGCTGGTAGCATGGAACAGTGTTCTGTAATTTTAGATTTGTAGTTAGATAGGATCCTAAGATCTTTCACATGATAATGCCTTTCCATCTAACTGATATACGCGCATACATACATGATGATCAAACTTTATATTGTATTAATTTTCAGTACATAGTTTTTGAGTCATACCACAAACTGAATACTAATCATTATAATTAAAAATATTATAATAGTAGCACTATTTTCCTTTGAGATGCTCAAACCCATTTTGTTAACTGTCCCATCTAGTACCGATGTGAAAGTCACAAAAGAAGAAAAATAATTCTTGTGATCGCAAATCCCAAATTTTAACAAGACAAATAAATGTTAAATACACATTTCATGTTGTTACTCATCATCAATATATAACTTGGTTAAATCATTTTTTGATAAAACGTTTATAACAAATGTATTGTAATTATCTTAAATATCAAAAAATTTATAATCTTACCTGATTTTTATGTGTTCAGATTTAGACTTGTTTGATGTTCTTCAAAAGTCTTGTAAAACGTCAGCTTTGAAGTTGAGGAATTCGTGAACCACCTTTTAAAGGTTTTAACATATCATCTGTCTATCATATCGTACCCAATCCACCATATAATATACTGTTATCCATGTGGTCAATTTGTGTGTATGGGAAGACATGAATAATTCAGATATATACATATATATATGCTTGAAAACTTTCTAGTTAGCTCATGTCAATATCTATGGAATTTATTTGAAAACAGTAAAATGGTGCAGGTGGAATATTTGATTGCCCTGTTCATAGACAGTATCAAATGTATTGAAATAATTGATTAAACTTTAAATGGACAGCTGTTTAATCCAAAAGAGATATGGGTACGAATCAATTGATTGATTAAAGAAGGATAGCCATGTGTTATTTTTAATCAAAATGATCGTTTATAATTATTAACAATAGAGTCATATTCACAGTATATATATATATATGTATGCTGTGCTATACAGTTATGCCTACAATACAACATTAGAGATCGATTTAAGCAAGGGAATATTATCTTATTCTTTTTGACTTTTTACAGTGCGGGGTATATTGAACCTTCGATCTATTTTAATCCGATTTATAAGAAGGTTAATTTACTTTTGTAATTTCCCGATATGATTTGATTAAAGTTTCCAAATAAAACATAACTACGGAACACAACTGTTTAAGCCAGGCTTTAAATGTCAAATGTTTCGATGACGCTGAAAGCTGAAAATGAGATTATTACACCGAAAAGAGAATTAGCTTAATTAACTCTTATAATAAAAATAAACTTTATATGAATAGCTTTATAGGATAGTTGATAATTGAAATAGATCCCCTGATGATCACCTTCTGGTGTGAAACTTGAAGTAGCGGAAATCTATAGATTTCAATTTTGACTCTCATTCTTTATGAATAGCCTTAAAAATATTTCAATTTATCACGAATGTATTTAAGAATAGAGATTTTTAATAAAACCGTCCGTATATTTCTCGTGAACAGGAATAAACGATGCAATTAAATCAAAGATCGAAAGAAACCATTGTGTTGCTTTTCGACCTGTTTTTACATTTTTAATACTTTGAAAATGATTTACTTATGGGGCATGCAATATAAAATGCTCGAGAAGCTTCTATCAAATCCAACCAACAATTAAGTTACAACCTATAGCAATAGACAAGTCAATGATTTGTGTATAAACAAATTTTCCCACTTAAGTAGCAACATTCAAATTGAAGACAGTTCTCAACTCGCTGAGAGTAGCTATAAGGATATTCTTATAATTATATATATAGTTTAATTAATTGAACCGTTCACAACAGATCACACCACTATAAATTCTTTTAAATAATTCAATCAAAATCTTTGAGAGTCTTACAGATTTTATTATTGTTTGAAAGAATATCTATATGTCACATAACCTGTTGTAAATAAGTATATGAAAACACTCAGATAAAGATAACTTTGATATGAACTATTCGAAAGGTTTACAAGAGGTTTGCAGTTGAAGGCTTGCAAGAGGAAACTGCTAAAGATGTTTCATAAATAGCAAAGGGACACCTGTTTATGACTTTAGCCAATTATTATAGTTTCAATTTACTAGCTGTGGTTGTGTTTATATAAATCAATTATGCATATTGTAATAAATGATGATCACCATCGGACTATATAATATATTCAGAAATTAGTATCAGTCGCTGAGGAACATTGAATGCATTTCAGAAGTAATAGAAATTTTTTTAAATTATTGTTTCAAAATTAAATACATGCTGGACGGATTCCAAATGGATCAACTTCAAAATGTTTTGATTCATCCTGGCTTAAATCGACACGCATTTCAAGTAACTGATTAAGAAATATAAACTACAATTAATATGTAAATATAGATGAATTAACTTGAAATCTTAATCAGAAAATTACATTTAATAAATTTTGAGAATAAGTTAAATATATTTAATAGGTAATATATTTCAGAAATCGATAACCAAACACCAGGAAAAAACCTCAATTTAAGTATATCCAGTAATTGTAAAAGTGGTAGCCTAAATCACAGTAATGTTTTAATTCATTCAAGAGTAACTTGCCTGTTTCAAATTTTTTTCGTTTGTTTTGTAGCAATCAATTTCTTATATTGGGAAAAACACGATGCAGCTTGCATATAGATATTCAGTGCAGTCTACACCACTTGGGAATTGTACACGAACAATAGCTTTGCTTAGAACAAGAAACTTTGGGCTTAGAACAAATGAAACAAACTCGAATCAAGCAAAATGTTCTTTTAACTGTGTCCTCCCTTTATTTAATTATATACTTTCATATAATTTTTTAATGATCGACAACAATAAATAACACAGAACATTAAAATTCGTTCTTGGTTAAGCTGTTATTTTAAACATGAGGATTCTTTCGGGAGAGGCTTACACATGTCCACTCGATTCTAAAAAAATTCACATACATATTGAAGTTACATTTTAGATGTGAGCAACTAATAAAAACTTCATTGAAACCATTCATATGCTTAATCATTTCAAACTTATGTCATATCAGGATTTGAACAGGAATTGTTGATTGAAATTGGAACGGAAAAGATCCGATCGTTCCTAGCCTTATCTAATGTCATTTTTCCTTCATCCGAATTTTGATAACACAGAATCGTGTCAATCAGTCTACTTGATAAATATCAATTTTAATTAATCGGATATCGTCATGATATCATATTGCGGTTTGTCTGAAAACTACAGGAATCAAGATTTAGACCTGCTTCGACAAATTTCAAACACTGGAAAAGGCTATTATAGATTATCAATTGTCACAACGAGGGAACTTTTGTCTATAATCTGTCTAATCGGTCAGCGACCATGAGGCATGGCTCATTTTTCAAATCTTAATCATAATTAATAAACATCAGTTAATGGGAGGGTGTGTAGTAGATTGGCATACTTTACTAGCAACCGCATGTTAATTATTTATCTAATTTCCTGTAGGAATAAAATTTGTGAAAAGGGCATTTTATTGATAGTGTTTTTGAAATGGATTAATCCCCAAGAAAATGTTCTTCAGAATTCTTGCGCATGAAACTAATTACGAACGAATGCTTTTCTTTTAAACGAATTTCTGGAATGGAAGAAGACATCTTCTTAAATATCAAAAATAGCGATACCATTTGACAGGGTATTAGTGAGCTCCCATTGATTGAAAAGAGTGATGATTGTTGGAACTTGGAATGCATTTATAGCTATCATTATGAATGCTTAATCGATCAAGGGTGCTTTGATGGTATACTAGTGGTATATATGATATAGAGAAGAAAGGAAATCAGATGTAGACTTTTTTTGGTAGAGACCTCATTAATAATGTCTCTTCTAGATGCAATATTCATTTCGTATCAGGAGCATTAAGTTATACATGCAACATTTCAAACAAATACGCGAATACCAATTCCAGAACCTCATTTCGTATAATATATTACATTTATGAGGCCCCTTATAGGTCCGAACATTTCATATTTTAGTCAAATTTTTTCTAATATTTCATTATGGACAAACCTTTCAAAATATAAAGTTAATCATATTTCATATTGGAATATGTTGGGAACAATTTCAAAATTCACAATGTTTCACATATCATCATAATAACCTTCAAATGTTTCACTTATCATTCGATTTTTGGACTTTTGGATTTCAAACACCCCTGAAGGAGAGGCTCATGATTTATTTGAATTGAATGATGAAAAGCACATGGACAGTGTATATTACCACTTGCATTATGTATCTAATGCTGGGATAATTTGAGGGGTTTTGTAATTTTGTGAAATAACTGAAATAAATGTGAATAATAATCAGAATTTTTAAAAATACCCACATTTTAAAACCAAAGTTATAGATATCAAATATTAATAAGCGTGCTAAGCAAAATTTGAGGAATTTACTAAACTATGTCAAAGAAAGCTGTTTTGAGGTTTGTTTAATTTTATTGAATTAACAAAACTGAGTTTGGTTTTAATCCAAATTAATCTATATATATGAGGTCACGTAAATATAGCTCACAAAGAATTCACAGAAATATCAAAATCTTACAGAAAATTGCCAAATTGATTAGCAGGTTGAAAACAACAATTCGAAAATGAGATGAACAATTAAATTACATTAGCATATGTCCGTAAAGCTATTAATTACTACATCTACAAAACTTCAATACTTTCTTGTATTTACACAGCAGTAACTTTATAGAAATGAGTTAGCTTAAACATACTGCTGAATTTAGTGGGCATTATTTCAATTCAAATTTAACTCTACTTTGAATGATCTTAAATGCACGGACAAGGGCTTGAAAGCATAATGGTTATGAATATCACACTTCGGGCTCCAGACATTGAAAGATAAATGCTGGAAAATGTTGGCTGGGAGTGGCCAAGTGAAGCCAGCATTTTCATAACATTGATGCGAAATTTCATCAGTGTTGTTTAAAATGTTGACTTCACTTGCCGATGCTTTAGATTGCGATGTTGTGAAAATGCTGGCAAATAATGTAAGTACCTCATATGAAACTACAGTATATGACCAGAAGTATGACACAATTTAAATTTGCAAAATGTAAATATTGTAATTTTTAATAAATCGCTAATCGTTAAAGAAACAAATTTTCAGTGATATTATAAAGTCCAATACAAAAAGACTGATGTGATTCATTGATATCGTTTCTTGATATGGCTGTTCTTGTTTCTTTGCTCTTCTAATTGTCAATTTTGGATTTGATTTATTTCCGAAGTTTCTGTTTGTCCATCTCAAGGACGCATGAAACGATATGCTCCCTTTCCGAAATGTATCCCTGAAATTAAAATAACATTGAAACACATTATTAATATAATAAAATAAATAAATTAAACAAATGACATGATTATAGACTTTGAGGTATTCTGTACTTTAGTGCGGATGTATGCCAATTTGAGGATTCTGATACCTAGAGGCAGAAGTATTGGCAGCACACAGCAGAAAGTATAGCAAATTCACGAATTCCATATTTTGATATATATGTATATGGATCAAATTACCAGTCTGGGGATAATCTGACCACCAATCCATCGTATCTTCAATCGAATTCTTAATACATATGTTCTTTCGGTCTCTTGAAAAGTATTATCAAAGTTGTCATTGTTGTTATTTATTTACACAAGTTAGAAAATTATATGTAATGCTATGAAATCGCATATTATATAGTATTACATTTCTGTCGGATGGTTGCCTTTAGTTGTGACGTATGTTGTAGTTACATGGTTATGAGGCCATGGTTTACCTCATAGAATAATGAGGCTAAACCATAAGGACGGCATGGATTTGAGATGATGAAAATAAAGCTATAGTAATGAACAAACTTAATTCTTTTATATCTTCGCAATCCTTGGTCCGTTATTAAATATTTTATATATATATTGAGATTATAGAACAATTTAAAACAGAACAGAAATAGAATTTTTGGCTCCAAAGCCGCTTTCTGGTTCATCTTTGCCGGATGAGTGGAAAGTTTTCAAGAGGGAATTTACCCAATTCTTAAATGCTGTGGTGAAAACAGATGCACCATCTGCAGTTCGGGTTGCAATATTGCTAAGAGTCATTGGAGTAACAGCTATGACATATATGAAAATTTCACCTATGCAGATGGCGAGGTAGCCACAGTTTATAAAATAGTAATGATGAAATTTGATCATTTCTGTGCACCTCGTGTGAATATCTTCATGGCCCGCCACAAGCTCCTCACAGTGAAACAAGAAGACTGCATAATATTGACGAATACTAAACGGAACTGCAAAAGCAAGCACAACGTTGCCAATTGGATCTTATGAAAGATGAACTGGTTCTTCAAGCCTTGGCTATGGGCCTTGATGATGAAAAGACCCAAACGAAAATTATTCTAGGCAGAAAAGCTGACACTGGAAAAAGCTGTGAAGATTTGTCTTCGAGCTGATGAAGATACCAAGGCGGATGTGATCAAATTTTCAGAAGAGGTTCATGCTATTAGTTTAAACAGTGCCGGATTAACCCATAGGCGGTTTAGGCGGCCGCCTTAGGCCACAGATAATAATAGGCCTCCGGAAATTATGAAAAAAAAAAAAAAAAAAAATGAAAACACCAAAAAAATTGAAAAAAAAGTATTTTTGTGGTCTCTTATGAAATTCTCATATTTTAAACTACAGTAAATACAAGTGTAATTCAATTTTATCTACAAGCCATTGGTCACATACATTCATACAGAAATTGATCAAATTGTTTACAAAGGTCAAGATTTAATTGTCATAACGATTTTGAATTTCCTTCCTGTCTCATAATTTTGGTGACAGCATTGCTATTTCGAGATCAAATTACACTTGCTATTCAAGGAAAACAATCATTGACAATAATAACACATTGTTATTAACCACACATGATGACTTGTAACTTCCTGTTGTGAAAAGATCGTGTTGCCATGGCAACGACCGATCGCAGCGGCTCAAATAAACTGATACAACAAGTAAGTTGACTTTAGAATGGGAAGGACATTCATTCCATACATTCTATTACAGTAATACTGTATTTATACTAAAAAAAGTTCTATTCCTCAGAGAGTGATTGTCATTGCTCATATAAAAGCAGAATAAAGAGGGAGACCAACAAACAGTATAATTATGTTATTTTCATCAAATTTCCGGAAAAATTTTTTTAGGCCCCATATTAATCAATCGCCTAAGGCCACTGATAATATTAATCCGGCACTGAGTTTAAAAGTAGAAAAGTACAAGAAGCTTAAAATGAAGCAAGTCAAGACCATTACTAACTGCAAAGTCTGCACTGGTACTCATGCAGCACGAGCATGTCCTGCATATGGAAAGTACTGTGAAACATGAAAATAATCATAATGCTGCTGCATGCCGGTCAACACAGACAGTTCAATATCTTGACGACAGCAGCGATGATGGGAATATAAACATTATCCAGTTAAAAATAATGGTGAAAGCTAACTGCTAAATTGCACATTACACTTGACGGTGAAACAAGGTGCCCCTAACAGTGCAGTTAGACTCTGGAGCAGCTGTGAATGTGCTATGCCTAAAAGACTATGACAAGTTTGGCAGACCAAAGCTTAAAAAGAGCAACATGGTTCTTACTATGTATAACGGCAGCAAAACTATTTCAAAAGGAACGCTGAAAGCCACAATTGTGAAAACAATACGACACAATCACATTTGAAGTTGTGGATCTTGGACAGACAACCCTATTGTCCTTGGCAACGTGTATAACACTTGGGCTAATAACAGTTGCCGAATGTGTAAATGTAGTGGGAGCAAGCAATACTGAATCAAAGACTACGCACATGGATAAAGAAGAAGTATTACAGAAATACAAAGAGGTTTTCACTGGACTAGGAAAAAGTAGAAGAACCAACAGTAACCCTTTTATGAAATAAAACATAATTTTACTATTTTCAAACGAATTTAACATAAAAGATGTGACTGATTAGATCAAGTTTCTCCTATACATCTTCACGTCTTTGTCATATTGTGCCTTTCTTCGAATCACAGATCCAGAGTTCTACTTTCGATTCACTTTCGATTCTTTCGAACGCTATGATTTTGATCTGTCTTGTGTCTCATTTCTGCTGTGTCGCAAGCTTTTGCCGGTTTTGTAGGGCATTTTTGTCTCGGAATAGCCACCATAACCAAACTAATGACGCAAAGAAGAAGAATGCCTTGAATTATAATACTGTACTCGGAAATATATATCATCAACGATGTTAATAATGCAATTTTTATATTTGCAATTATTTAGAAATTTTGGATTGTTTTTTCTCTCATGATGTCTAAGTTGTTTTGGCTTGCATGATCCAAACACGGGAGTAAGCCAATCAAATCACTAGAACAGCATTCGAAAATCTATCGAGTTTTACAAAATGGATTTCCTCGATGGTGGCTGTTCGGAAACTCAATGGTAAAATATGCACATGTAATGATCCGAAAGATCTAAACAAAGCTATTTATAGAAACCACTATGAAATGCCAACAGTTGATGACGTACTTCCAAATCTTAGCAATGCTAAAATTTTCTCTCTTCTTGATGCAAAAGATGGGTTCCTTCACGTAAAGCTGAGTGAATCAAGCAGCTATCTGACAACATTTTTGGACACCTGATGGAAAATATCGTTGGCTGCAAATGCCATTTGGGATTTGTTCTGCACCTGAAGAATTTCAACGTTGCCTTGCTGATGTTCTGCGTTGCCTAAAAGACATCCAGGTTGTTGCTGATGACATTTTGGTATATGGCAGTGGAGACACAATATACGATGCATGAAAAGACCATGACCAACACCTAACTAAACTACTGGAAATGACCAAATGAAAATGCATTAAACTGAATGCTTCTAAACTCCGTCTTGGATTGACTGAACTACGATACATTGGTCATCATATTAGCAAAGATGGAATTCGACATGACCCAGAGAAAATTCGCACTATTATGGATGTCGCCGAACCCTCAGAAAACACATCGATGAGACGAATCCTGGGTCTGGTAAATTACGTTGGGAAGTTTCTACCTCACCTTAGCAAAATCAGTGCACCATTGCGGAGTTTGACAGAGAAGAAACCGAAGTATGAATTTATTTTTTTCAGTGCTGAGCAGAATGCCTTCGCTCAAATCAAAGCTCTTATTAGCCAAGACTTCCCGCTCCAATACTTTGATATCACAAAAGAACTCTCCATTGAACGCGATGCTAGCATTTCCGGTCTCAGCGCAGTTTTGCTACAAGATGGAAGACCAGTATCGTTTGCATCAAGATCCATCACTCCTGCTGAAACACGATACGCACCTATTGAATTAGAATGTATGGCCGAATGAATGTATGTCTTTGTTTGCTCAAAATTCGACCAATACGTTTACAGTAAAAAGGATATCCTAGTCGAAACCAACCACAATCCCCTAGAATCGATTATCAACAAGTCTTTACTGATGGGCCCTAAACGGTTACAAAGAATGATGATAGCTCTACAGCGATACAGTCTGATGGTCAAGTATAAGCCCGAAAAAGACCAACTTATTGCAGACACCCTTTCACGATCACCAGTCAGTGCAGTGATCGAAGAGACATTGACACATGCAGATATATGTGCTGTTAAAGCTGCCAATCTAAACCCATGTGAATATGTCAGCATAAGCGACGCAGTCGTAGAAGAGATCAAATCATACACTGCTGAAGATGAACAACTATTCTAAAATATCACGAAGGTTTTCTGCGATCTGATTGGTCGAAAGAGCGTGCATGAAATCCTAGGGTAAAACATGGCTCCGAAAACCGGGAAAAACCGCTAGCTTCAAAAAGTTTGATCTGTGATAAAATACAGAAACTATAACTTTTTGATAACAACCCAATAAATATCTCAATAATGGCTACGATTTACAAAACGACATTTAGCTGAAGATCTTTATATTTATTGAAGAGCGTGGTAAATGAGTTGTTCGCCGTGCAGCATGCAAAATAAAAACACAGAATGAGATACAATTATAGGCTACGCTGTTTCAAGGTAAACCTTAAATTTAGATAACAATTAGTACATCAATTTCTAGAGAACTATGTACAATTTATATTACAGAAGTTCTTGGATGTGTCTTTCTTTATTCAACAATATATATCTTGTTGTGGGATTTCCTTTGCTTGGTTTATGAATTGAAATTGAATTTTAAATTGTGAATTCGTGAATTGAGAATCTGCCCTCGAATGAAATTCCGACGCTTGTTTTATTTTAGAAAAGGGTTACCACACGCTTGCAAATGTTTGTATTCATACTTACTAAACTCGAAAAAGTTGGGAGACACTCAGGAAGCTAAAAATCACTCGCTCGGAGCTCGTGATTTTTTAGCGCTTCACTCGTGTCTCCCAACATTTTCTCGTTTAGTAAGTATGAATACAAACATGGCAAGTGTGTGGTAACCCTTTATTGAACCTCACACAAACAATTACTCACGGCTGGCCTGGCACCAAACAAACCCTATCAGATAATCTCAAGACTTTCTCGATTTATAGAGATGAACTTACAGTCAATGAGGGTGTTATATTCAAAGGCCCCATAATTGTCATTCCCAAAGCACTACAATCAAGAATTCACAATAACACTTTGATGCCACAATAAGAAGAGCCCGCGAGACAGTATTTTGGCCTGGCATTACAGCTTCCATCTAACATCGAACGCTGCTCTCCATGCTTTATGGGCAGAGCACGCCTACCAAAAGAACCAATGCAGCCTCACAATATCCCAGACAAACCATTTCAAAAGGTGGGGATGGATTTTATGGACATTGGTCGACAAACGCATCTAGTGTTGCTGGACTACTACAGTGACTACCTTGAAATCTGCAAAGTGCCCAACTATTCTGCACTGGCTATCTTAAACGCTGCAAAAGAAACATTTGCAAGATATGGAGTTCCTAAAAAAATTCAAAGTGACGGAGGTTCCCAATTCAGCACCCGCAAATTCGAAATATTTTCCATTCAAGATCATCACCAGCGTACCCACAGTCAAATGGAAAAGCGGATTCAGCTGTCAAAATTGCATATAAGTTATTGAAGCGCATATCAGATCCATTCGCTGCTTTAATTGAATGGCGCAACACCCCAGCTGCAGGTATTGGACTCAGCCCTATGCAACGCCTCCAAGGTAGAAGAGCCAGATGCCTCGTCCTTTCACTAAATATGAAAACAGACGCAATGGACGGATCAGGAGTCAAATCAAAGAATGAAAAGCAAGCACATATATACGACAAAAGTGCAGCACCCCTCCTTACACTCAAAGCTGGAACAAAAGTGCTAGTTAAACCGTCCGCATCATTTGGTCCTGTAAAGCAATCGGGGAACAATCGAAAAACAAGTGCCCCCACGCAGCTACGCAGTCAAAACTGCCAACAACTCCATTCGCCGAAACAGAAGGCATCTGCAAGTAGATAAAAGTCAAACAGAACTTGATACAGAAAAGGATGATTACACATCATCTGAAGAGCTAGATGGTCTTGTAGATCAAGGTACTATAGATCGAAAAACATCATCACTGCATGGAGCTCACACACGTTCTGGACGGTTGATAAAATGCTCTGGTCATCTTAGAGACTATGTATGAACTACATGTTGCAATTAAACCACAAAGAAATAATTACTTAGTCATAAAGTATTAATAACAAAGTAAATACTTAAAAGGATAGAAGATGTTGTAGTTACATGACTATGAGGCTATAGGCTCTCATTGCTTGGATTTGAGTCTTTGAGATGATGATACATGCTGCGATTATTGTGTGAATGTAAATTATATAGGGAGTTCTATTCTGAAGGAATGCGAGCGTGTTGTCTGTCTAGAACGACGCAACACTAGTGAAGAGGAAACAAAAATCATGTAGTAGCAAGCATGGCTAGATCAACAGCTCCATTTTAATTTTATGCAAATCTCACCTTAATTGCATCCAATTTGGATTGATAAATATATGTTGTTGTTGTTGTTGTTGTTGTATTGTTTCGGAAATAACATTTTTCCGCTATGTTTTCAATTGCTAATTTAATCTGACCAATATTTTCACCCTGATATTGATAATAAAAAGAATGTCATTAAGAGTCTGTAGACAAGATCTGATACAAGATAACATTTAATTGAGGTTCTATTACAGAACATCGAGTGTCTTTAAATCATGCAGTTCTCTCGTTGATGATGATGGAACAAGTTTCCAATTAGTGCTCATCATTGACGTCATTGATCTCAAACCTCACCCAAGGGAAAATCAATAAGCTGATAATTTTCATTAAATTTATGTTTTACTGAGAAGAAGTTTTACTATAGGGTAATACTTGACATTATTATGGCGTATAAAAATGTACATTATTTAATTAACTTTCCCAAAAATATTCTAAGAAAATTTACTTCACCAAACTACATGGAAATTGAATGCAGTTAATCGCATGTCTATTCCAGTTAAAACTGTAAAGTGAAAAATGAGTTTACTCTAATTCCCTGTATAACTCGATCAAAATGATTCTATTATGTCTTTATTTTTTAAGACAATCAATTCATTCTATTATCCGGGTCTATTGACCCGACTTGACTCTGCTTATGACGCCATGCTTCGGCATGCTTTGGGAGTGCATTGGCCAAACTTACTGTCTACTGCTAAACTTAGAAAACTTTCCCCTTCTGCCTCTGCTATTGCTCACCAACGTCAGATGTCTTTTTTAGGTCACATCGAAAGATCAAAGACGTATGCTCCTCAACCGCTGCATGACATCCTTCATTGGCAACCAAAGGAGATGCTTCGACGGGGCTATGGTAGAGTAGTATCTTTTCATAATGTTTTGTATCGTGAATTGTGTTATTTAAAAGTTTCTTTGTCAGCTATGTCTGACCGTGTTTTATGGCATTCTTTGTGTAGCAAATATGTAAGGCGTAAGAGGGACGGCACATTCCTATAATGTGACTGTCTATACTACTACTACTACTATTTTTTAAGACGGTCTCAAATTTATTGAAAATTAGTAAATGGAGTCTGCAGTGACCCGAAACGTTGTCAATAACAAATAAAACTATCTATGTTTTAATATTTATTATTAAATCTGCCAAATTGAAGACTCCCACAACATTTTTAGACAAGTAAATGATAAAAATAGACCTCTATTTGAAATATGAACTAACCTCTTTTCGATGTGCTAATTTAGCATTTATTGTCCTCTCTTCCAATTTGGCGTTCTCGTTTATTAAACGATCGATTTTTCCTTGTAGTGAAGCTATTTTGTTACCGTAGCCCTATATGTGTAGACAAGTCAAATTAAATTTGAATAATAAATCAAGCATTAAAAATAGAATTAGGCTATAATGACAACCCAAAGTAAAAATATAAAAACTGATTTTATAGATATAGATATCTATATATCTCTCCTATAAATGGGAAATTCTGCCTGTGTCACGATTAATACTCACAAGTACTGAATTGATATGTTCAGCTGACATTAATTGGAGATTCATTTGATGCATTTCAATCTATTAAAATAAAGCAATAAACATAAAAAGTACACGGGGGGGACTTCAATGCCTTTTTGTAATGGGGTGTGCCACTTTTTGAAAAGCCCGCTAGTACCCCAAAATTGTAGATTTTGCTGAAACCCATACCCCAAAATTGCAGAAAATGTGGCATTTCCTGGCATTTTGCATGAAAAATGCCATTTTGGCACCTCACAGCGGGAATATTTCCGATTTTCACAACTTGAAACCGGAAATTTCACAGCAGAATTCCAAACTTGAAAATTTGATACCCCAAAATTGCCAGCATTGTGCCAAAATGATACCCCAAAATAATGGCACTGGACATCATCGTATAGCGCCTATATGGAAGTAACCCCCCGGAAAAAAGTGACTATATACTGTGATTGAGTTTTCTAATACTGTATCGAATAGTGATGAGGTCCACATCGGCCATACTGATTGTTGGTGTTCCATAACAATACATTGAAATATACATCGGGGTCATTTTCAAAATACATCTCCACGGTCATCAATCTTTCTTCAAGTAATTCTCGAGGGACTGATTTGGTATACTAGTGAAATAGCTCTTTCAAGACCGTATACAGACAACGAGGGCAGGTGACAGAAATTAAACATGTGACCTATCAATCAATGTCACCAAGTAACCAATCAGAATGTACTGATCACTAGAAAATAGTACATTATTATAGCCAAGAGGGCGAGCGCGGGGTAACTCCAGCTCCTCAGGGAAAGGGGGGGGGGGGGTGCCACTTTGGAAAAAGGTGAAGTACCCAAAAAGTTCCAAAAATTCTGTTAATGCTACCTAAAAAATTCCAAAAGGTTTAAAAATTCTACTCAAAAAGTTCCAGCTTGTTGATTGATTTTAGGTAAATATAATGAATGGTAAAAACATTTTTCAAATATTTTCGAAAAAGTCAAAAATAGGATAAACAAAAGTTTCAAAATTTGAAATATCATACCCAAAAAGTTTTTTCTCAGCTGGAATATGGACCCAAAAAAGTGACACGTCCCCGTAGAGCCGTCATATAGAAGTTATCCCCCGGTATTATAGTCGGATTCTACTAATTGCTATTAGATTGATTTGATGAAAATTGAATATCTTATTGCTGTCACAGTTACCTCATTATTGTTAATTTCTAATTTCTTAGTCAATAATTGATTAGTTGCAGTTAATGTTTTATGCTGCATAATTAAGCTGTCAATCATTCCATCATCAACCAAAGAAGAGTCTGTAAAAAATCAATTCATTGTGATTATAGAAAATTATGGTACTTTAATTGATAAAATAAATTGCAGATTTTAACAGCAGGAGGGTGGTTTTGGAATATAATTCAATAATCAAATGTCCAGCAGCCATGCAGCTATTGAGAGCATATCAAGTTGGGTGCTTCGTATACCGTCAAATCGACATTTAAGGATCGGACCTGGGTCGGGAAATTGGATTCAGGACCTACTGCATAATTATACAGGTATGTTTATAAGACTGCTTCAGAAGCCGAGTTAACTCAATCATTTAATGTAAACGTTGATAGCTGAGGTGGCAGAGGACTGTAGTTTAGAAGAGGTAGAAATCCGAAAGGTCGTTTGTTCAACTCCGGCTCAACGGATTACGTTAGAGAAATAAAGGCGTAAAGCAACGTTTAAAAATTGCTTACACGTCATAACAATGTGGACCGGCCAGTGCTTCACATGGAAACATTTATTAGTTGGGAGACGGGGGTTGGTTAGGTGTGCAGAATATGGCCCCAGTACGGATTTGTATATAGGCATATAAGAAACCATTTGTGTCTGTTCAATCTTTATCTTATTGTCCATATTTGCATCAATACGCCAAAAGAGATAACAATACAATATATAGACATGGTCCAATTATTATTTATTTTTGATTCTATCCCGGGATTCTATGTCGATTCAAATGGTTTACTGAAATGACGCAATACCAACAAGAATGTTGCTGTTAGGTTTACAGCTGCCGGCGCGAGAAATTAACCCTTGTCCTCTTGAATATAGTACAATGCTTGGAATTCTGCCGACTAATAATACATGCAAGTACCACATCGCCATGTAATGCAAAACGCGCAATCGGAGCATTAACACCTATCACTCAAACTTGCTCCCTTCATAAGGCACTTTAAAAGTTACAAAGAATTTGTTTATAATTGTTTGAACCATAAAAATATTGGTACATACACTGCATCATCCATACATTTTAAAGTTGTTAATTTAAATTCAACAGTTTTTGCACTAGAAGGTATAGCCGTCGATAGCTCAGTTGGTAGAGCGGAGGACTGTAGGCGTACAACAATGTAGCAGATATCCTTAGGTCACTGGTTCGACTCCGGTTCGACGGAATATATTTTTTGCGTTTTGTAGTTGTATCGGGAGTTGTATATTTCTGGAATTCCAAGTATTTGCTACGTTTGCTACAAAATCCATCGAGTTAAAAATGCTCAGGCCTCATTAGGCATTAATTTTATTGTAAATGACATGATTGATAGAATTGGTAGAAAGAAAAAGTTTCATATTACAAGTAAAGTATTCAGAAGACTTCTTGACCGAGAAGCATATCTTCATGGCATCATCAGGTGTATATTAAATACAAATTAAAACATCTTACAAATATATAAAGTTTGAGTTTACAAAGGGGATTTTATAGAATCCGATTGCGTGTTGAGTGTTGGCTTGATCCGCCTGATTGAAAGCATTTTATAAATAAGACAATCAGCTTTGTTTTTGCATTTATTCAAAACGCGGAAAGTGTGAGGACTGTTCCGGACAGTTAAACCGTGAGAGTGACGAAGGTGTTCGCCAACAGCTGAACCGGTGTGTCCGTAAATACGTTGATGAAGGTGTTGGCATGCAAAGCCAACATAACTAGCATATGATATGAATCAATGGACAAGAATTAGAAGGACTCTCTTACTTTGAATCTTAGAAAGCACTGACACATCCTAATACTCTTTTGCCATTTGATCCCTCTTTTGCCGACTGGAGACATCTCAAGGAAAATTGCCGACTGACCAGGTCGTCAGAGGGGTGTCAAGCCCGCAATACCCCCATACTAGGAACAGCCCTGGCGTTCAGCTTTCGATTAATTCCAAATCCATTTTAAGAGGGAAACATCGATCATTCCATGCAGATGCAGATAACACCAGAGGCTGGCAATTACACATTTTCTTTTCTATAAGAAGGTGCTTTATAAGCCAAGTATACCTGTATTCCTGGTCGGAGATACCCCCCTTTCCCGGGGAAAATGTTTTGTACTTTTTCAAGCATTTTTGCAAAGTTTTTCTATAACTAGCACCCTGCTCGGGGGGAGTTAGCTTCCTTGTCGGGGAAATCCTTGTGCCACTCCCCGGTGTGTTTCTGGATTCTTGAACCTCAATGTATATCCTTAAATTCCTTTTCAGTTTGATATTTACGAGACGATATTAATATGAATAATCGAGGTGTGTCTTTAAATAAACTATTTCTATTCTATATTCTATTCTAAATATGCTGAATAGATTTTTCTTTCTTCCTAGCAATCCAAAGAAATTTCTTCCTGAAAACAAGATGATTATGGAATCACAAACTCACCTTCCTTCGATAATGAAGCAGATTTCAATAAATAAAAATGAAACTTTGATAATCCCTCAACTCTCTTGTTGATGTATTTCAGTCTAAAAATGGAAAATTCTGCAATGTTCAGAAAACCATTCAGATGCACAGAGGATTCAGTCCGGACATGTACATGTACTAATAGAAAATTTTTCTCTATCTAAAGAAGCAATCTCCCAATATCCGGGATATACACTTTAATGCCCAGTAGTAAACATGGTAGATCTAAATTCCAAAACAGTGTCAGCGATAAAATGGCGGGAGATACAAAGATGGAATGTTTTATTAGTCGTTAAATAAACATTTGTATGGCGAAATAATAAACTTTAATAACAAAATCTATTCTAGAAATGTTAGAACATCTTTTTAATGATGATGGTATTGATTTTCTTTCTACTCGAGTACTTAGGATAAGCAGATCGGTGGAACTGAATTTTATTGATAGAATAATAGATTTTGACAGGGGATATGATAATATCATGATGATATTCATTCTTCAAGGGAAAGGCTGTGGAATATATTCAATATATAAATCTAAATTCTCAAGTGTTATGACTCTGCTAAATAACAATAATATTCTACCTGTAATTAGACAGTTGAATTTGACAGCTTCTATAAAAGTCTCCTTGGATATCTATACGGGATCATCTTCGTCATTGGTCCAAAAATCCCTGATTTGTTAGCTGGCTTATATTTTTGAAACGTCCATGCCCTGTCTGGCCTGACATCACACAAAGTGCGCCTACCAGGGATTGAAACCAACGCCGGCTATGCAGGAAATGGTTTGCCTTGAAGGTTTATACCCACTGCATTAGACCATTAAATATATTGGCAGATGTTTTCAAGCAAGATGCACCGTCGAATGGGCAATCATAAAGTGTGAGTTTGATGACGGTCCACGAGAATGGATAGATCGTGCGTGAATAAAAGTTCACACTCAGCAAAATTTTAAAACAAAGACAACAACGAAAAAAATCTTGTAGAATTAGATATTTGAATGCCATACCTGTCAGTAAGTGATTCCAATTCTTTTTTAAGCATTTCAATTTCTTGGGATTTTCTGTTATTATGAATTCTTTCTTGATTAAATTTTGCCATTGCTCGTTTACGTTTGGCATCGTTATCAGCTACAAATCTTTCAAATTTTGATACTTTATCTTTGATCTGAAAAAAGCAGATCAAATGTTTAGGCACATAGTTTATTAATATCAAACGTATATATCCTGCTCGCATTTTCTCTGTAAATTGAAAACTCCATGAATCAGTAGTCTGCGCTATAACTGCCAATCAAATCCATAAAATTTTACTTCATTTTTGCCATAAATTTGTCTGTAAACATCGGAATATATGCCTGACTATTTGAAATGGTTAAACTGATTTTTTGAGTGGAGGTTGTTCAATATGTTTATGCTCAAAATTGTTTAGATGTATGAATGCAATGAATAGTCAATGATTAAGATTATAATTTATGCTTCATTTTATTTACCAGTTTACAAATAGGACGAATTCGTTGATGTTTGGAATGTATTCAACTGAACTGTACGAACACTGCATGTCATCCTTACTAGGGAACAACTTTTCTTTATAATTGTTCTTTATAAAAGATATCTTTATACTTCTGGGCTACATTTTCATCACCTTTCAATTTTCTTTCAATTGCTACAAGCCTTTTCATAACAATGTCGTAGTTATTTGGAAGTCTGATATTATCCTTTATCCAACGTAGACCACATGTAAAACAGCTGCCATCAATCAATTTCATGTTTTCAAGGGTCTTTATTGCTTTAATGTCTTGTTTTGGCCTTGTGCCGATTGGCGCAGTACCAACTATTTCTGTTTTCCAAAACAAAAATCCCCCAGTCTCCATACATATTTACAGTTCACTACCTTCAATTACTCGCTTAGCGAGAAATGTAAATATGTTTAAAACTAGACTTAATTCTGAGGACTTGTCAAAATATCTTGAATATAATTAATTTGTAAAAATCACATTTTCATAGCCATTATTATTTTCCAGAAATAAAAATTCATTCATTTTGTGCAGCTCTTTATTTGTGCAATTTGAGCTAAATATGCAACAGGATCAGTGTCTTGTTGTTTTAACATCCTTTATATCATAATAAGTATTTGATTTACTACTACAAATGGATACATTCACACTTCTAGTTGTTCTAGCCACACCTTCGCTGGATACCGTTCTAATTTTTAATCAATGTTTTAGTCCATCAACTCCCAATTTGTCTGCTAATGATTGATCAATCAAACTTACTTCGCTTCCAGTATCTATAACAATGCCGTGGTTTATATTTCTCTTCCTTCAATTGTTCTTAATTTTATGGCCACCAAGTGATGCAGCTTGACTGCGACAATTGATTTTTAATGCCTACACCGATTCAACAATGCCACATCCAAGTGGAGCACCATGAAGCAGTGTGTGGTGTAATTATTTGCAACTTTCGAATCCACATTGCTTAGTTTAGGAAAAGAAACGAGAATGTTGTGTCCTGTCTTCAAACATCTGTAACATAAAATGTGTGTCCTTAGTTATATAGATCGGCTTTATATCTTCTACTGTCTGTCTTTTGAATATGCCATGTCAGTTTTGAACTTGATAATGACAGTCATCACAGCATTGGCACGATACCATGGAACTTTCTTTATTCATTGTTGCTAGCGTTGTGACTTTTTGACAGTCTTGATGACGTAATGTTTGCTTTTGTTGGAGTTTGAGCCGGTTTCTTCAATGTGCTGACAGCTCTTGTGGCACTCACTTTTCTTTTAAGCCATTCATAAGTGCACTCGAACTTGGCAATTTGGCATTCTCTTCTATAGCCGAAATAGTTCTTCACCCCATCGCTTTGACACACCATATGGCAACCGTTTAGCAACATGATCGAGGTTGCTTACTGACGTCAGGTCTGCTACATAGCCTAAGTTTGTCAATGTCGTAGCTGGACCTGTTAGCGCTGCTGAGAATATTTACAAGCCATGTCACTTGCATTTGCAGGGGCCGTTTAACTGCGTTTTCTATGAAAGCTTTTCCTTTCAATCTAGGCTTGCCAAATTGTTCTTTTAAATGTCCAACTGCGTTTGCATAGTAGTTACTATACCTCAATCTAAGAAACCTGATAATTCAGTTTTAGCCATGTCCGCGGACAACATTCTTGCAAATAGGTCATTTTTGGTCATTAGTCATGGGTGTATTATGAATTATTGAACTAAACAAACCAGTAAATTTTGGCCAATTGATTGGATTACCGTCCATCAAACTTGCCTAGAATTAGTCCTTTTGATGTGCCCGTATATGACGTCGTTATTGCGTACTATAACTGTTGAATCAGTCTCCATTTTGATTGTCAATTTGGCTTAGTCTTTTATGTGCTGCAGTTGGTTGATTGTATGTTGATGTTGACTTTTGTTGACCGTTTGATGTCGTCGGCCTGTCGTCAACCATGGTAAGAATTCATTTGCACCAATTATATAGCAAATGTTTGTTTTTCTTCATCTTCTTCCGTAGAAACCGTGTCATTAACTGCGTCTAGGTATGCCTGGTGAGCAAGTGAGTTCACGAGTGACGTTTACTGACGTTTTACGCGCTGAACTAATTTTATTAAAGCAAAATGTCAATAAATATACCAGCAGCTATTTTTATGCAATACTCACCATTTCTTGCCTTCGAATTAATTTCGTCTCTTTTTGGTGGCAATTATCAATTCTTTCTCTAAATTCAATTCTTTTTTCTTCTAATTCACTTTCAATTATAGCAAGGTCTGCATTTTGTTTTAGAAGTAATGTTGATTGGAGGGTGTTAATACCCTGCCTCAAGAGATGTTCTCTTTGCTATGGAAAAGTAACAAATTATGAATTGAGAATTATATACATGAACGAATTGCAAGATTCTGATCAGCTGGGAGGAGGCTAGCAAATAGAATGAGTTAATGATTAGGACAATATTTTCAACGCTCATCATCTGATGAAAGCGAATGATTTAAAATAAATTATCTTCTGTTAAAATTCGAAGAACTAAACATTTTTAATTCTGGATTAATTTTCATCTCAATTAGTCAGGATATTATATTATTTCATGGCACCGAAATTTGTAATACCCATTCATGACCTTGATAGATTATCACATCAGAAATGGGATCGCGTCTACTATACATTTAATTGCTAACTGGGAAGTAGTGTCGGGGGTAACAAATTGTAGGTGAACGTATATTTGTTATGTACTCCTTCACCTTTGAATAGCGCTATTTCGGTAGTAAGTTAATGAAAATCTAGAGCCATTGTAGTCACATTACGACGATACAATTGAAGACTCCAAAGATACATATTTGTGATTTTTATGTGAGCTTAATTTTCTTGGCATTGTGCAACTTCATGGATAGTTGAAATTCCCTGAAAACGGCAACCCTCGACAATTTATTATAGGAAGTTATCCCTGTCCCTGGGGTCTATATGGGGTCGAGCGATATTGGGTGCTCGATATTGATGATTTTTATTCCCAATCATATAGTTGACTCAGATGGTTTCCTCCTGAGTGACCTACTTTAGTAATAATCGGCACTTTGATAATATTTTTGCTGTCATCTTCATCAGCCTCGTCACTGTCAAAATAAAAAAACAGGAATTCTAATCATTATGTCAGTTTATTAGACATTAATAATCACTTGAAAAAAACTTGTATCATGATTGGTGGATTTGTACCACGTGTTTAGCAGTTATGTCAAGAGAACCCACGAAATTCCATGGCAACCCCTAAAAGCGTGCAGGTATAGGTCTATCTATACCCGCACGTGTGCGGTTATAGACCTATACCTACACGGTTTTAGCCAAAAAACTAGAACATATGTTTTGAAAATGGCTACCAGCTTCGACAGATTGAATAATTTTTCATAAAATCAACTTAAATGTATACTCTGTAATTGAAACTTCAATTGAGAAATTAAAAAAAGTAACAGCTTGGGATTTGCTATAATTAGATGTAACTTTTACTATATATTTCTAATATTGGAAACATGGTGAATTCTTAGCGTTATATTTTGAAATGATATTCGTAACAAATTTTATTAAAATTCTATTTAATGAAAAAGCAATGACCCAATAAATTAGAAAACAAATCATTGTTGTAGCGAAATTGATGAGAGATAATTGATGTTCCAGACAAAGGTTTTGTTACATGATTATTAAAATGATTACATCACTCTTTGTTCGTGGGCCATCGAAATTTAGACCCACTCGTTCTCTAACAACAAACTCATGGATCTAAATTCCGATAACCCACTCACAAGAGTGATGTAATCCCTTATTAATATCGTATAATAAAATCAACAATAAACAACTCATAATTTCTATAGGAAATGGTGAACATTTATATTCTTGATATTTTTTGCTCTGAGAATCAATGGTATATAATCACACACACAAGAAGCAAACTGATTTAGTAATTTAGTACGTTTGCGAAATACAATTTCAACGACCGATAATAGCAATCAGATCAGACAGAATCAACACGTGGCCATCATAGTTACCATGGTTACCATAAACAATAAGGATTTGCGTCTTTCTATGCGATTGATGTTAGTATATAATATTCCAACTTAGTCAACAACTCAAATAAAATCATGAATACTATACTATGCCGAAAGAAACAATACAAAGGATTATCTTTATTAAATAAGATACCAAACCGAGAATGTGGGAGTCAAGAATATAAATGTTGTTAGCTTACCAGAGATGTACTTAGTGAATTCAAGGTTTATTTACCTGAGTTGAGTAACGAATACATGTTTCTTTCGTGGTTTCAAGTCAAGTACATATCCTGTAGCCATGTTTTAAAATAACCATTAAACTAAACCAAAATAATAAGTGTTAAGATTGTAGCAGAAATGAGTTGGATAATGAAGACATTCCAATGCAATCTGCGATCACGGATCAGAAGCGTACACAACTTTTCAATGTTTTCGAAATTTGTACGGTGTAAGCATTGACAATAATATTCGGTCCCAAGTCCCTTTTGTGAATTGTGAAAATATCAAAAGAAAATATGAAGTTGTTTATCCATCAGCACAAATTGACCGGATTCTACAGGGAAGAGTGAGCTTTCACTAGCTGTTACATATATCCTAATAATGCGTAATGAAAACGCATAGATCTGATTCAGCTCCTAAACATAAACGTCCGTTCGATAATCTAAATATAACACCTAAAAAACCCTAAATACGTAGACTTTACATCATCTAATTGTAAACCTTAACGACGTCACATGGAAGTGTTCCATGAAAACAGCGTTTTGCATAGGATCATGAGCCTACAACAGAAATTCCCGATGGGGGATTCTTCGTTTGAAATGATTCAAGAATGCCATACTATTAATATACAGTATTATTATCTAAACGTACTGTTTTGTATTTTCTGTTTCAATAATGTTCGATACCGGCATAGTGATTGCTAGAAAGGCGTGCAATTATTAGTAGCAAATACGATATGTAATATCTTGCGTTGATTTATCATGATAAATATTAATGTATTAGACAAGGAGCGCACATCTAAAAAATTCGAATATGATTTGATTCTATAATCGTGGTAGTTCCAATTGAAGGATAATAATCTAATTTATTCAATCACAAAATTCAGAATAGTAATAATTATAGTGATATACTATAGGATATAGCTTAATTTCAAATTGTCTCTTGAGTTTGTAAATACATTTTATTTTATTATTCTTTTTCTATTGTTAAGCAGATTAGTTCTCAAAACATTAAATCAATTAACTTCCTTCAAGAAATTATGTGTTTGAATATAAGAAAATTCTACTTATATCAAGACATATATGTCAATATCCTTCTTTCGAATCTGTGCGATTTAAACTCATCGAAACAACAAGAACAAAGACTGAGCAACATAAAATATCCTCGCAAGAACATTTTCTGTAATAATTAAATTTACACTATGATATTTGATAGTTTGGTGTTTTATTGAACACACAAACCAAGAATTAATGTGTGTCATTTCATCTCCATATATTTTCTAAATTAACGTATTCTATGATGAACTAGAAACAGCTAATTTCTTCAGATGTTCCATAAACACTTGTAAACTGACATCATCTGTAAGAATGGCTGAGCCACCTCCATCAGAACCCCAAGAATATTGATTATTATGCGTTTGACTAGGGTTAACACGAGACAAAAGGAATCGAGCCTAAGAGTAAAAAATTAAATTAATTAATAAACCATTATACAAAGCAATAAATAAATGCTAACATACAGGTGTATTTATAGAAAACTACGTAGATTTATGGACATGTTTTCTTTTCTTCTATTCAAGAACATTTATTGATAACGTAAAGGAATTATTTCTTGTTTCAAGAAAAATTAATATGAATCTGAAAAAAATATTTCTTGCTTTAAGAAAATTATTAAAAATTTTGAGGATTGACGGAAATATTTCTTGTTTCAAGAAAATTATCAAAATTTACGGAAATATTTCTTGTTTTAAGAAAATTATTAAAAATTTTGAGGATTGAGGGAAATATTTCTTGTTTCAAGAAAGATTATTATTAATATAAAGGAAACCTTTTGTTTCATGATAAATTATAATTCAATCTAAGGAAACATTTCTTGTTTAAAGAAACGTATAATTATAGATTTCAAGGAAATATTTCTCGTCTCAAGAAAACTTCAAGGAAACATTCTTGTTATAATTGCACTAATTTGATAGATCATTGATTGCCATCAGGGAAGAACTGTTGAGTGTACAATGTAAAGACAAACAAACTTCCATCTCAAGGTTATCATAAACAAGGAAATACTGGGCATTCTTATACACAGTAGCTTGTTAATTTAATTTTTAAATACAATTTTTTCTTTTACCTGACTGCCCATATGAGTTGTTTGGACATAACGAGGAACAGGAAAACGAGACTGTAATATCTCTTGAGCATCATCTATAGGTGCTTGAAGTAATTGCCGAAAGTTTTCATGGGTAGGGTCTTTGTGATAGCCTTGTTTGTGCCATGCTCCGATCGTCTGCAACAGAAAACAGCACATAATTCAGCAGTCTTATTTTAAGCCAATCAATACAGTGTTTTAATGTCTCACAAAATGGATCAATTGGGATGAAATGTTCATGAGCCAAAAAGGCATGAAAGAGTTCACCTTGAGTTAAAAGATGGACGATGAGTGGGTTGTTACAATGGCCATTTGGTTTCCCTTAAGAAGAGAAGGCTCAGGGGATTAATGAGATGAACATATTGATTAGGAAACAGTGTTATCACAAGACAATGTAGTAATGGTGTTGTCTTGCCTCTTGTCTCAAATAAAATCGTTGCATGAAATTATAAACAAAGAATATGCGTTTGATAATAAAAAAATTGGTGCGAGCATCAGACTTTGGGTACGACAGTCTCGTAAATCTAGTCAATAATGCGTGTGTGACAAAATTTCAAAAGTCCATGAACGCGAAATTTCCAAATAGCTTTTCATAAATCGTCAAGGATATGTCCCTGAACTGTTGATGAACTCATGAATTAACATTACATTACATAGACGAAAATGCAAAATTTGTTACCTCTCCATGATAAATCAGCACCAAAAAGAACGTATCCAAAAGTAAAATACGATCAGGCAGAATACTGGTTGAATCAAGTAACACAGGCTGCAAGAGAGAGGTAAACATGATCAAAATGTGAATACTCTATTTATTCAAATACCCCATTTAAAAATCATGTCTATTTTTAATGAAATGGTCAAATGTTTTCTCGTGATCATTACGCATCACCCGTGTTAATAGCTAGCACTATACAGCCCTCTTACCAGCACTATATTGCATGAGCTACAAACATTACAATATTATGGCTTGCAGCAGGCGGTAGAATACTGATCAAATTAAAGCTATACAAAAGCCTTCAGAGGCAGATGTCCAAGGCAATTTCAGTAAGGGATCATGTGATAATGTGACACAGCAAACCTTGTGATAAAATTCTAGAATTTATGATTCTGCACATTGTGACATGAAAACTATAGAGTACAGAGTTGAAAAACATAAATATTGTTAGTTGTAAATAATTAATAACTACAATAACTATTAATTATTCTAATTAATCTTTATCAAATTAATTATAAATTAGCATCCATACCTCAGGTGGCCCATGGAAAGAGTAAGCATATAAAATAGGTTGAATCATAATTAATGAATTTGTAACATCTTCGCGATTCAAACAATGCCTGAAAATAGAATACATATAAAGAGCAAATGGTAAAAAACTATTTAGCATGTGTCCAATGATTCACTGTATTAGTATATGTGTCTATGTGTATATAAAAATTGGAAAATTTCATCAGAGAATGCAAGTATAGAAGGACTAGTATACACGTATACTATGCTGTTTACAAAATTTACATGATATTTTCAGATTAAGTTTAAAAGTTGATAACGATTTTGTTGTTATAACATCTTGTCGAAGTGCTTTCCAATGACAAATAACATGATGGAGATACAAATTATGTATCACATCTGATTTTACAATGTCAATAGGATCAATATGATAACCTGAACTATCGCTTCTGGTTGTATTTGAGCGCTTGAGAATCATGCTTCCTGGAATCTCAGCACTTCAATGGACAATCTTGGACAATAAAATAAACACATATCTAAATATCAGCGTCTCTCAATCACTGAGTTGTGTTAAACCCACCTATAATGTGATGTTTCATCAGGACTGTTATTGAAAAACTGCATAAATTGTGATCGACGCAAATGGAACATAAACTGAAAATCAACAGAACGAAAGACAGTCGTTACTTAGGATAGAGTAAAACAAAACAAACAAAAAAATCCTAGATGTCAAGCTAGAGAAGAAGCTGTAACTTCACATTCAGAATGAATAATATATCTTCGTTCCTGATTTAAATCTAGACATTATAAAAAGTCCATACTATTAGTAGCCTAGGAACAGACAAAGGAGAGTATCTCGAATGATTTCAAAATAGCATTCGAAAAGGTATAATGAATTTGCAGCTAACTGAGAGAAATACTTAGCACAAACACAATAGAAGATTTCAAACAAATCTTTGAAATATAGCTCAACAGTGGAATTAGAGGATAATTATTTTTGGGAGAATTATTGGTGTGATAAGAACTATGAAAGATGACCTACAAAGGATGTTAATAGGTCACTAACCTGTGGATATAGAGAGAAATTTTCAGCCAATCGGAATGAATTCTGGTCATCATTAGTATATTCACCAAATTTTTGTACAAGACGAATCAACATACGATCGAGCCATCTCAATACGTCTTGTGCGTTATCATCAGATTCGCATCGGTAGACAGCGACACGACTCATCAACACTGCTGATGCCTCTTGGTCAAAACCAAACGCGATATGATGTGTGTTAGCGGCATCAACCCAATTACGTGCACATGTTGTTACGCGCACTCTCTTTTGTCCACTTGAATGTTGATACTGTGTTATGAATTGGACACAGCCACGACCACCTTGCGGAACAGGAGCTGTATGCTACAAACAAATACACATAGACAATTAGTACTAACCAAATTGTAAATCTAGTCAGTGTGCAACAGAAGCCTTCTGGAATATCAAACATTTTCAACATTTTCTTCTAAATCTTTTGTCGAGGTTTGTCCTAGAAATCAAAACATTTTCAATTTTCTCCTGAATTTGCTCTAGTCTTACAGGATCCAGGATCCCGGGATCTCCACTATTGTCAGACACTGGACGCAGTATTAAAACGCCAATAAATGACACAACTATAAATGAACATGTCACCAGTGCACCTGGGTAAATTAAATGACATAGGTCAATTACTACACATTTTTACTGTTGCCCAGAGGGTATCACACTTCATCGAACATGTGTAGTTACTGATTCTATTTATGTAAAATATAAAAATACAATTTAGATGTAGAAAATACCCCAAGCATTTTAAGTCAATAATTTGTATCTGATTTGCCAATGCATAAATGCGTAATCCAGTGCAAATGTTGAAGCCCAGATGAAACAAGTATCTTGTCAAGCAACTATGTTTCAAGAATCAAAAATACAAGAAGTAACATACAAGTTTGAATAAGTTTGGACCAAGGTTTCAATATCATCAACTTAAGATAGAGTTGAACATACTTGATTTGCAACTTCAAAGAAAAATGCGTACGTCGTTGTTGAATCCAAAGCACTGATTTTCCATGCCGTTGTACTGCCAATTCCAATCTCCTGCAATGTACACATAACAGTTGACAACATTACTACAGTATTAACATATAATAGTAATCGTTTTCCATATTTGTTCTTGAAAATATTCCCAGTGTATCAAAGTTAATATTTGTTTAATTTCATTCTTAAATTGATGTTAAATTAAAATATGCTAAAAAGGAGTTGAATATTGAATACAAATTAAATTTGCATCATTAAAATAAATAAACACTGTAAAATATATTTAAGCAAGTTTGCTTCTAGATTTGCTTTATGTCAGAAATGTGTCATGATTTACGCCCATTTGCTATCAGACAGTGTTACCACTTTAAGAAAAATTTAGATAAGAGAAATTCCTTCTTATGTACAGCATAGTTCTGGAACCTATAAGGGATTTTGTTGTCAAATCCTTGATAAAAATTCAGGATAAGTGCAAATTAGGAAAATGCAAATGGTTGGCACGTTTGACTTGGATTTAAGCGGGCTACACCTTATAAACAGTTATAGTCCTTGACTAATAGGGCACTACGAAAATTGAGCAATTCGATTGGTCAAACAGCGGTAAATGCTACAGCTTTATTGACCACTTCGTGTCGGCGAAAAGATGTTTAGAATTACGGTGAAAAGATGTAAAGGAAAATTGCGATTTTGATAAGTTAAAATAAATTCAAAATTCATGATAATATTTTATGATCCAAAATTGATTTGTTAATCATTGACTAAAATAGGTCTCTTGGTCGATAAATAACTGTTGAAACAAATCGAGAGAAACTCAAGAAGCTCAAAAGAAATTGAAAAATCCTACCTTAACAGTGTTAATGCCTATAATCATGTTTTATAAGAACTCATTAATGACATACCGTCTCTGATACATTAGGTCCTTTCTTGTCCATGGTCGAGCACGGTCCAATGCAACCAGACACTTTCAATTCTTTTGATGTCTATGATATAGACACATACACACGTAAATTGATTAAAATCAAACAAGACAATTATTGAACGCTGTCTCAATTAAATGCCTGTGAATCCAATCCAAATTAAAAAATCCTTTTCACAATTCTTCATCATTTAGCTTCAGGTATCTGAATCGGTTTCATTGTATCTTGATAATATTTACATGATTATATATATATAGTCACAAATGATGGTTAAATCATAAAGCGTTAGTAGTCTATGCTATGATGTTTTCTTTTGGATCACATGATCTTTCAAACAATATACATACTACTGATAAACATACTGCTTTGATGATCTCACAATAGAAGGACAATGCACGATTGTGGAATATTAACATTTACCTTGATTAAATCATATTCTAGTAACAAACAAAGAAATGTGAGCATCTGTAACACTGGCCTGCAACTAAAGATATTTCAATATCAATGTCTTACCCTAATTTCCATTGTTCCTCCAAACGCCATACGGAATTCTCCTTTAGAATCTTTGGCAAAAACGCGTTGAAATGTTTGTTTGAAAAGTGCAGTATCGAAAGCGTCACCCATGAACATATAACCCCTGAAAACAAACAGAAAAATTTTGAGCTGATGCATTATAACATTCACAAAACAGTCGTGAATATCCAACAACAGATGTCACTACAGAGTAACCCACTTAAATACAATTCAGACACGTTAATTCCTGGTTATCTGAAAATTTTAAAACCCTTTAAATTTTCAGTTCTTGTCAAACAAATTCAAATCGTGAAATTTCGTATAAATGCAATTGATTGAAAATTGTCACATTTTGATTTAGTTAAGCAACATACCCTGTTGAATTTGTGCAATATTTCATTTCGTGTAGACCTGTTTGATCCAGATTACATGCAAATATATCAACCACGTGACCATTGTCAGCTGCGCGACGTGCCAAGCCTTCAAAATGCTACAAAGAAAAAAAATGATGAACCATAATAATAAAAATCATATTATTCAGACATGAGAACAAATTAAAACATTTCACAATGAGGATTTTGCTAATCTTTTTATTCTTTTTTTTTCAAAATAATTTTAATGGTAGACTTTTCACCTGAAATCGTACAAACTTTTAATTCAAAATCAAAATCAGCTTTCTTTAGAATTTTGGGCAGCTTTTTGGAACCAATTTTCCTGGTTTGTTTAGTACGCTGCCGGTCAATAGGCCTCCTTTTCCCAAAATGAATAGTGAGATATCTATATTCCCCTTAGGTTCTTCTATGTTGAGTCAAATTAAATTTTCATTATCAAATGCATTTACAGTCCTGTAAAAAGCACCGAACTGTTCTGAATAAATTATGATTAAAAGGAGAAAAATTGACAAACTTACGCTACACACTTAAAGATAAACATTTTATAGCTGTTTTCAAAATCTCGGTTTCATCTAATCTCTTCGAGCATTAGAAGATGTTGTAACTAAGTCTATGGTCTAAATTTCTGTTGTCGTTTATGTTATTTTGGTGTCTGAAACTTTAGAATTGAAGCCAAAATTCTGAGAACTGCCATGCTTTTTTCAACTTGAGCTCATAGAGAGTAGAGACCGCCAGTCAATCCACCTTCTTTAAGAAGGATTTATAAATATATCCCTAGGCCATACATTGTTTAATATATTTAATTATATTTGATTGCTACCTTTTTGTTTTCAACACATTCTATGAGCATACTTACACGTGTGGCTTTCTTCATGTATGGTATATTGTCTTTTTCAATATCGTGATGAGATCTCATGACATTTTTCAATTCGTTATCAATGATCATACCAGGACCCTATAACACGAAACATGATAACAATAAATGTTTAAATGTGAATGTAGATTATTAATGCGATACAACGAAACCTATATCATCATATAATCCATTTTGAGATCTCAACAGCACTTGGCCCTTTTAGACAGGTTGTCTTTTTATGTGAGGTTGCTTCAACGAAGTATTTAATCTGAAGTCTTATTATAGATTGGTAGTAGTTCTTATAACTCTTTACTTGAATTAGAGTAACATAATACTGTTATGACAAGTATTAGGCCGACTAAAAGGCAGCTCAAACGAGCCATCAAAAGAATTATAATCAAATCCAAAAACTTAATTGTTGCGAGTTTTACATTCACGGATCACTCAACACAATCATCCCAACACCATGCCAACGTCTACTTCCTTCTCTAAGCATTTGATGTTAATTTCTTTCGAATACTGGTTATTCTGTAAATAATATATAATATTACCTGAGTGACAGGGCCACCCATGAACAGCATTACACGGCCACCAGTATTAGGGAAGGTACACTAAATAAGAGAAACAAAATAAAATGTTTTAGAAATAAGCAAATATTGCACATTAAAACATAACTTTCCTTTGAAATTTTCTGGGATTGGAAGGTATCAACAACGTATGACAATGGTGGTAAAAAACATATTTTATATTGTATTATAACAAAAATGATTCAATCAATCTGATTGGTTTAGAGTTGATATCACAAAAGATAATTTCCAATTTGATCAGGAATTTTGAAAAACATTACCTTATGAATAAGATAGTGCTGTGAATGATTATAACATTTGTGTAAATTATTATACAAAACATTTGGCCCACAGGTTCCTATATGAGCTATTCATATTTGATGCACTTAAGTCAGTTTAGGTGGAAGCTTGGAGGCCTAAATCACTTGCCACTGCTAGTGATATTCTGATGCCTTCTTGTTTTCTCCCTACGTGCATTCCTGTGCGCCAAATATCAATAGCTCATTGCTGTTTTATTATAAAATATACATTCCAGACTAAAGACCATTGTTGTCACGTATACTCCAACTACTGCTGCTGCATGGACTGACCTCTAACAAACTAACAGCAATAGACAATGCAGCTCCAGTTGAACGTAAAGGACGTTTATCGCCAGCTACAGGCCATGGATCACGCTGTAATTCACCAATCAAATCATTGACTGTAACATCACATTTATGAACAGGTTGAAGGAATCTATAAAATAACAATGTGTATGTTCAAAAATTGACTCCAGATAGAAAAGTACAGAATTAATTATATTAAACAATTGACAGTGCGAAGTGCGAAGGAAACAAAGAAATGATGATGTCCTCAAGTGAAATATTATTTATAATAATCATTCCAACTTTATTAAACGAGTAATTTTGTCATGAATATTTTTTCTAAAGATATCAAACATATACTAAATAATGATGACGATGGTTAGGCTACCTGTTTTGCATTTCATGGCTTGAATTTTGTTGTCCTGGCTGACCAGGCCCCCTTGCTTGTTGAGTGTTGCCTGTGATGCGCCCTAATCCAAGCATTTCCTAACCAAAACAAACCAGAATTGAATGTGTAGGCTAGTAATTACATTATTAAACATCTGTTTATAGATGAGTATTTTATGTTGCATATCTTATAAATAGGTAAACTGTACAATAAAACGTTTTGTTTCACCTCATTTTTGCCTTATTGTACAGCTGTGACTATTACATCCCACAGATCTGAGAAAGAGGCAGAGACTTAATGTCTCTATTTGAACCAGATCGATCCTGTGTTACAGTACGCTAGTTTATGATTGAAATTATCCCTTTCCAAAATACAATAAACCCAATCTGATATAGATTATATAATAGACAGAGGTAATGTGATTGATGACTCAATACAAAAAAATATTTAAACTGGAGCCAGCATCGATCTGTTTCCTAATCCTAGAATTAAAAATTGATATTTGCTTTGATAATAAAACCCACCTGCAATTGTTTAGATGTGATGTCTTTGTTACCGCGGAATACATAACTCTTCGAGCATCCTTCACTGTTTAATTCATGTACATGGACCTAACCATTATAGATTAATTGAAAATCAAATATTATCCACATGGTTGCAACCAAACACTTTGATCATATTGTAAGGGCATGTCCGTGCTGGGACTATACAGCCTTTCTAAGCAGATAGAGCATGAAATTCATCAAAAAGTCAACACAATATACTGTAAGTTTGAATCCTACAACATTTTAAACTTTTGCTCTATATTATTTGGCCTGCAAATCAGAAATATATCCATTTTGTTGGCAATATTCTCTAGTCCACTGGGATCAAGTATTTTATTTGCAGCAAGTGATTATATGATTGAGTATTTTAAATATCACTTTGGATCCTGTGGTGTCGTTCTAGAACATTCCTTCTGAACAGAACTGATTTTTAAAACAACATAATTTACAACATATAATACAGAATCAAATGATTTGAAATTACACGATAATCGCAAATTTATGTAATAAATAATGATTTGATTGATAGTGATATGACTTGTAGCATGCAATTGTGAGTTCATTCTTACGTGACTACGTCACAAATAAATCCATACAATGTAAAGTGAAGCCTATAATGTAACTGTTTGTAGTATAGAAATTAAATCGTTGGCAACCTTGTTTGAAACTCAAGTGCTATGTTTTAAGCATCGATAACGCAATCTACTTTATACAAATGATTGACTTACCATCTTTCCAAATGTTATCAAACCAATCAATGCATTAGGTGGAAGAAGACTAAGCGACATTTGTAAAGATTCCTAATAATAAAACATAGCAAAACATTTATTATTTTATTTTGTATCTTACATCAACGCAGTGACGAGCAAACAAAGAAAAGGATATTTTGTACACACACACGCATGCAAACCAAAAACATAAAAAATCAGTTACGGATAAAGTTCTGGAGTTTTGAAATATGCAAATATAAATTTGACTGTCTTGTTCTAGAAATGCTTATAATTAGGCGAATCGGGCTGACTCTCAACACCCAATCAGATTCTATCAAGTCCGGCATAATAACATTGCATCAGACTTCAGATACAGGTTTGTGAATTATACTAATTAAACACTTGAAAGAAATAATTAGTACAATCAAACCTGTTATAGCGGTCACCTGTCTATAGTGGTAATTTATTCACCTCTTGTAGCTGGCTGTTTTATACAGGTTTCTCTGTAATGTTGAAATAGCATTATTGAGAAGGTAATAACCTCTTCCCGGTCTCCCACAAATTGTGCAGTCACTTTGCCTTTGAGCTAATAGCAGCACATTAATAGCTTATGCAAGTAACAATAGTTTTGTAACAATTGTAATAAATAGTTTTACAAAAGGAAAAGAAAACCTACCTTCAATGCTTGCAAATCTTCTTCATCAAGACACGTATCAACAACGAATAAAAATATCAATGGACTTGATTGCTGTCGCTGAAATTAACAAAAACAAACAAATTTAATGTCAACGTCTGTTGTTAGAGTCACTATCTCTATATAGAAATCATCAGTGATATTATATTGTCTATAATGGTACATTCAATTGAACCAACCTGAATACAAAGACCACCTGAACAAAGTGGTCAACATCCTACATATTTTAATTGCCTGCTACGTGAAGATTCATCAGTATCAACTGTTAACTTGGTATCAGGTCATTCAAATATTATCAAAGCAATGAACTTATTGAGTTATTGAAATGAGAAAATGTCAACCATGAATGAAATATTTGTTGATTAATCAACAAAGTTACATATTATCACTAGGGTGGTTGGTTAGTTGGTTGGTTAATATTTTGTTTGGACAGCTTTGGACATGTGCGACTTTAATTGTTGGATGCCATTAGTTCTTGACGCCAAACAATAGTGTTTCTGCCAGGGATTGACCCAAACTCCGTAGGCTGAGGTCCAATATCCTAGCAACTACACCAAGGCATGTACATTATATCACATTCAATTCTGTCATGAACATCTTATAATTTGTACCGAATATACTTCCATGGCGGAATATTCAATTAATATGAAAAATTTGATTAGGACTTTTGAAAACCAACAATTACATTGGCACATCAAATACATCAAATAATAAATTAGCATGATTAACAGTTACAAGGAGTCATTGAAATATACCGTTAAAGTGTACTCAATTGTAGAGAATGATGGGATGATTTCAGCTGGTTGACATTCTTCACTGACGCCAGCATAATGAGGTGGAAACTAAACAGTTTTCAACAACAAAAAACATGATTAAAAGTAAGAAACTAAACAATCCACCAAATGCAATTGGCGAAAAATAGTTAAAAATCAAGACAATGTTTAACAAGCAATTGCAATCAACTTAAAAAATTCGATAGGTACTTCTTACAAATGTCTATATTCAGAATTTATATTAGATATTATCTAATAGTGCTCAGTAAAACAGTGCGCGATGTCAGTTGACAGAGCTGTAAATATGAATAAAGAAGTCAAAAACTACACATTTTGGTACTGTTACTTAAAGTTCCACACTCTATGTGACCATCCCACAGTTAAAATCTATTCAATTTGATTAATTTTCAGCTGTCTGAGGATCGCATAAACTTATAAAGTCATGGTTTAACAATGCGTCACAAATAACCTAATCAGATCTAGTACAACTAAAAATATTTCCAAACGATAAAGACTAAACCAACTATTTCACATAATTTAAGTAAGCCACAAGCCCTACATCTACATATGTCGTCTGACAAATCACTTACAGCATTCCTTTGAAAACAGAAATTACAAACCCAGCCTTTGCTTCTGTAATCCACTTGACTGGAATAAAAAAATATATTATAATATTACCAACTAAGATAAATGAAAATGTATATATATATACGCGGTCAATCAGTGTGAATAGTAAACTAATTATTCCATTGAAATTTATATTTTAAAATGTTAAAATAAGTTGCCTGGATGGCGTGAGACTTTAAGTTCCTCTAGTATGCTATGTCTCTTCCTTGAATCCTATTACTGTGTATCAGTTGTAGGGTAATGAATAAGATGTACAGAAGTGTGTTAAACTTCCACTTTCACAAGGTATTATAACCTTAGGCTAGAGCATTCCCGCAGCTACAGCTGGAACCTACATCGTGTCAAATATAGTCAATTTAAAAAACAATCTGTTTGAGAGAAAACTAGGAGTGAGTAAATTAAACAACAGACGTAAACAACAACAACCAAATCAAGTAAGTCGATGTAGGCCTATTCTTGGAATTTGACACAGGGTGAAATTTGATATTGAAAATGGAAGCCATTAAGTTTATAGGTTAGGATACAGTCTTGAAGCATTATATTTTGTATTTCGTCATATATATCAAAACCTGTCCGAGAAGCGACTGAGAAAACAGCAGAAAACTGGACAATATATACATCAACACATATGTGCCGCTACTTTTGCATTTAAAGGTATCTACAGTTTGTGAAATACGTATGAAGAAATTTCATCAGTTCTTAAGAAATTTGACCTACTTGTATTAATGAATTAAATTAGTTTTGATAAAATACAGTTTGTAAATCAAATATTGGTTTAAATTAGCGAAAAAAGTCTTCAGAGACTCAGACCGTCTGCATTATAGTTAAATACAATTGTTTGAATCAAAGATTATTTATTAGAACTGTTATCATTTGCTTGCACAATAGGAAGCAGAAATGATACACTATAAAACATCTGCTGGATCATGTTAGTCTCCTGGAAGGCTAAGGGGGGTCAGGTTACCAGGATATATCACTTTGCGACAGCCTGCAACTGCAAACTTTAGTTAGTCTTATTCTAAATATATCTAGGCCTACTGTGGCTGAACACCATTGTGGTATTAATTCGAACGACAAAATCATGAAACTGAAGTGAATGATATGATTCCTTGTGAGTTTTTAGCAAATAAACTCATAAGACATACTCACCAAAGAGGGTTCAGAATGGCTCTGCAAGTGTTTTTGCTACAGATGATCGGATCATAGCAAATCGGTGGAAGATCTGCTCGCTCTTTTAAAGGAGTATATAAACAACCAACAGGAACAACCTCAAATATAAACAAACAATTTATTAAATTTTAAATACAGAGGAAACGATATCCAGGTATTCTGCAAACTGCAGTTCTGCAATTAATAACATGACCCGGTGTCTGCATTCTTCTGGCAGCAAAGTTTCATGTACATACTTACCATTCGTGTAGCCTCCAGCCTACTCGACGGCCATACATTCCATGAGAATCTAACCCCATCTCTATCTTCATTTTGATTAATAAACTCTTGGTAAGTCGCCATGTTTCTAGTACATCTAAATGGTCAAACCTTAACTTTTTGCCATTTGCCACGTCTCTATTTCCAGCAACGCAAAAGTTGAGTAATTTCATCTTATCGAAAACGAGGCAGTAAAATTGCAAGAAATATGTCAGACTATCCGGAATTATGTCGTTTATCACGAACATAAAAATTTAAATAATTTGCGAAAAGGGACGTAAATATATAGAGAAACAGTACTATTTTATGTTCGTTTTATACAAAGACGATTATAGACGTTTCAATCAAAGACGCTATGATGACCTATTTATATTTGATGATGAAATGATAATAAAATTAAAATGGTTCTAAATTCAAATTTCATTTTTAAGATAATTAAAGCTTGTTGAAGCGGCAATCGACCCTGGCATCCAGCTATCACACGCAATTGCAGCTAAATCATAAATTGGCATCTTATTAATATAAATTCAAACTGTTTAAATTATCAAACATTTAAAAATTCAAATCGGTCGAAATTGTCGGGTGCCCGATGTGAGAGGGAGAACGTGATGTCGTCACCAATCCATTTACCTTTTGGTATGTCTTTCCATCATGGCGTCTTGTTGTACGGACGCTGGCACTGAATGGTTGGACTTTACAGGAGAAGCAACTGATAACAGCCATTCATTATGGACGCGGGATGCTGAAATTGAAGCATGTACATATAGTCAAGAAACTAGTGCTGATTTCGCGTCTTTTGAAAGTCATTTCATAGCTGATTCTAACGAATGTGTTTTATCCAACTCTAAACCACCTTCATCACCGCATAGCATTTGTTGTGATTGTTTTGAAAATTTAATTAACCTTGTAGATGAAGAAAAACAAGACATTTCAATTCTAAAGGAATCAGTTATAAAAAGCAGGTATTTATGTACTTTATAGCAAATTCATGTTTTGTTTAACTTGAAGGTCAACGTTAACTGGTCTTGACCAAACTTAACAATTTTTCCAACTTCCTGTTGATCCTTCTCCTTGATCCTGAGACAGAAAAGTCTCGTTGGTTTTGTTAGGTTGTGTAGATTTCACCAAGGTTTGTGTATGCAAACATTTTTGTGATATGTATTTCTATGCTTCATATAAAATATGTTTACGTAAATAGGAGTGTCCGATAGAAAGTAAATTTCTTTGTAGCCTATGGTTTTGTTTGGCTTTTCACTCCTGAATTTCAGCTCAGAAGCAGCAGCATTCATTAATCGTGCCCACCGCCCGATTGTCACACTTTATGTTGATGTTTAATGTTGATAGTATTACTTTAGAAAATAGATTCGATAATTGTAGGTTATATACCATTGTACCAAATCTGTGAGGCGGTTTGAAGGTGTAGGAAATGATCATAACAGCATAACACATTGACTCATAGCTACTCTGTGCATGAGCCAGTCTGCAGAAAAGCGCAGTTTCCACCGAAGCAGACTGGTGAATGACTGTAGGCTATATACCGTGTATGTTATCGACTTGTGTTCAAGGTTCTTACCGAAGTTTCTTATAGAAAATCCTACAAAAAGTTTATACCACATGGTCCTTAAAAGATGTCAGCTTTTCTAATTTGTGAACTTTTCTTCCAAATTTGGTCAGCTTTCCGGAAACCTAATTGCCAGTTTGCTGAGTTCTGTTGGACTCTGCTTGCTGTCTGATTATAATTTATTAAAGGATTACCACGTACTTGTCGTGTTTTTTGTATTTATGTTTACTACACAAGGAATGTTGGGAGACACAAGTAAGTCTAAAGCTCGAGCCAAATGCTTGTGCTTTAACACTACCTCGGTGTCAAGCATGTAGTGACCCTTTTCTAGAATAAAACAAAATTCAGAATCAGGTTTTTTGAATCTTAAAAATTAATTGTTCAAAATTCAATTTAAACTCAATGTTTTTACTTAATAAATTCAAAAACGTTAATCTTTCTTAAATAGCATCAGCCAACATTTTATCTGCAAATTTAAACAACAACTTTTGAAAAATGTTCAACCTAGAATTTCCAAACACCCAAACCAACCAATCAAATTGCATAATTACGTTCGACTATGGCGTCATATTTTAGAATAATTTTTCAAAAAATTCAAAAGGTTCATTGCGAACTACCAAATGCATTTGGTGTTAACCATTTAGCTCTCAACTCAACCAACTCAATTTTTGAAATATTTCATGCATATGACCTACATTCAAACATTCTGGATTGCTGGAATTGTCCATCATTCTGCATTGCTGGTGTAGACGTTTTATGCTTGACTGCTCTTGGTGATGCCAAGCCATTAATAATCCCGTCAACTGCCATGGATTGAATCTGAGAACTTTACGTGAAGATTCTGCACGAAGCAGTGTGCTGAATCTGACTGTTGAACATGTTATAGATTACATCAAATTTAAATTTTATTACAAATAACAGCAATAATTGCCTTATACGGTCTAATAACTACTTTCATTTATGCATCATTTGTTTAGATTCTGGCAATCCATAAACTCTAAAGGTGGTTCATCTCGTAATCTAGATTGGAATAGCTCATCATTTGCATTATCACGTCGCTGTGTTGTAGGAACATTAATCTCCAATCAGGTAGGTCACAAAATCAATCTGTGATTGCCTAAGGTAGGGAGCTCACAGGGTTCGACAAAAGTAGGAATCCTGAATTCCTAGATTCCAGAAGGTTAGTGCAAATTCAGAAGAAAATTGATATTTCTGATAATTTATCAGCCAAACTTCAACAATAAAATCCAAGAGATAATCCTGAACTGCCTCTAGGACTCCAGAAAGCTGAACCTTTTGTCTTACCCTGGGAGATTGCTATTAATAGGTCTGAGTGTTTGTGTGGTGTGTGTTTGGCCCCCCTTTTTCTAAGTCAGTTTTTCAATAAGATATTTGAGTTTCTATCATTAGAATTGCTGTATTCCAGTCGTGATTCGGACGAGCTTCAATTTTTTATTGTGTGTACTGTTTTGCATATCAAATGAAAACATAGGTTATTATTTCAAATTGATTGTTCATTTTGTGGCTTTCATTTTGATATCAAAAATTCACTAGGTATCGAATTCCAAGAACACATGATCAACTTCTAAGTTGAAACATAATAAATTAATTAATAGATAAATTTGTTATTATAAAAAAAGGGAGTCTGCACATTCATAATTGCTACTAATAGTTTCATGCTCACGCAATCATCAGACAAATAAACTAAACATTTTTTTAGTTTATTTGTCTGATGATTGCGTAAGCATGAAACTATCAGTAACAATTATGAATGTGTAGTCTTTGACTCCTTTTATTATATTTAGCTCTGTCAAATGATATCGAGCACTATTTTTTGCTATTAGATAATATCTAATAAATTTGTTACTATTTATACACTGTTTTGTTATTTTATAATTAAAGCTGCAAAACTCAATTCAGCTACGTCAAGTTCTTGTTTGGTAATTGAAATAAATCTATAATGAATTTGATTGTGCTTCTCATGCGTGCATCATACGAACCGTTCACAAAAATTCAAATTTAAAAGGCACTGGCTACTGTAATGGAGCTTATGTTCTCACTGTATTAAAATGCTACATGTGAGCTATATATGTGAACAATAAATACAACTTTAACATTGTTTGAAATGCAGGTAATTTTGAAGCCCATCACCCTTAAATAAATTAGTTGATTTTTTAACTTGGCTGTCTTCCACAAGATTTGAAGCAAAATTGATTTGAGGTAGGCCTACGCACCCCTGTGCCAAAGGTAGCACCGTCATCAAGGGGGTTTCATTATTTCCCTATCCTCTTTCATACAGGATACAGTGTGACTGATCCTCCTTTGTAAGGGGAGAGGATATTGTCCCTGGTTTGAATGACTGAGCCAGCAGTCTGCTGCAATACAGTAGTTGACTAAAAGTTTAACATTTACTAATATTATTGTGTATTTGTTTCGGCGCCTTTCACTTTATTTCAGCTGTTACAGAATAATGAATAATTCGTTCTAATTATCCTTTCTTCTTTTCCAGAGATTAGTATCGAAGTTTAAAAAGAGTGTCGAAATTGACGAGAGCACAGCGACACAGCATCGTCAGCCTGTTAGTATCAACAATAATCAGCCCAAAACGACAAATTCAGTTAATACGTCCTGTGTCAAACACAGTCTTGCAAAACAAGTTGATAACCAAAGCAATAAAAAGCCTTCGAACAATTCTCCAAAGTGTCAAAGATCTAAACATTCTTCTACACAAAAGAAACTAACTAAAAATATGCCAGCAAAGTGTCCAAAATTGATTGCGTCTGGAAGTTTTGATGAAAAAGCAGCTGCGTCAGGTAAGACACAGTGTAGAGTTGGGTTGGAGGTTTGCGGTTAATATGTCATTAATTTGGAATGTAAGGAGCTTGAGAACATAAATCGAGTTTTGGATTTGATACTGATAGAGCTACCAGTACAGATTTCTCTTTGGGCGTCACTTCTGCGCATTGATGCCTTTTTTCTCTGAACCACAGAGTAGCCTACATATTTTGATTTCATTGTTTTGTTTATTTTGGTTTTGCAGTAACTTAACAGATTTTACAATAAATGCCAACGCTAATGAATATATTTGGACAACGTTTCGACTTTCACAAAAAGCCATTATCAAGTATAAAAATTATGGGAGCAGATTAACTATTTATACTAAAATGATAGAGTTATACAATTTTCATATCTTACCATATAAGGATAAGAATTATTTTATTTATTTTATTTTAAGTCTCTTAGGACCATAGCAATGATTTTATTGAATCCGATTGCGTATTCAGAGAAGGCCATAAAAATTTACCATAAAACCACGGACATTGGTCTATTAACTCATTTTAAAAGTCATGTGGACGAACGCTACAAGACTGCCCTTTTTAAAAACTCTCATTATTCGCGAAATTCGTTTATGTTCATCGGAACATGCTTTTAACCTTGAATGTAAATATATAAAGTCAATTTTTAGAAATCTTCTATACCCCGAACATCTTTTAAATTCCGTTTTACCAAAGCATAATTTTAATGTTTTTAATAGCCAAGTTGTAAATAAAGATGAAGATACATTTCGAATAGGCAGGTCCACTAAAAGTTTCAAAGTTGATTTTATTCGTGTTTCGGATATATCATACCCGCAGAATTCCATAAAACTGATAAAAATTCCAAAAAAATTTCAAAAAACCCTTCATTTTTGAGTTTTAAATCCAGAAATTTCGTAGAACGTCAAAACGATTTGTGATTGGCTTGCTATATTATGACGTCATTTCCCGGACAGAACAAAATCACACTCCGCTAAACAATGGAGACTTTAGCATTTTTTGTAATTATTGGTATCGTTGAACGTCAAATTTGAATGTAATCATTTCCATTAGCACTGCTGTTCCTGTTCAAAATATTGAAGGATGACTTCAAAAAACTTATTACGGTGACCTGAAATATTCATCAATGGAAATCGCTCTGAAATATTTATATCAATTTATGTTGTTTTTGTCTATGAAGCGGAATCGGGGTCATAATTCCGAACGTTCGTGCCGTCGTTGGATTTCCGTGTCGTCGTTGAATTTCATTCCGTGTTTCCATGTCGTCGTCATCTGCGCTGCCATCTGCGCAATTAATTTCGCGCGGAATCGGGGTCAATATTCTGAGCTGCGGAGTCGTCGTTGGATCTTGTTTCGTTGTTGAACTTCATTCCGTCGTCTGCGCTTCCGTCTGCGCTGCTGTCTGCGTCGCCATCTGCGCAACTATCAAATTGTCTCTCATTTTTGTCCAAGGTGTTTTATTACCAAGAGGAAGGTTTTCGATTTATGTTTGTATTATCTACACTAGATTTTAATTACTGTCAGATTCAGTCTTAGCATTCATTGCTTACTTTATTGTTCGTTTTCAAATGGTTGTTATCAATTCTATCAGAGGTCTGGATTGTGGAATACTCACGCTTATATGACGGAAAAACAATGGAAATGTTTGCAGTTTATTAATTTATTAATATCATTTATGTCATTAATTGAGAAAGATTTATAGCTATTATTGTTATAGCTATTATGTAGTAAAATGAAAATGCAACATCATCTTCATCAAAATCCATGAAATACTGATAACACCGATGCACCCTAACTCCATGTGAAGTACTTGTATGGTGTTTTTAAACGTTGTCTCGAATACTTTTCTTCAGAAAATCTAAGAATCTAGGACAATATGATTGATGTCATTGATCAGAATGAAAAAGTCCCACTACTGCAAGACTACAAAATGTCCAATATTTTGAATATGCGTCTGCTGCTTCTATATTTCATGGATTTAATTTTGCTTTTTCCGAGTCTGTCTGTCAACCTTCAATCACATGTTCCGATAATAATTATATGTTTCTCAATAATAAACTGCAAACATTAATGCCATCTTTTTCCATATCCATATAAGCTTGAATATTCTACAATCCAGACCTCTTATAAGTCTTATAAAACTAAATAATCATTGTATTTTCCAGAAATTATCCCGTTAAACTAAAGCCATTTAAAATTTGACCTGAAGAGCCCTGAAATTTATTCTTTGTGATGTTTTCAAATTGATGCGCAGATGGCAGCGCAGATGACGACGAAATAGAAACATGGAATGAAATTCAACGACGACGCGGAAATCCAACGATGGCACGAAAGTCGGAATTATGACCCCGATTCCGCTTCATATTTGTCTACGTTCGAGCATGGTTCGAGTGTCGAAGCGAGAAGGAACAAGGATGGTAGACTAGCTTAGCAAATTATTTGAATTTCAAATAACACACATAAAGTTTCAAACAAGATAGAAAATAAGTGGAAGGAGTTGTATGATCTACCATTTATTAGCAAATTATCCACGTTATTTTCTCGCGAATCATATGGCCTATAATAGGATCAAATTTATTGTAGCTATGATTCTACCATGATTCTACAAAAACTACATTCACTGTCTTCGCTGATCAATGGGATAAAATATATAGCTAAATATAGCTACTACATCAATATCGTCCATTGCCTTCACACAAATTGCATGATTAATCATTTGTCCAAGTAAATATTTGTTAATCAATGCAAAATGAATCATAAATTGCTTTTCGGTTTTCAGAAAATTATACGCCTCGACGTAAACTGTCGTAGCATGCGTGATCGATGCGTAAAATATTTCATTTAAACGGCAACTTTATTGAATTTGAATTCTGATTTACTAGAATAAATCCAAATCTAGAATTGGTATAGGGTTAATAGGTTCATTTAAAGTGTTTGTTAATTCAAATAAATGCACACTGAATGCGATTTCACCGTCTTATATCTGGTGATGATAACACAAGCAACAGTTGATGATGCATGACAGACGAAATAAAAGAACGAAGATTTGATAAATAAAAATAACACTACTTTGATGCTGGAGTGATGATCTAAGCCGTTTATATATGAATGAGGTTTCTTCTCTAAATATCAAATATATATATATACATTTCCAAGTGAATGCTGCCTACTTTTCGGTGAGACTTTGATAAAGACGAGTGAACCTTCTCGTTTTGATGTGAACGAACACTTTGAAGGTCTTTGACAAAAACAGTGTGCACGTGCAGATCGGCCTGGCTGAGAACTTTTGTTCGTTTGCGGTCGGGAACCGCGAGAGAAAGATATGGAAAAGATTTGTTTTGTTTCGCTACAAAAAGGACAAACCGAAAAAAGAAACAAAACTTTACCCTTAGTCTCGTTTAAAAATCAGCGGTTCTGATTATACTATTCACAAAAAATTTGGATAAAAAATGACGAATTGATGGATGAACGGTTTTGGATATCAAGTCATGATAGTAGTAGATTTCTCACTTTGTCCGGATTATGACGTCACATTCCGTCACACCATGGTTACGCAATGTCATTTGAAGTCAGATATCTCGATGGTTTGTCGATATTTTTGGAAAAAAAAATCGGGGATATTAAACTTATCCTTTGATCTTCGTATGGATATGTTTAAAGTACATACTTAAATTTTAGTGGACCTGCCTATTGTATTACCTAGGTTTAAAGATCAAAATCTAGCAATGTATTAAGACAAGAGTTAGGTCGTTTAAATAGTAAATTAAGTAAAGTTAAGTTTAAATTCGTTTTTAAAAGCCGTAAGCTGCAAGACGATCTACGGCATTACGAAGACAAACCGTCTCTTGTTAGCCAGCATTGCGTTGTGTACAAATATCAATGTGACTTGTGTGAAGCAAGCTTTGTCGGGTACACCTGCCGACATCTCCATAAACGCATAGCTGAGCACAAACCCAAAGTGATCGGAAACCATGTGAAAGAACATCACCATGGGAACACGGACAATCTTCGCGAATCATTTTCAGTTTTACAACAATGCGAAACAAAATTCGATTGCAAAGTTTTTGAAATGTTGTTCATTCGTGAAATGAAGCCTTCCCTGAATAGGCAATCGGATTCAATAAAATCATTGTTATGGCCTAACTCCTAAGAGACTTTAAATAAATAAAATAAAATAATTTTTATCCTTATATGATGAGATATGTAAAATTTGTATAACTCTATCATTTTAGTATAAATAGTTAATCTGCTCCCATAATTTTTAGACTTGATAATGGCTTTTTGTGATTGTCGAAACGTTGTCCAAATATATTCATTAGTGTTGACATTTATTGTAAAATCTGTTAATTTGAAGACTCTTATCAGTAACTTAACAGTCTTTACTTTAGTTTATCATTTTTGACTGCAATTAAATTCCTACTATAAAATTTCTACATTGAATCAAAATGAATCCCTGAAAAAGCGCCAACATTTTCTTTTTACCTGGAAAACAGAAACTGAAGTTTTATTTCATTGAATCTAAACGTTTTGTTTTGACAAAACAACTACCGGTAGAACCCAGTCTGTCTATCGACTTACCATCAACCTGAATCGGTACCGATACTAAATCTAAATCTTCCTAATGGTACTCAAGCTATCCTGCAGAACTGTAACGTTGATGTGCAGATTTATATATTCTTTCAAATATTCAACATTTTTTATAAACTTGTGATGATTACTAATCTGTACAACAACTTCCTACTAGTTATATCTTCATTTCGTTTCTTTACACATAATTTTAAAGTCTTGATTGGCGGTTTTTATTCTCAGATGATCAGTTGTCATGGACAAACTAATCTCCATTTTGATAAATCTAACGCCATAGCAAATAAATCATTAAAAAACATGAAGGAGCAAATTCGGATAGATTTAATGAGAGAGCAACTAGGAACTTGTTTAGTATAGTTTTATAGCTGGTTTTGGATGGTGCCACAAATAACATGCTGATCAAAAATCTGCACAGGTCAGAGACAGAATACAGTTTAACCCGCTTATGTGCAATTCGGATAAGAGGTTCCCGCTTATCTGCAACCTGGCTTTGAAACCCGTTAAAAATTTTCTGGTCAAGTCCTTGGTAAATAATTCCGGATAAATGCAATGAAAACCGTTGGCAATTTTGACTTGCACTTAAGCGGGTTACACTGTAACATCAAATCAACTAATTTTCAGTCATCTAATTTAATTTAAACAATCTCCTTCTTTGCTTTCTACTTTATTTCTACTGTCAAATACCACCAGAACAAATACCACGACAATTTTCATAAGATCAAGCCATTGCCACTCATTGTAGAAATGCTTGTGCTCACAAGTGAAATGATCTATACCGTCTACAATGAAGAAAGTAGCATATACTTAACAGGCCAACTTTTTCAAGCGTCACCTTGTTGTTTTAAGAATCACTTGCATGAAAAAACGTAATTTAGATAAGTTGAACGCGCTCTTCGAATATCTATCCTGTAAAATATTTTGTTGTACTGTAGAATTATATAGTGTTCTTCATTTATTAATCATTATTATGAATCAAAAGCTTATCAGCTTATCAAGTCATGTTAAATAAATGAAAGAGAATCGGAAATTTTTAATGAAAGATAAATTTTTGTGAGATGTGGTCATTGGTGGAACTTTTTATTCGTTTTCCAAACAAATCAACCGGAATTTGATTGACAAAGGACCAAATGATCTATGGGTATCATATGATATTCTTAGCTATTAAACATTCTTACATGTCCCCCCTCTGAATATTCAACGGCTGCTACAGAACAGGTATCTTTAATGGGCATCTGGATATGGGATTGGTAAGAATTTCGATGCAAATGAAACCCAAAATGAAAGTTTTCCTCAGTGTGAGCCAGGTCTTCTTCTTTCACATCTGCAGAGTCACATCTGGTGGCTTGAGAATGGGTATATTTAGCTGACGATTTTAAGTTCTCGAGTAACCACAAACTGGGAAGTGAAGCTACTCAAGTAACGTACTCCAGTTAATGGAAAATCATTGACTAATTGATAGCTGAACGATCACCATATCATTGATCTATCATAACTCTATTTTGAACACGATTACTTGTTGGTTCAAGCTTCTGGCATATTAAGGCCTGTTGCCTTTCCTGACGCCACCCAATAGTGCTCCTTCCAGGGATTGAACTCATGTCTCTATTAGGGAGATCGTTGACGAAACGGTTGATGGATAAATTATAATTAAAAGTTATTTCAGCGTTGGGAAAGATGTTCGGTGGATCTGCTTTGACCCAATCAAGCTTTTCAATATAATCAGACACATTTTTACTGAATTGTTCAGGGCTATTTTGCTTTTTCAAACAGAAGGTTCATATCCATGTTATCATTTCGTCAACATCGATACGATTTTAATGGTGTTTAATCCTACGTATATTGTCGTTTTTGCCATCATGTGGGGTTGGTCAAATGAACTTTATGCGTTGCGCGTTGTCGACCACTAATTCTTCGCACATCCTGTCTGCTAATTTTATTTATAATCACATGCAGATTGACAATCTACGAAAGTCTTTGATTCAGCCCAAACTTTGATTTTCAAATTTGGCGCATGTATATATTTGCTAATTTCTTTTTTTCTCGCGATTATATGAATGCTCAAAAGGAGATTGATAACTATGTTAATCATTCCTTTGAAGATAATTCATTGTAAAACGTATCATGTTCTGTGTAATGATGATGATGGTGATGACGAAAACCCTTAAAGAGCCAATCCACCCCTCAACAAGGGAAATACTACCCTCGGCTTGTAAGTGTCCATCATTGACCCTGAGTTTCCAAAGACTATATTTGATCATGGGTGGAGATTAGAAGAACCGGATCCACTTTCTCTTCCGACTGTTTAGAACTCGGAAGTGCTTTTATAAAACTGCGTACATTTTTGTCACAGTGAAATAATTCATATCGCACAACAGTCTAGGAAATTACTGATTATCCAGTGGAGCAACACATTCCATCTGGAGGCATTGATTGTAAATGATAATCTAATGTAGAATTGATGTTAGCCAAGGAATCATTCGATGTTTTTTTTCCATTCTCGGTATTTTCTTATTGACGAGATTCTGCCAATCACGTGATTCTGTTTCGAAGGGCTTCTATTTCTTATGCTTGACCGTTTATCTGGTCATGTTCATGTCAATTCACACTTTTACGGTTTATTTCTATTCATTGAAGCGAATGAGTGCATCTTCTCCTGAATATAGTCCTATCTTCCTGCAAGGCCCGTTTGTGCATTGAACCCTAAGCCCAAATTTCACCATTCATAATGACCCTAGGCCTTGGCTGCACATGTTTACGCTTAACATCTGGTGTTTGATTTGTTCTTGTTCGTTACGCACGACTTGTTATTCAATGCATCAACCTGCCCCTGAACTGTGTTTGTAGTCATATGAGGCTCCCGTGTGATCTTCACTGCAGCCAGTCTACGTTCACACAACATCCTAGATGCTCATCTCTTCCAACTATTTGGGATGCTTTACCCCCAAATCTACTTCCAAATCATTCACATGATGTAGGACATCAAACACAGAGACTTGGTATGTCTATTTATACGCTTTCTTACTATTATTTTGGAGTATTTTTATGCTTAGTTTGAGGTTCTATATTTTGTTTTCAAATATGATTATGAAACTCAGTGGTTTTGGGTCGACGCGTAGATGTGAACGATCAAATCATAAACACTCGCGTCCTCTATAGTGAAACAACTTTGCAGAAACCTTGTTGTGCAACGAACGTGCGTTTATAATTGGGCTTACTGGGTATTGTAGATATGAGGTTTAATATTACATGGATTTTTGAAGTGCAATTGTGCAATAGATGTGGAGTCAATTAGCAATTGTTCTGCTGCATGGATGTCTGATTGGATAAGATAAGTTACGTTGTTTCTTCTACTAGATGTTTCTCACTTTGTAGAGCTATCGAGGAATATTATATAAAAGTACTTTGATGTATTTACTGCTTTAATTAATAGTGTTCGATGCCATAAATGCGCTCCCATTCATAACGGTAATAAACGCCAAATCAGAGATTATATTGCTACCAATATTTTCACGTCTTTGGTGGCTATTAGCAGGCAATTTAATGTAGTCTATATGTAGTGTTTTGAAGAAATGGTTTCTAATATCTACCTATCTAATAATTCATCTATTTTAATGTTATTGCAAATTAGTATCCCTGTGTCCATATTTGTATGATTTATAAATTCGCGTGTCTTATAAATACTTCGGTATCGGTTGTGGTTTGAGTTTTTCATGAATTTTATAAAAACTTTATGAGTTGTATATAGAGATTTTTGACAATATTTACGTTTGTCTTTTCAATCAAACTCTTTCATTTTATTTTGTTATTATTTTTCAGGTCTCATTTCTCTCTCAAGTAACGAATTGCATTGCTTAGCAACGGAAATCTCTCATCGAACGAAGGAATATTCAGAAGAACTTATCATTAGTTTAAAATCACGCGATGAACAACTTCGAGAAAGGGATGCAAAGAATTCATTTATTTCATTGTTTTTATCACTTCATAGTAAACTACGTGACCAATCAATGCAGATTGACAGTACAAATAAGACGCGAATGCTAAAATTTGGAGCTCAAGATATCAAGGTACTTTTATCGAATATTCAGATAATAATCGGATTGTGATTGAACTATATTATAAGGGTGTCCGATTGTAACAATATTCCATATATAAGTTGTTTGATTTTTTCAATTCACCGAGTGCGATATCAATGCACCATTTTACACATTCTTGAACAATATAATATATATATTTCATAACCGTCTGATTTTCGGTCTCGCGCGAAACTCTGAGTAACAGAGGCAACGTGTAATCTTTGACTCAATCCCGGGACTCAATTTCTATGCTGCTCTGCGTATCCGCATTGAGCTATCTATTAATGTTTTTCCATCATTGAAGTTATTGATACTTAATTAATATTCATTTCGATTGTATTTTCAATTATGCAGCTGCAGCGAATTCCCTACATAGAAAAACTCGACGGACCATCTCTACAATGTATCGTACGATACAATGAAAGTATGTTCAAACCATAAATAACCTAAATAGCAACTATTTGATTTGATTGGCGCCACCTGTTACAATGCTTTGAGTATATTTCGTCAGTTCTCATATTGAAACATTTTGTCCTATTCATAATCCTATTCATGGTAACAGTTTTGTATTGCATAAATGCTAAATGAATATAGAATTATTATTGTAAGGCAATTTGATGACTGCAATATGATTTCTTTCGTTTTAACTTGAGAAATTTTACATTTTCAAAAGATGAGTTAGTAAGACACAGATCTATAAATATTAATCAATAACATCGTAAGTATAAGTTTAGGTAAAAGATTATGCGATCAATGCTTCTATTATCTCATGAATTTCAAATTGATCTTTTCTCTGTAAGAAGATGAAATATTCTATAAAGAGGGTAATAATACTTCATACTGGATCAGACATCTTCCTACACTGAGAATTTGTTTTGTAGATGACAATATAGTGTATCTATGTTACCATGTGCAATATGATATGAGGTAAATGCGTGTGTGTGAGAATGCTGAATGTTTGCTGAAACAGAGCATAATATAGAATTGAAACAAAGGTAAGGCCAAAAGCCTTTTCAGTCAGTCGGAGTTTGACGTGTTTATCTCACGATCATCAGACGGTTTTGCGATCGTCAAAGGCGTTCAATTCTATTCTTGTGTGTATGATTTTATTTCTATTTCGTGTTAGTAATTCAAGCAATGTTATCTGAAGACCCTCGACTGCCTAGCCTCCTTTCTAAAAACGAAACTCAAGGTGAGGCATTAATATGTTTTTCAATCAATTATTTAATAGACTAGATAAAAGCTAGATCAACCCTGGATCAACCTACGCTCTAAGAAGGACTAGATCAAAGCTAGATCAACCTACGCTCTATGATGGAACTAAAGGTGCTAAAGGGGTGCTAAAAGGCTACCAAAATGGACCGACAATAGAAACCTATATAGGTAGCATAAATATCACATAATTGATGTCATAACAATATTAACATTATTATATTAACTGATCTCATTGACAGACAGACTCTCATTCATACTCTTATACGGAGACGTGCCATTTTTAAGGATTATTTCAGAATGTTTGAAAACCCTCTTTCATCAATTCAACCCAAATGAACTAAAATGGTTGCAATTCTAGATCCCTTTTCAAAATGTTGATATTTATGGATGTTGACTCTCACGTTTTTGCGTTCCCCTTTGAGGTTAAAGTAGCATCTGCCCTTCCCATCAGAATTATCGAAGGAAATTCCCTACCCCACCATTTTAACCTGCGATCAGGAAGACGGAAATATAGTAAGTAGTTTTTGATACAATAGTTAACAGTATGCGTGGATTGTTTTTATAATCAGAAGGTTGTAGTCCAGTTATAAATTCGTGATACAATGGAGAACCGTATTTTTGATTGTTTTTGTCTGCTTGAAGTTTTAGCACTTCCTGTAACTAATGGCTACAATCATCCCACGTGACAAATATACCACGTGACTTGTATATCCAACCAATCAACGCACATGTACATTCAAACGAAACTCACTTCTGTAATTAAAATCAAATCAAATTGAAAGAGATCAATACTAATGAAGATTAAGGTGAAACTGTTTATGGCAACGATAAAATAATTTTATTAATTTTAATTTTTTTTAAATGCTTTTTAATAACAATGGTGTCTGTTCAAAATGGGGTGGTTATCCCACTGAGGGGGGGGGGTAAAGTTCGAGTAAGGCTTTTATTTGACACAACCATTCCTGTGTTGTAGGGATATTTTCAACATTTTAGAGTTATTTTTAAAATAAATCGATACACGATGTTATGTTTAACTTTTAAAGAGCAGCTTCAATTTGGAGGAAATAAAACTTCAACGTGACAATTACAATAGCCGAAATGGGAATGTTTTGATATACGAATTCATTTGTTTATACGGAGTTAAAAACAAAATAGTTGTTCCTCTATGTTTTGGTTCTAGCATTGATTAAAGAAAAACGACATTAGCTATTTTTACGGATACATTTTACAAACAGCATGACTATACTTTTGCGAATAACATTTTTACTAACGACAGTAGCTATTTTACGAATTAGATTCTAACAAACTGTATTACTATTACGAATGACATTTTCACAAACGACATTAGCTAATTTTACGAATGACATTTTTACAAACGGCATGAATACTTATACGAATGACATTTTTACAAACGGTATTACTTTTACGAATGACAGTTTTACAAACGGTATTACTTTTACGAATGACATTTTTACAAACGGCATGAATACTTTTACGAACTTTCTTATTTTTAATACAAAACTGCTGAGCTATTTCTCCCTTTCATCGAAGATAAATCTGACTTGAAATATGGATTCGCTATGATCTACCATAGAAGCTTTTTATATGTTGCTTGACATAGACATTGTCTTTCAAACAGACGTACATGACATTTAAATTTTGGCTGAATTTCACTTCTTCAAAACTATTTTACTACACAACTTACTCACGTGACTTTAAATGAAGATTTAATTCTCAATTATCGGATATTTCTATTCTCTGTCAACAATCCGATTGATATGGCATTAAGCTGAATAATATATATGATAATAACAGACATTACAACTACTATTTAACTGCGTACTGTATTAACTACATATTTAACTGTGACGCAGGCTACGATACACAAATTCATAAATTGAAATTATTAATCTTACTTAGTTATAAGTCAAGGACTACTAGGCCTACGAGACAATATACACTTGATACGTGACTGTATTACTACAACGATGTGATTAATAAACAACCAATCGTTGCACAACCACTGAAATCCTAATATTAAGCTATAGTATTGATAAAAACAGATTGCGGACTACAATTAAAATCACAGTGTAAACTGATGTTGGGTAACCTCTCTACTACCCAAATATAACTAACGAAATGATTACCGTGTGCTAAGTTTCATATACTGTATGCGAAAGAGACCGCTTCACGAGATGAAAGAAAGCATTACTGACTACCAACAGTAACAACGTTTAATTGTTGTACTGTCCTAAATATCTCATATAAATCATACTATCAATCTACAGATACTATTACATGTGTCGAAGCTTCAAGAGATGTTGATTGATAAAATTATTATTTGCCATAAATACATTAAACAAATTCATTTACAAACAGGCTGACATTACAAGTATATTATGTAATTGACGGGACATTTGATGGCTTTGTTGACTAAGTTTACTATCTAGCTATTATAGCTTCATCATTCTGATATATTTTTATATCAAACTGACTTGAGTTTTACGTTCTTGGAATAGCTTATGAATTTATCTGGGATCCTAACTGGGACATGTGATTGCCCTTGTTGGCACAGACTGCTAGAATTGAATATTGAATTCTATGGACTGATGCAAAAACACATCTCTTACTATAGTTGACTGACTGACTGACTGACTCTACAATTGACACGATACAAATCACGAATGTCGATTGACCAATGTAGGCTTCACTGACTGACTGACTGACTAACTGACATACTGACTCTACAATTGACACGATACAAATCACGAATGTCCATTGACCAATGTAGGCTTCACTGACTGACTGACTGACTGACTGACTCTACAATTGACACGATACAAATCACGAATGTCCATTGACCAATGTAGGCTTCACTGACTGACTGACTGACTAACTCGACAATTGACACGATAAAAATCATGAATGTCGATTGACCAATGTAGGCTTCACTGACTGACTGACTAACTGACATACTGACTCTACAATTGACACGATACAAATCACGAATGTCCATTGACCAATGTAGGCTTCACTGACTGACTGACTGACTGACTGACTGACTCTACAATTGACACGAGACAAATCACGAATGTCGATTGACCAATGTAGGCTTCACTGACTGACTGACTGACTGACATACTGACTCTACAATTGACACGATACAAATCACGAATGTCGATTGACCAATGTAGGCTGCACTGACTGACTGACTCTACAATTGACACGATACAAATCACGAATGTTCATTGACCAATGTAGGCTTCACTGACTGACTGACTGACATACTGACTCTACAATTGACACGATGCAAATCACGAATGTCGATTGACCAATGTAGGCTTCATTGACTGACTGACTGACATACTGACTCTACAATTGACACGATGCAAAACACGAATGTCGATTGACCAATGTAGGCTTCACTGACTAACTGACTCTACAATGGACACGATACAAATCACGAATGTTCATTGACCAATGTAGGCTTCACTGACTGACTGACTGACATACTGACTCTACAATTGACACGATGCAAATCACGAATGTCGATTGACCAATGTAGGCTTCACTGACTGACTGACTGACATACTGACTCTACAATTGACACGATACAAATCACGAATGTCGATTGACCAATGTAGGCTTCACTGACTGACTGACTGACTGACATACTGACTCTACAATTGACACGATGCAAATCACGAATGTCGTTTGACCAATGTAGGCTTCACTCACTGACTGACTGACATACTGACTCTACAATTGACACGATGCAAATCACGAATGTCGATTGACCAATGTAGGCTTCATTGACTGACTGACTGACATACTGACTCTACAATTGACACGATGCAAATCACGAATGTCGATTGACCAATGTAGGCTTCACTGACTGACTGACTGACTGACTGACTGACTGACTGACTGACTGACTGACTGACTGACTGACTGACTGACTGACTGACATACTGACTCTACAATTGACACGATGCAAATCACGAATGTCGTTTGACCAATGTAGGCTTCACTCACTGACTGACTGACATACTGACTCTACAATTGACACGATGCAAATCACGAATGTCGATTGACCAATGTAGGCTTCACTGACTGACTGACTGACTGACATACTGACTCTACAATTGACACGATGCAAATCACGAATGTCGATTGACCAATGTAGGCTTCATTGACTGACTGACTGACTGACATACTGACTCTACAATTGACACGATGCAAATCACGAATGTCGTTTGACCAATGTAGGCTTCACTGACTGACTGACTGACATACTGACTCTACAATTGACACGATGCAAATCACGAATGTCGATTGACCAATGTAGGCTTCACTGACTGACTGACTGACATACTGACTCTACAATTGACACGATGCAAATCACGAATGTCGATTGACCAATGTAGGCTTCACTGACTGACTGACATACTGACTCTACAATTGACACGATACAAATCACGAATGTCGATTGACCAATGTAGGCTTCACTGACTGACTGACATACTGACTCTACAATTGACACGATACAAATCACGAATGTCGATTGACCAATGTAGGCTTCACTGACTGACTGACTGACTGACATACTGACATACTGACTCTACAATTGACACGATACAAATCACGAATGGCGATTGACCAACATAGGCTTTACTGACTGACTGACTGACATACTGACTCTACAATTGACACGATACAAATCACGAATGTCGATTGACCAATGTAGGCTTCATTGACTGACTGACTGACTGACTGACATACTGACTCTACAATTGACACGATACAAATCACAAATGTCCATTGACCAATGTAGGCTTCATTGACTGACTGACTGACATACTGACTCTACAATTGACACGATACAAATCACGAATGTCGATTGACCAATGTAGGCTTCACTGACTGACTGACTGACTGACTGAGATTACCACATCATTTATTTAAGATGCCCTACTGTATTTACGATTTGACTGACATGTGCTACACTAACCGAAGACTGGCACATCAACAAACACCAACGATGCGATGTAACTGATGCTAGGCAGACGGACAGAACAAATCCGTGACAGATTACTGACAATCATAGAATTACGGGTTTTTCTTAGTCGATTTATTCAAAATATTACCTATATATAATACGAGCTCTCTTTTGTAACTTGACAAGTGCTAACTTGGATATGAAAACATATTGACAAAATCACTGCCAGGCTGACGGAAATCTGTTTCATTATATCTGAAACATCGTCTAATTGCAAGCGGACTGACAAAACGTAACGTTTGCGTTTGAAATAATGGTCTATCCGTACTCAGTACAAGCAGTGATGGCTTACTCACACAGCAAGCCTTAAGTTGCACCTAAACAAAAGAAAAGACAAATAATTTGATCTGGTTGACTGACTAACAAACTGAACTGACTGACTGACTGACTGACGGACGGACGGACGGACTGACTGACTGACTGACTGACTGACTGACTGACTGACTGACTGGCTGACTGACTGACTGACTGACTGACTGACTGACTGACTGACTGACTGACACGAGCAATCACTTACATATTTACAGACAGATTGACAGTCAGATAGGTAAACTTGAAAAAACAATTGAATATAGACATGACAGGCAGTAATTACGTAACGAAAAACGACAACAACGTCAACCAACGGAGCAACCAAACAATGTAATAAGTATAGCCTTCAAGTTACAACAAAACATAAACAGATCCAACAGAAAACAAAACTGCGTGACATAAATAGAATGACGTGCAGCTGGAGAGATGGAGGAGAGCAAACAATACGTGACTTTGATAAATGTGGCTGATGAAGCCAAAACGCAAAAACTGAATTGTCTGTATAAACCCATTTGGGAATAGAACACATGCTTTGAATTTCAATCAGGGAGGCTGTGTTGAATGAGTGTTCGAGATGCGTCGAAGAATTATTCAGTACTGTTTGAATTATGCTGATGTTTGACAAGCGATCACAAAAGTGATCCCATCAAGGACGTTGGTATGCATGACTATTTGATTTTAAAGTCAAACAGGGTTACCAACCAATTGAACACTCTTCTCTCCGAAGAACGTTGTTTCATGTAGGACTAAATCACATGAAGCGTTTATACAAAGGCAACATTACAATAACTACAATCACGTGACATGACGTATACAACTAACAAATGACAAAATTGTTATTATTATGAAATTATTATTATTATTATCAAGGCAGCTATTTAGCATACGCTAACATTAAACTGTCTGTCCATTGGCTATTAGGCCATCGACTTCAACTAAACATTAAACAGGACAAAGCCTATATACAGTACATTTACCGTCTATTTGCTAAGATCAACAACAACAACAACAACAACGACAACAACAACAATATTATCACACGTTATAACAATATAATTTACAGAGGCCTATTGACAGCAACAAAACATTTAACAGAACATTTGCCTTTCTATTGGCTAAGATCAAAAAACCTAACAAAAACAACAACAGCATTTTCTGATATTGATTATTATTATCATCACCAAGGCAACTATTTAACATACGCTGTTAGTTTGCGCCCATTAGGTAGGTCATCGACAGCAACAAAACATTAAACAGAACAGAACTAAAACCAAATCGACAGCATACATTTGCCTCTCTATTGGCTAAGACCATCTGACTGCTAACAATTATAACGTTAAACTGGCAACAGACTGCCTCTAAAACTCCAATAAAATACATAACGCAATTTATGAAGATGTTATTTATTAGCTTGGGATAATTAACGACTGCAAAGCACGTAAGAGAACATGTGTTAACTTTTCAAGTTATAATTGCATAAATTATAATTGCATAAATTAAAAGTTGTATACTGTACTCTCATGAGCTATGAGGTACACAATACAATTACGAACGTACATCGACAGGCATTATGACATCGTAATGACGTGACATTTGACTGCTACTGTCTATTGCACATTAAACACAACAAAATCTACTGTCTATTGGCTATGATCAACAACAGAAATAACAACAATTTAAAAAAATAACGATACACACAATTACGATCAGCTAAGATCAACTACATCAGACAGAATTATAACGAAGCCAACTGAAATATTGACGACAAAAATTATTATTATTATTATAATTAAAATAAAGAAATTGAGCATATGCTAGCATTTGTTGCTGATTTGCCAATCAAGTCATCAACACCAACATAATCACTGAACAACGTACGAAAGCAAATATAACTATACAATGACGACAACATATTGTTATTATTATAAAATTATTATTATTATTATCAAGGCAACCATAAAGCCATTGACAGAAACAAAACATACAGAATACATTTACCGCCTGTCTATTAGCTAAGATCAACAACAGCAACAACAACACTAAGAAATAACGATACACTGCACAATTACGATCAATTAAGATCAACAAATACTGATAATACGGCACATACAACAAACATAGAATAGTAACAAATACAACAGTGCATTAGACAATTGTAACAAAACCAAATGAAATAATGACGACAAAAGTTATTATTATTATTATTATGAAATTATTATTATTATTATCCAGAGCGATAAATTTTGCTTTGCCTACGATAGCAATTTTTACTGCCTTTGGCAAATCTAGTCAACAACACCAATCACTAAGCAACAGCAAAACCTACAAAATTACTCATGACAGTACATACAAAAACAAATTTAACTATACAAGGACGACAATAATTGTTATTATTATGAAACTATTATTTTGATATCAAGGCATCTACTTATCATATCCCAACATCAACTGATATTAATTAAAGCCAGACAGAAAAATGAAGTAAGATATGTACAATAAGAAATTAACGATGACAGTAAAAAAATTGCAACAAAATATTATCAATGAAATAATTGTAATGAAAACATGAATAGAATATGTAGTGACAGTGACGACGACTATAGAAAGACAAATGACTAATTACTATACTCAAAACCAACCTCAATCAACAGTTAAAACCAAACATAAACGCATAACACTGATAAATGGAAACAAATTTCACCTCGTGTTGATATAATGTTAAAATTCAGCGATTTCATTCCATCAATTTTTATTGAATTTTTCACGTTCTGAAGTTCCTCCTACCTGTATGCTAGCTATCTTTTAAATGTCCATTACTATAAAATTCTGTCAGTCAACTTTACACAGTACCCCCTGTAGTCAATAAAGCTTGTCTCGCTTAATATACTACCCCTCCCCCTCAAATGTCTACCATCTCATTTTGAACCTGGCTTTATAATTTTATACATTTGTTTAACTGATTTGAGAATCTGTATATTTTATTCGAATAGACGTTGCCATAAAGTTCATCTTTTTAATTATATTTAATTATTATAATGTATGCTAATTCGCATATCTCATGTTGAAATGATGTATTAATTTGAATTTTTAAAATCCCAAAACACTTTTACTTATTGAAACGTTTAAAATTCATAGAAGTTTGACAAATTTTTCGTAAATATCATTGATTAATTGTGAATAAATAGTTTTTGTTATTTTATATTATACCAGTTTAGTTTGTTATACGAAATAATATTTTGGTTTTCTGAAAAGATTGAACCATTGTAACGTAAACTGCAAAATGAAAGTTTAACCATGAAAAAAATACATACTAATAATAATCCATATGATTATTCCATCGTTCTTGTTTGTTTTGATTTGTCTGTCCAGAACTGTCCGAATAAATCATTCCGCTAATTAATCATCTCTATTTGGCAAAATTTCTATTAGCCTGAACAAAGTATAAAAAGTAAAAGGATATCCAGATAGTTTACAGAATTCCTCAAAGTATCTTCTTCTTACAAGTATTACAAGTGGTTTACCATTTAACGACGTGCTCGTTTGGATTTTGTGATCCATTCTCATTTTCTTTCTCGATTTCGAATTTTGTTGTATGTTAACCTGCAGTTTTGATTCTGCATTTTGATTGGCGAGTACTGAGATACATTGTATCAAAATATGGCGTTACATAACATTTTGTATACTTAACACGACCACGTCAATTTTAGTTTTGGAAAGTATCGTGTCAAAGAAAAGTTAAATTTTCAGAATAAAATATCCGTCATTGAAATTTCCAAACGATTCCAAATTCTCTACAATACATTCTCTACCGAACATTCCAATGCATTGAAAACATAGTTTTGTTTATATTGAAAAGATATTTTCATAATACAAAGTTAACAACAAAAATGTCATTAGAAAAATCAGAACAGTATGGATAAATCTTGAAGTGGCCAGCCAATCAGAGGGTTTTATTTATTTTGACGAGTATTTAAACGGTCAGTTAAAGGTATTCTTTGTACTGCCAATTGTACATAGACAGTCATTAACTACAGACTATAAACGCTTCTGTACATCCGCTCATTGTCTGACTTATGTTGTCTAAGAGCCTATTGTTCTGTGATGCAAAGCTTCGCACTGTTTTAAATGCATACTGCATGGCATGCACAATCGTAAAACTGTGAGAAACAGATCAATGCATATACTGTTCTAAGCATAAAAGATTTTATATTTTCGCTAAGAAAACAAGCGACTTGTGAATTGCTTGTTTATTCAAATAACGGATTATTTGCGTCGTAATATTATTATTGCAGATTTCGGACACGTGTATATATTCTGTATTCAAAATGCGTGTATTAAAAGGTATATTTCGCCAAGAGAGTGAGCTATCACATACAACATCATTTTCTGAACAAAATGACGGAGTTCGTCAACATACTTCGAGTTGGTATTGGCGAGATTTAAGCCGTTGCGATGCTGAAAGGTTACTAATGCCACAACCGAGCGGTATATTTCTAATCCGTGACAGCTCAACTATGCAGAACACATATACGTTGAGCTTCAAGGAAGGAGATTGTGTTATGAGTGTTCGAATTGAATGCGTCGAAGGATTCTACTGTTTAAATTTTGCTGATCCTGAACAAGCGAAAGCTAGAACACTCAAGCAATTAGTACATCGATGGATGATGAAGGCAAAAAATGATTATCAATCAACATTGGATCTTGGTGGAACGAATAAAAAAATCAAATTTCAATTAAAGAAACCATTAAAATGGACTGAATGCTATCAAGAGGATTTATCATCACCTGCGAGTGTTTCAGAAAGAAAATTCTCATTTTTGGAAAAGAATGAACCAACAGCCGTTAACTATTACACGAGGAGTTGAAATATCGGATGTACATTGATCCGCGAGTATTGAAATCAAGACATTTATTCGTTACGTGAACAGAACATATTACTCGGGAAACTTCCTTTAAATTAATAAATTGTATTTCAAATAATCGTTGAACCGTATCCAGTCTAAAACGAACAACGTACAGAAATCGAAGAAGACGTTCTGTGCGAAGTTGAAAGAAATGTACAAATACATGATATTATACAAAACAACATTATAAGCAATATATTGCATTTCAATCATATGTGAAAATCATCATAGATTGTTCAATATCCATGTACTGCACATAAAATATATTTGTTGAAAATTCCGGATTTCATCATAAGACGATTTCATAACCGATATCCATGTACTGCACATAAAATATATTTGTTGAAAATTCCGGATTTCATCATAAGACGATTTCATAACCGATATCCATGTACTGCACATAAAATATATTTGTTGAAAATTCCGGATTTCATCATAAGACGATTTCATAACCGATATCCATGTACTGCACATAAAATATATTTGTTGAAAATTCCGGATTTCATCATCAGCAAATGATTTGTCAGATAGCATTCATAATTTTATTATTATCACCTGATTATATACATTATTAACTTTGTATTTACCTTTTGAAGTGTTGTATGGTATATATAATAAAAATGTAATGTGGACGGTGTCGCCCTACCGAAGGCACCCGTACCACTCCTCTATTTCTAGAGGAGTGGCTGTTTCCGCTAAGAGCAATGATGTTAAACGCTCCTTAGATCTCAGCCGCGACACTGAAGATCAATTTCAACAGATTTCATGGCAGATAGGCCTTTATTGTCAATGCGCAACGATGCGCCGCAGCTACTCACAATGCAATTCCTTCTGAACCATTCCATCCGCCATCCTTAGATGGTACTCATTTGATGTTACAGATAAAGTCAAGGCTGAGTTGACCTTAGGGGGATTTGAACCACAGTCGATCAGATATGACACGATCTGAAGTTTGGTTGCTCTGCCAACTGAGCTAATCACCCCTGTATGGTATATGAAGTTTGAATGATATTAATCGAAGGTCTTCCATATAATATTGGGGACTGGGTTCCAATTTATATATATATCTATATCTGATCTTCTTGCTATTATCATTGTGTTGGTAAGTACACGATTTAGATTGTAACATTTGCAAGTATTCATCTGATTAATAATTACGAAGGATTGATTTTTGGAATACACCATATAGATGTTTAAGGTGTCTAGAGCGATAACCACGTGACCTCCCTCGTATCATTATTTTATTTGAGGGAGAAGTCGTGACGATCTTCTTTGGCAGGAAAATATCAAACTAAAGATCAGCTGTTTTGAGCACAGGAAGTATATTAATCCCTTCGAAAATTGGATAACAACGGTATACAATTGAAATTATTTTTAACTTTGATGATTATTGGAACATATTTAGCATAACTGATTACTAACGAATACAGAGATCGAATCACCTCGCGTTCGATAGTTCGTAAAATATCAATTTCTACCTGGAATCTGCTCGGCAGTAGAGAAACTCTGGAATATCGTTAACTTATGAGAAGAAATTTCAAGCTACTGTAATAATCTTTCAACTTTTGTGCTTGCTATATTAACAAGCGTAATTGTTTGCTCCAGGCAAAACAGTTTCTATTAATTTAATATAATTGTCATCATTACAGGAAAATCTTCAACAAATTATAATCAATTTATATTCAACAAATTATTGCGTGGGCTGTAAGCCTTCTAGTCACCCTGTGGCAGCAGCTCCTCCAGGGGCTTGGATGTCATTGATCGTCACATACGACCATGATACGACCATGATACGACCATGATACCACCAAGTCAGTTACGGACGGTCATTTCACTATTGATATAAAATACCATTAGACGAAACCATCAATATTGAATAGGTTTTTTAAAGGAAGCTTCATCAGATCTTATTTCTTTCTAAAATAGTCAGTGATCTATCATGGAGAAGATAATGATCAAGAACGATAGACGATATTACTAATTCATGCTATCAACTTTTGACAAGCTTACTCAATGTAATACTTGAATACTTGGGAAACATATAGGCATCGCAAGTAAACTGTATACCTATAATTAATCGACCATAGTTAGTCTAGTTAATTAGGGACATCAGTCATTGTAAAACATCGATATTTGAGGATGAAGGAAAGCCTTTTCCGTAAATCGGAATTTCACGCGCTTTAATTGTGACGGATATTTGTGATCACGGCCTGAATATCACTGTCTGGACATGTAATAAATAAATGTAGAATCAATGTATATGAATTGTGAAGCTAATTATCTGTAGTTGAGATGAGATATACGATGTTGCCATGCTACATGCATCAAGTTTAGAATCAACTACTGCAGCAAGTCTTTACAGATATAAACGGCAATATTATTAATTTATTATTATTGAGAACTAGTCATTATGCTCTCCTTTACATGTTGTGTGCACACGATTTGAAAAACCAGTGAAATATATTTGTTTAAAGCTACTATATTTTTTATTACAACAATATAACACTTTAGAATATTAGCTTGTGTTTTTAGATTACCCATGCAGATTTTCAACAGTTAATCCGTTTTCATATTTGAATAATATATTTTGCGTGTGTCACACCAGTCCTGCCTTACCCGATTGAGCGGGGAGTGTAAATATTGCTAGTTCCCATTATAATTTATTTTTTGATAATTATTCTGCTGTTGTTTTATGCATAAGAGTGAATCGTGAATCTGAATGTAGAAAACATTGCAAATATCCATTAATTTGTGAGTTTGATATCCGTATTAATATCCGTATTAATATCCGTAAATCATAATTTCTGGAATAGCAAATGGATTGCCTGTTGCTGTCATAACGAAGTAGCGTCCATGTGCTGGTTTTCCACAGTCGAGAGATTGAATTTCAGTAGAACCTGAAAGATCTTGGACGCATCTAGAAAGCAACATAAATTACTATAAATTTAATTATGCGGATACAGAAAACGAATTAAAAATATATCGTAACCGGTCGGAACCATGATTTCAAAACAGCAAATCTAATAATGTATGAAAATAGAAGTTACAAATTGTAAGTACTATCAAAAATCAAAGAAATATTTAAAATTTAAGATCGATTCACCAATATACAGCATTGCTCTAATTCCGACTTCCACTTCTCCGTAAATATATAATTCAAAATTGATTGACTATAGGCCTATGATAGAATAAACGATCGAAATATAACCTTTGAGAATGATTCAAGCAAGTTTGCTTACAATTTTAGTATTATATTCACCAACCAGCGCTCGATAAAACTTCACGTGATACTAAGGTGCGCTGTGATTGGGCACACTATATTTTTGGTTTCTGGCACACTTTTTAACCTTAAATTTTATTAGGCCCTCACTGGAGCACCGCGCGGAAATGAGGGCCGTGATGGAATGAGGCCAAGTCTATGCTATCAGGTTCAAAAAATTGGTAAATCACGGTTACGAAAGCGTGATTATGGGCGCGACTTATATATTTTTTGCTGCGACTACGTTTTCACACATGGCCACCGTGATTTTGACCGTTACCGCGAATTTTGTGTAAATAACAAATCGCATACTGCTTTGCCCGCAAACAAAACATGAGACAATCCTCGATTGCGCAATATCCGCCTAGACTTCACTGAGTTATTGTTCAGATTCTAGCATTGCCTTTGGAATCACGGTTAGGAGCGTTTTCAATGAGGTGACATTTTACTAACATTTTCTGATGGCGGCCATGTTCGTGTTAGCCTAGCTCGACAAGGCCCACTATTCCGCTGCGTACCTGCGCTCATCTGCGCTCCTATACGCAGCAGCTGCAGGTCAAGTGAAGTACAGGGGCATGTGGCACAGGTCTATGTTGGTGTACTCGCAGCTTAGCGAGGTTACAATTGCATTATTAAAGGAATTGTTTTCTAATACTCCTCGATTAGTTTACATTGTGATTATCTTTTCATCGGTAGAACACATGATTGTTTTCTTCTTCTCATCATTTGAAATGGTTAATGAAAGGTTTTAATGTTCTGTAACATCACTATTTGAGGTGAAACTTCGAAGATAATTTTTGTTGTGTTTTGACCGTGAGAACTTTTAAGCCGGCTATTCATGATTTGTTTGGGAACTTAGACAAGACAGTATTATATAATTATTGTTTATATTGTTTTCTGAACTTATTTATGACATTAAACTGCTAAGCCAGTCGTCATGGTTTTATTTGGAATATATTGTAAAGACTTTATAAACCAGTTTATCCACGCGACAACAATAACAAGGCGATACTCCGAAGGGAAAGTTTCACATCATTTACTGTACGTCATAAAATTGCGCTAGGCCCCTAGTATAATTAGTAAGGAATAAATATTCTTCTGGTAATAGTTTGCATGGTTATTTGTTGTTTATTAAAATGTTTTAATTCTGTTGCAACATCAACCAAAAAGAAAGATATTATTGAAGATGAATAAGTTGAATAAATATCAATCTCAATTGAGTGACCTCCAGGCGTTGAGCTGAAAGACCGTTGCGCCGAATGACGTTTTCGGAGCAAGGGACTTTCGGCTTCATTTGGCCACCACAGCCAGCATTTTTCCAGCATTTGGATAATACAGGCGATTAATGTTGTGAAAATGCTGGCTTCATTTGTCCACCACAGGCAGCATTTTCACAACATTGATGCGAAAATTTATCAAACTAGGTTTCGAGTTGCATGCAAATCCATGCTTATATTGAGATATGAATCGTCTGGCTTAACTGTTCAAAACAAATTTATGAAGAAATCTATGTAGCCTAGATAATCTAACAGAAGCCTTAATTTAATTGAGTACATATTCTATTTCATTTTTGCTGCTGAAAGAAGCAGAAAGTTTTGAAGCGAAAAGTAGAAAGCACAGGATTTTATTTATACTAAATTAGGTAACACTTATGCGGGTATCAGCGGCTTTCCCGGGGGTGACCCATGGGGATTGGTTGAGATTGTGAATCCCCGCCTTACATACTACATGACATAAAAGTGGAAATAGCGTAAATATAAAAGTAGATGTTGTGAAAATGTTGGCGTCATTTGGCCATGATTTTGCCGGGGCTTAAGAAGTTAATTATTTTAAAATAACGTTAGGTAATCATGATTTTGATAGCAAAAGTATCTCAACACAAATGTTTTCATAATTTCTCGAAACCGGATCTCTTTAAATATTTCGCCAGTGAGACGTACATAAGTGCCGGAAAGGCCACAAATAAGCAGGGAAATATAGAAATATAGAAATATAGAAATATAGAAATATAGAAATATAGAAATATAGAAATATAGAAATATAGAAATATAGAAATATAGAAATACAGAAATATAGAAATATAAAAATATAGAAATGATGATTGGCGTGAAACTAATAGTAGCAAATATGAATGTCTGACTTTTTCGTTTATTAATTATTAAACAGCTCTGCATTTATGGCATCGAGCACTATTGAAACAGCAAAGACAACACAAGTACCTTGATATTACTAGAAATATAGAAATATATAGAAATATAGAAATATGGAAATATAGAAATATAGAAATATGGAAATAATTACTAACAAAGAGACAATACTATATATATATATGGAAATAACGATACAAGAAATTTCTGGAAATTAAACTTACGATTGAATATGATCTTGTTGAGGCATAGGACTGGATTGCATCTGGATGGTGTAGTTAAAAGGTGCACCGTGCTTATCATTTCTCCCATAAAATATCACTTTTGTAATAATGCGTGCTTTACCAAGATCAATCTGGAACCAATGAGAAGTGGTGGAATAGGCAGAAGCATAGCAGCCACCAACATGGCAATGTTGCCCTTTATTTCCATCAATTGCTTTGGTACATACAAACCTTCCACCATAAAAAGAGCTGCTATTACAAGCCTTACCAATCAGGGAAATTTCTATAAAAACGAATAATCATCAAGTCTGTTATCAGCCATTACATTTAATTAAAAATCATTTCAACTATGATGACAGCCACTGTCTGAAAATTGTGCATACTGTAATAGATGACCTATAGTGTAATAACTACCCCCCTACGTAGTTATATTAATCATGCTGTGTGCAGGGCGTTAGCCAAGATTAGATTTCAGTTATTGTTAGTGGCGTATGGTCGCTTAAGTTATCTTGTTGTCTCATGATTTACTTTGTTTTGGTTTATTTATGTAACTGTTAATGTTACATTTGGTAGCAGAGGCTGGGGCACGTCTGATTTACGGAAAACGGAATAAATTTACGGAAAAATATAAAACGAGGTCCATTGTATTCTGCCTTGTTGTAAACGAGTGTACCGCGTGGAAGTACATCGATGATGTTTTCGGGTTTGGAGATTCAACATGAAGACATTTGTATATTATTGATATTCTGTTTAATTTACTCCTCCAGTCTTTTACGTAGTTGTTATCATCGATTAATGGAATTGATTGATTGCTTGATTTACTGTATTTTATATTTGTGTCTGTGTCATCTTCGTTAGTTTTTTGATATAGGTCTTCGCCTACCTGAAACATTGCTTTGTAATTTATTACATTATTGTCGACTTCGATGGTTGAATTAACCAAAACAAAAATCAAAGTTTAGGTCCAATTTTTGTCATTACTAATCTCTTAACAATTGGGCTCAGCAATGACAAGATAAAGACGGTATCCTTCGCAAACGGATACAAATGGTAGCTGCAATAATTCTTCGCAATAAAAATAACATCGATTCGAAAGCTTTCGTTAAAACTCTTGATTTGTGACGGTAAACTCCAATGTTTGGTTTGTCAAACTATTGTCAGCTAATTTCAAACACTGTTCAGATCGTAATTCGCATATCTAAATCCACCGATCTCGACGATATATTTCCATGCGGTACACTCGTTTACAGGAAAGCAGAATACAGTTGACCTCGTTTTATATTTTTCCGTAAATTTCTTTCCGTTTTCCGTAAATCAGACATGCCCCAGAGGCTGGTTATTTTGATCAATTAGAACGTGTAGATTCTTTCAAGTACCTAGGTTCTGTACTTCCATCTTCTTCAGATGATTCAACAGAACGTAGAGGCCAGGCTTGGGCAGCCATTAGAGGTCTGAATAAATTCTGGGCGTCCGATGCCAACACTGAAGCTAAGTTCAGACTGTTCAGACACACGATAGAACCTGTTCTATTATATGCATCTGAAACGTGGGTTCTATCAACCTCACTATTGACCCGACTTGACTCAGCTTATGACGCCATGCTTCGGGCATGCTTTAGGAGTACATTGGCCCAACTTACTGTCTACTGCTAAACTTAGAAAACTTTCCCCTTCTGCCTCTGCTATTTCTCACCAACGTCAGTAGTCTTTTTTTAGGTCACATCGAAAGATCAAAGACGTATGCCCCTCAACCGCTGCACGACATCCTTCATTGGCAACCGAAGGAGATGCTTCGACGGGGTTATGGGAGAGTAGTATCTTTTCATAATGTTTTGTATCGTGAATTGTGTTATTTAAAAGTTTCTTTGTCAGCTATGTCTGACCGTGTTTTGTGGCGTTCTCTGTGTAGCAAATATGTAAGAGGGATGGCACATTCCTATAATGTGACTGTCTATACTACTATTACTACTGCTGGCAGGAAAATCCTATTTAAGCTTACTTTTTATCACAGCGAAAACATATTGTTTCTAGTTTAGATAACAAAATAGTTTATAGAAGAGCTCAAATAATTTTGAAAATGTCAATAAGGAGAGCGCTAAAATAATTCCTTTGCGTCAGCCATCTTTGTTCCCCATGTTGCATATTTTCGTCAGCAGTCTATGTAAGTCTATGATCAACACACACCAACGTAGTTTTGATTTCAAAACAGATTGCTTTATCAATGTTCCCACCAATTGTATTTTAAAGCCATGATTTGAAAAGAAGTGAAATGTTTGTTTGTAAATTTGAAAACAAATTATGAACTGCATTTTGATTCATTAATAAAGTAAGGATCTAAAATCTGTATAATTTTCAAAGCGTTTTTGCCCTGTTCCAGGTTGCTTTAGTTGCTCTGGTAATTCAATGCAATTCAGTATTTCGTATTATTTTAATTATCATAAAACTGATGGACGTATTTTGATGACTTGTTCAAATTTCTTTCTTGCAGCTAAAATTAAAAACGAAATACTTTTGTTCTGGAGATCTCAATTTGAATTTGATTTGTCTGCCAGCTAGATTATCAACCTATGACATTTTTCAAATCTTTAAATTTTTCAATACAAGGATATCAAATAAATTATTAAATGAAGTTTATAATTTTAAAACAACTTAAGAAAGTCGTAATTTTCAGACCACAAATGTCTTATTGTGCAAGGTTATCTCGACACAAATGTTTGCATAATTTCCCGACGACGGATTATCTGTATTATTTCGCCAGTGAGACGTACATAAGTCGCGGACAGACACAGAAATAACAAAATATCGAAATGATTTATTTACAAACAGACAGTATTATTAGCATACGAAGATTAATAGTTCTCGTTGTTGTGTGTTGATTGATTGATTGATTGATTGATTGATTGATTGATTGATTGATTGCTTGGTTGTTAAAAGTTCATTAAATGGCTACGTTTACATTAGTGCAAAAACCCGGGTTTTCAAAAGTCTTTGAAACGTCCACTTTCAAAAAGTTCAGATAGGCTATCAGTTTACACAAGGCTAGATTTATCTATTTTGTATAAATAATGCGCTGTAAGTCCAGTATTTCTTATCGGTTTTTCGTTGAAATTGGATTTTTATACTTCTTCGATTCTGTAGCTCAAGATCGATATGTTTTTTTTTTATTTAAATCATTCAAAATTACTTTTTCTATAAATATCTAATTAAATTCTATTTGAATTAACACTACTTTTGTAAATAAAACATTTTAAATGCATGTTATTCACGATTCTATCTTGTATAAACAGATCCATTGAATAGTTTAACTAAACTAGAGTATTTTATCCTAAAACAGTGCCTGTAGTGGTTGCCAATATTTATAGGCCGTATCGCCGCGAAATTAAAGTGGACTTCTGTAAAACCCGAGTTTTACATAAATTTCCGTTCAGACGACAGAATGACCCTGGTTTTGCAAAGTCTGCTTTGAGAAACCTGGGTTTCCTATCCTTACTTTCGAAAGTCCTGATAGAGTCACTAAGCGGACTAATTTCTTCTCGGGTTTCCTGTTCACGACCAGACTAAAATTCACCCGGGTTTCGTAAATCCACTTGTCGTGTAAACGCAGCCAAAGACATATAAATGGTTTAAAGTTTTAAGAATAAGGTATTATCTATTTATATACTGAGTGGATTTTTAATTTAACTAATGCTGTTTCTGACTAGTGTTATGCACAGTTGTAATCTTCGAAGTAATAAGTTCTTTTGTAGAAACGGTTGTTCAAATTCCATCTTCTTGGACAATTAATTCATTTGCTGTTCTAAATTATCGCTCATTTGTGTAACTTTTCGTTTATCAAGTACAATTTGTGAAGCTTTATTAATGACAGCACATTGAAATTTTTTACCAACGTTTTGCAACAGACAGCTCCAAACACGTAATGCATACAAAGGCTGGCTGGATAATCATTGATTCCAGAACCGCTTTCACCATTTTTAATGGTAGATCTTCTTGACGTTTTTCATATTATTTAGTCGAATTCTCGCTGTTTTAATAGTGTTCGTAATGTGTTTTCTGTAGCTGTGCTGATCGTCAAAATTACTCAAATACGTACGTGATTTGTCCATTCTAATTCAAATGTCTCATTATCACCTATTGGTCAAATCACTCTAATTAATGATGGCGGATGATTAAATGCCAAGTGGCATGTAGAATGATTTTCAATGAAGGGTTAAATTACAGTTATTTCAAGTTAAAAGTTAAATTATATGGTATATGACAGAAGTAAAAGCCAAAATAGTAATTGTAAACAACGTAAATTCTAACTAAGGTGTAATTAAATATGGAGTTCCCCAAGGGTCAATCATTGGGCCTCTACTTTTTCTTATTTATATCAATGACATATGTACGTTTGTAAATGTTTGCAAAATTAACTTAGATGCTGATGATACTCTTTTGTACGTGTCTCAAAAAGATTAAATGACATTGAATAACTTTTCTCTTATATTTGATTCAAATTCATGCCTGGGTGTGTGCAAATAAACTGGCCTTTAATATTTTAAAAATCAAAGACATGGTAATTGGCTCAAAGCAAAATTTAAAAAAGCAAGAAGAATCAGAATTTTTCATCAAAATAGATCATCACCAAAAGAACGGGTCAATTTAATGCAGCAGCTAGTAGTTCTAATTGACACAAATTTATCATTAGATAGTCACATTATTGATCTGAATAAAACAATTAAGAAGTTTAGGCGTACTGAAATTTTTAAGACGTTTCATCCCACTCCAATCTGCGTTAATTATTTATATTATAACACCATTGTTTTGCCACATTTTGGCTACTGCGCTATTGTATGGTGGAATTGTAAAACTGAACATCTTGATCGCCTCCAGAGATTGCAGAACAGAGGAAGGAGGTCAGTACTCCGTTGTAACTATCGAACTCGTCAGAGACAGAATACTACATCAAATCAACTAATATTCACCTATAAGATTAAATTTCACCAATCTCCTTAGCTTTCCACATTATTTCAACGACCACATACCACCAGAACAATATCCCACTATCACAATGACATTTACATCAAGTCAAGCAAATGCCACTCATTTAAAAATGCTTGTGCTCATGAGTGGAGCGATCTACAAGAAGGACGTATCAAACAGGCCAACTTTCAAACGTCTCCTTGGGAATCATTTACTCAAGATAAAATAATTAGGTTGATGAAATCGTTCTTTAAATATCTATCCTGTAAAGTATATTTTTGTAAAAATCCAGAATGTGAATAATGTAGCTTGAATTTCGTATTCTGGTCGCCATCTTTAATCTGATTATATGATTTAGACGGCAATGCAAAACTAAATTAAAATTGACGTTAAAGCACGAAAGCATTCACCATAGATTCTGTTTCGCGCAAAACACTTTGAACAAAAAGCGCTCAACCAATCAGCGCGCAAAGCGGCTTTCAAAGTATGCCCGAACTGTTGTATATATAAAGCTGTGAGTAGCACTTCTGCGAAGTAAGGTACCAAGCAACCTCCTCGCAAAAACTGTGAAGGGGACATAAAAAATGCGATCGAGGAAATGGAATCAACTGCCCAAGCATGTATGAAAACATTTCAACTGAAAGCAAATAGTAAAAAGCCTAACAGAAGGCAAATAACAGAAGTGAATAATGTATAGAAGGGTGTAAAGGTTTTGATTTCTTTATTGACACTCAACAAGAAACAAAGATAGAAGCCTACATATACATGATTTCTCATTACATCACCACGACGTCATCACACCACGAATCATGCACATGCAAAAAGAGTCAAAATCTTCAATGTGTTTGTCCTACCAGTTATTTTTAGGAAGGACTTCCTAAGGCATGGCTTGGTGCTGGTAAACAATGGTATTATACATCAAAATGACTGATGTATACAACTTTACATGCAGAAGATACAACTTAAAATGATCAACCAATCCATAGTCTTGTTCTATATGATGCTGGATTCCAAAGCCTTCCGATATTTTGACAATTGTTTTTCTTGGAAATCTATAAAAAGTTCATTCTCTATCTGTTCGCTTGCATGTGATGCGTTTAGGCTAACTTAATTAGTTTTTCTGTTTCAACTGATGTGTATGTATGTTAAGATACAAAATTATGAACACACGTGAAATCCTATAACAAATATAACAATCAATTTTGATGCCGTGAATTGTATTGCTTTGTTGAAATCTATTCTTTGAAATAAAGTTTTTCTTTAACAACAGGGATCAGATAGCTTTTGATATATAACATACATTTTTATATGCAAAACATTGTTTTTTCCATTTCATACTCTGTGCAGATGTCGTGAGCAAGAAGGAGTTAATGTTCTTACCGCAACAGCAGCATTTTTTTCCCATCTCATTCGAAAGTTTCTTTCTGATCCATAAATTACTTGAACCGAAAGCATGATAATCCCGGATGATAATCCTTTGTACGTCTGTAATATCGTTATGTCTCTCAAATAGTGAAGGAAATAACAGGCAATTGTACATGCGAGGTGACGGAAAATCACAACTGTATATGATTGAGAATATAACATTACAGTTGCTATTAATTATGAGCTGATTTTTTTTGTTATTGATATAAGTGACAAATTTAATATAAATGATAGAGAATTATAGAATCGTACCTACCTGTAGGTTGAAGAGATGAACGATATAGTATCTATAAATTTGATGAAACAGTAAATTAGAATAGATACTTTGAATCATCAACCAGATTTGAAACGTTATTTCTTATATACGAGAATGATCTATATACCATAACTGCCTATCAATATAGGTACAGAGATTACTTCATGGGAAGTATGTAATTTGTTGGGGGGGGGGGGGGTAATTTTAAATAATATGAACGACTTTCATTATTATCAACAGAAGCGTTGAGGCTTTATTTCTTGTAATAAAACATTATACTTCTAATATCTTATATAATATCTTCTTCTAGACTTGAATCTAAATCCGTCTGGTATAAAAAACTACGATATTTGAGTTACCGAAGAAAAAATAAGGAATGATGTGCTCACCCCTACTCGGTTCACAATGATGTCATCGAAAAATCAAAACATTGAGCACGTGTGTGTGTGTGTGTGTGTGTGTTTTTTTTATTTGAATTAGTTACCAAAATGAGCATTTGAAGCTCGTTTTACATTATTGATACGAATATAAAATAAGAATAATAACAATAAGTAATAATATTTACAACAGCAAACTATAATAATGTTAGTAATAACAATAGTGAATATAATGATCAAAACATTGAAGAAGAAAAATGAAGAAATTATATAAAATAGTGGAAATAGTAAAAATAAGTATAATAATAATATAATAATTTCAATAATAGTAATGTTGATTTTTCTTTTAATTAATCACGTGTGTTAGTTGCTTAGTAATTTTAACGGCTGCTAATATTCATCAGATGGCACCTTCTTTTCCATCCCAAAGCTTTGACATATTCTGATAATGTTCTTTAAAAGTTTGAATACTATGTTTCAGTATTGTATGTGGTATAAATTGCCATAGCCTTGTCCCAACTGCCACAAACGACCATCTGAGTGAGGTTGTATGACATCGAGGTGGGACAAGGTTTTTTGGATGTTCGGATGATGTATATTTGGTAATAGATATTTTGAAGAGGGTGAATATCAAGTTTGGGGTTTCAGTTTTGAGTGTTTTGTGGATTATTGTGGCTACTCGACTATTCTAGTATGAAGGCTTTGAAGGAGGTGATCTTTGCAATGATTGTTGTAGTAAGGAGTAAGTTGAGTGATGGACTTTTTTTTGCATGCGCTCAAGTTTTAAGTTATCGCTTTGATTGATGCCGAGAAGTAATAGACTGCAGTTTTCAAGGTGAGGACGGATGTATGATGTATATAGTTTAGTGGCAAGCTGTGGGTTTAGTGATCGTTTGATTTGCTTTGTTTGGTAGAGACATATGTTGGCCTTGCGGATGCAGTTTTTGAGATGTTCTTTCATGGTTAGTTTACTGTCGATGTGGGCTCCAAGTATCTTGATATTTTCTAACCAATTAGGTAATCAGGGTAATTCAGTTGTTTCAATTGTGATGTAGTCGTTAGTTGGATCTGTTTTGTTGGTGATAATAATACATTGAGTTTTTGATGGATTTAACTGTAGGCTGTTTACTTTGAAGCACTGATGTACTTTCTCTAGGTCTTGATTTATTTTATGAATAGCAGTGTGTTTATTTTTGGTTGAAAGGTAGAGGGTGGTGTCATCAGCGTATCGAATTATAGAAGAGTTTATTGTAACGAAAGAAAAATCAGCTAAGTAGATGTTGAATAGTAACGGAGAAAGTATCGAACCTTGAGGAACTCCACGATGACAAGGAGAGGGGCTCGATAGCTCATTTTGTATTTTAATGGATTGAGTCCTTCCGCTCAAGTAACTTGTTAATAGTTTGCAGCTTGCCAAATCGATTCCGTATGCTTTCAGCTTTTCTATCAGCAATGAATGGTCTACCATATCGAAGGCTTTTGAAAGGTCAAGTGATACGATTACAGTACTTTTCTTATCATCAATTGATGCTCTGCAGTCTTGGGTTAATTTTAGTAGGGCTCTTTCAGTGCCATGGCCCTGAATAAATCCGAACATATCGGAAGGAAAGAGTTGAGTGAAATGTGAGTTTAGTTGGTTTGTTAAGATTCGTTTGAATACTTTGGAAATGTGGGTGAGGATAGTTATTGGTCTGTAATTTTCTTTTCTTGTTGGGTCGTTTTTCTTGTGAATTGGTGTGATTATGCCATGTTTCCATTGTTTTGGTATTTCGTTGATAGTTATGAAATGATTGAAGAGATCTGTGAAAGGAGATGTAATACTTGGTAAAATTTGTTTCATGAAAAGTACAGATATGTTGTCAGCTCCTGTTGCTTTGTTGTTGTCTATGCTGCTGATGATTGCGTATATTTCGTCATCTGTGGTGTAGTGAAAAGTAAATGATTTGCATGCAAGGTCGAGGATAGATGGAATACTGGGGTGATTTTTAAGTTCGTTTGCAGTCCAATTCGGAGGAGGTGGGACGCAGGTTGCAAAGTGATTACTAACTATTTCTGCTTTTGCTTTCGAAGATGTTATAAGGCAATTGTTATCGATCAAGTTTGGGACTTTTACTGGTTTTGTTTTTCCGATTCCAGTAATTCTCTGGAGGCTGCGATGAAATCTTGACGGTTTTGATTTGGATGATTTTTCTAAGTATTCTTTTAAACTTTCTCGTTTAAGTTTGGTTACAGCGTTTCTTTGAATTCTGAATCGAGAGATGTTTTCATCGTTTTTTGGTAGTTTTGAAATTTTGTCCCTTAGTCGTATGGCTTCATCGATGTCTGCTGTAATCCATGGTGGTCTTTGCGCTTTTATCAACTTTGTTTTCATCGGCGAAGGCTTTTCTAATATTGCATTTACTGTGGAAAACCAGTTATCCCAGACAACATCTGCTTGAAGAAATTCTTGTCTGTCGTTTTTGTAGATTCGTTCCTAATCTATCTCTCGTAGGTCGTTGTTCAAGGATGTGAAGTCAGTTTTATTTGTTTTTCTGTAGTTAATCAACTTTGGTTGGGTTCTTAATTGTTTAGTTTTGTAACTTGTGCAGCATATGTGATGGTCTGATGCTCCAGTCGCAGCGATGCTATTAGATGTGAAGTTTTCTTCGTGGGTTACTAGGATTACGTCAAGAAGTGTTCCCGATGATGGTCTTGTTGGTTCTTTGATGATGTTGATGAGAGCGAAGTTGTCCATAAATTCGAGAAGTCTCTTTCCAGGTACTGCTAATTTTACTCAGACTATCGAAGTAATCTTGCAGTGATTTATTTGGTGGTCGGTACGATAGTAGTACTGCAAGCTTTTTAACGCCAAATCTTAGTTCTAAAGCAATAACTTCTATGTCATCGATTTCCCGTGTTGTTTTTCTTCTGCAAGCGATATTTTCGTCAATATACACAGCAATTCCTCCCCCTGCTGTACTGTTTGGGCGATCTTTTCTGTAAAGATTGAAGACATCAATTTCTAATTGCTTATTGCTTATCATATTATTTAGCTTCGTTTCACATAAGGCAATGATGTTTGGTTTCAGTTTGTTTTCTATGTGGGTCAGTTCGTCTTGTTTTCCTCTCATTCTGTTACAATTCCAGCTTATTATTTTAATTTCGTTTTGCGGCCCAGGATTTGGATGTATGTCACGACAAGTAGAGTAGAATCAGATGGGATGATATTGAGAATGAAATCATTAAAATGATACTTGTGTGTTTAAAAGTTGAGATAATTTTCATAACATGAAGAAACATTTTAAGGGCAGGATGGGTTACGTTATTCATTTGTATGTTGAACTGTTGTAGTAGCAGTTGGTAATTTTGAGATCTTTGTGAGATGAATTGAAGAGACCTGTCGATATTCTGAATAGTTGGTTGTTAATTGGCATGGCGATATTTTGATTGGGTCATGTGCTGGAATTGTGCTTGAATTAAACTGTGACAGATAGGGGTGAAGTTTGTGTTTTCAATGTTGCGTTTCATATTTAATTGAAAGAGAGGGCACTTTCCATCAAACGGATGGTGAGATGTTGATTGCGGTTGAAATGTTTTGGATTTGCTGCATGCAACGCACTTTTTGGGTTTCTTATTGCAAACAGTCTTTCCATTGCTAAGGGAATGTTGATCACCGCAATTGAAACAGGTCAGCTGTTCGTCAATTTCTTCACACATTTTTGCACTATGGCCAAAGCGGCCACAATGAGGCTAGTGCGAAGCAGAAAACAATGATTTATGGCTACTTCATTACAAATTTTACTGATATTTAGTCTTTTATCAATACAAATAACAACTGTAATTGACTATATTAACCAACAATATGACTTTTATCTCAAAACAGTTAGTAGTAATGCATTTATAGAGTTAGACAGAAGAGATATAGCGCTATAATTATACAGATTTGATTTTATTTGTTATTGTATTCAGAGCTATATTCGTTATCGTTTAAATATAATAATTAATTTTCAATTAGAGATAAAATTCTCTAATAGAAAAAGATATTCTTTCATGAATTCAAATCCAATGCCCCTTTCGTTATCACAATTTGGACAATCTAATTTATTAGTTGCGTTGAATATATTTATATATTATATTAGTTGCGTTGCCTATAAGCATATGATTGTACAATCATATAGCATAAATGTCTCTATATGTAGATATCTATCTATATATATATATGCATACATGCGCACAGATGTTTTTTTCAGTTGGAGAATTTTTCCCACATTGACTAACTCATCTTAACCTATATAGCTATAACAGGCAATATCAATCCCTTGTTGATTGAGCAGTACTTGTTACGGCTAATGGCAAGAAACAAGTATTTGTCAGCTGCTATATGTACCCCGGATATGTACATGTATATATATCTACATGGACCAGATTCAAAGGATCGGGACACAAAGTATAAGATTACTTTTTATTTTTATTATATTTTCAATTATATATTTGTTCATAGCCAATAAATCTTCCTTTGCAATCTCTCGGATTTTCCAGTTTTTCTGAATAATGGTTGACTTTTCTTGCAAACACACAGGTACAATTAAGTTTCTTTCAAACAGTTAGCATGAACATTTTTGACTTTAGATCGTGTTCTGACTATTTATCTTCAGTGTTGATGTACTACAGTAGAATCGTGTCTGAGAGCTTGGAAAAGTCATCCTGTTTGGTTACCTTAACTTTGAATACAAATTCAGGTAGAATGTTTACAATGCAATTACATATTTTGTATAGCATGATCAAATGTGTGTTCTAAATACGTGTTACGTGGACAGAGATTTAAACTCAAATCAAGCAATTCACCCCACCTTGAGTCCAGCGATCATCGATTTTCTCTTCGTACCATCCAATGGTGGAATTCATTAGAAACTCATATTGTAGAGTGAAAATCATTAACGGTCTTCAATCATCATTCAAACAAAACAGACATTTCATCTTTTTTCAAATTGTATTAATAATCAGCTTATAATTAATATAAGTAATAATGATGAAAATTATGACAATGTGAGTTGCAAATTCAATAATTTTCATGTTTATTGCTGGATGTATGTAAGTAGATGCTTTCGATTTAATCAAGTCTCCCTTTACTTACCCGTCAAACTCCATTGAATCGTGTGATGAAGGTGTATTTGATTCGGTTCGCTCGCATAACGCGAAGGCGCGTTTAATGCATTAGGCTCGCTGTTAGCGCGCTTGGACTATGCAAACTTTAGGCATGGGTTATACGAGAGAACCGAACCTAATAGCGATTGAGCTCGCTCCTAATCGAATTAGATTTGCCCGCCGCGTTAAACATGCAAACTTAACTATTAATTTAGCTAATGTGATGTAATGTAAGGTAACGTGATGTAACATTGGAACTTGCTCGCATGACCAAAATGCTTTAATACTGTTTTATTCGTTGAAGCGGGCAAAGTGCATCTTGTATATTTTACGTTATAACTTGAGAGGCCTAATTGAGAGTTGTAAAATAAACAAATCTTCCTCGTGATAACTTTGATTTCTTGCAAATTAAATTTTATGTTTTATATTTATTTGCATTTAATCAAGCTTTTTTTTGCAACCTAATTTGTATTTGGCCAAATAAATTTTAATTCCTAAACATGAGAATCTACATAATTATTTGTTGTTCTATTACGAACGGATCAAAGACGTCACCATGGAAACATCAATAGAACAATTACATGAATCCTTTTTTAATTTGTAACCCCCGGTTTGCGAACTTAATACATTGGCGAACTCAACTGCGTCATACGGATCGCGCTAACAGCGATTTTAATTCGAATGAATGAAATAATCGAAATGTGTGACTGTCTCCGTAATTGCCTTTATATGGCAATAAACCGGGGGTTACAAATTTAAAAAAGCTTCAAGTCATTGTTCTATTGATGTTTCCATGGCGACGTCTTCAATCCGTTCGTAATAGAAATTCAAATCATTCATTTAGTAATTATGGAGATTATCATATCTACGAATTAAAATTTATCTGCCCAAATACAAATTGAGTTGCAAGGGCAAATGATTAAATTAAATTGATTGAATTGAATTAAGCTTGATTAAATTCAAAAAAATATAAAACATTAGAAATTTTCGAAATTTTTGGAACCTTCCCTTTGTTTTACTCGTAAGGACATGAAATGTTAGGGTATCCGTCCTCACTTGCTGTGAAATTTTAGGGGTTTCCTTAATTTTTGAAGATGGCACACCCCCGTCTAAAATATATCAATGTACCCCCCCCCCCCGGGTACGTGCTGCATATTTATTAACAGAAAACATATAGACAGCAAATCAATATCATAGGAAAAAGTGTTAAACTATCAGTAGCAAATGTGAATGTCTAATTTATTATTTTATTTAATTATTAATATTCTCAGAATAGTATTAGATATTATCTAATAGCAGTAAAACAGTGCTCAATGTCAGTTGACAGAGCTGTAAATATAATAAAGAAGTCAAAGACTACACATTTTGATACTGTTACTTGAAGTTTCACGCTTTATGCGATCCTCAGACAGTTAAAACTAATCAATAAAATACATTATACCTCATAATTAAACTTACAAAACGCGGCTATTGTTAAATAATATAAAGGCTATTGTTTTGTTAGATGCGATAATTCTTTGTAGTTATTTCCTATGCGGTAGTTAGTTATTACAGATTATGTTTTAGTGGATTTATAATTAGAAAAATAAAATTTATTTTCATGCCTACACTTAGAGATTAATTCTGATTTTTTATTTAATAGCTGCCAGTTAGAGATGCCAGTATGCTTAGCTGAAAAGTACCATATAATATGCGCAAAAAAAGAACTATTAAATAAAAAATCAGAATTAATCTCTAAGTGTAGGCATGAAAATAAATTTTATTTTTCTAATTATAAATCCACTAAAACATAATCTGTAATAACTAACTACCGCATAGGAAATAACTACAAAGAATTATCGCATCTAACAAAACAATAGCCTTTATATTATTTAACAATAGCCGCGTTTTGTAAGTTTAATTATGAGGTATAATGTATTTTATTGATTAGTTTTAACTGTCTGAGGATCGCATAAAGCGTGAAACTTCAAGTAACAGTATCAAAATGTGTAGTCTTTGACTTCTTTATTATATTCTCAGAATATAAATTATTTCATGATCTTCCTCCTAACAATCATTTTCCAAGGGTTGACCTGATTGATGCAATGATCATGTCAGATCCAAGTTTACTCAGTACGTGGTTAATTAACTTACCAGTGAATTATCTTTTTGATAAAATCTTGGATAGTCATTCATAGTCATTGAGGTAAAATCTTTCATCGGTGTACTTTGAGTAATACTCACTTCAAACAGCATACAGATAAAATAAGTAAAAGCTGTTATATCAATAGATATCACATTACAATATGCCTCTTCATTGCAAAGCCGTGTGCAATCAAATAAATGGTTTACTTTCACTGATTGGATATGAGTTCCATAATATTCCGGATTTACAACTGCAAGAGAATATTTTGCTTCGTATTCAGGCATGATCTGCAATTACACATTAATTTGTATATGCTTTTCTTGTGTATTCTACATCAGAGTTACAAGCGAGACTGTTTTCTCTTCACTGCATTTATATACCAGCAGAGTTGCTATAGTGATCAGTATTAATCACATTATTCAAATGCGTCCGACGAAACCATAGACTTACATAGACTGCTGACGAAAATGTGCAATATGGGTAACAAAGATGTCTGACGCAAAGGACTTATTTTAGCGCTCTCCTCATTGACATTTTCAAAATTATTTGATCTCTCCTATAAACTCTTTTGTAATCTAAACTCCGAACAATATGTTCTCACTGTCATAGAAAGATAGTTTAAATAGGATTTTCCTCCCACCGAAGCGAGATTTGTTCATAGGATCACAATTATTTTCAAACATTTATGAATAATTTAAAATCACACCGAGAGACAAGGGAATAGTTTTCCATGAAGTTTGGCATTGGAATCAGCAGTCTATGTGAGTATATGGACGAAACGAACCACGTTCTGTCACGAACTTATTTCATTGGATAATATGATCGATCATGCATAAATCATTTGACAATACAGTCGAACTCTGTTAATATCCCCTCTTTTAATGTCCCACCTTGCTTAATATCCCCACATAAAACTGATCTCTATTTTCCATTCTCCTTATCCATACAAACGCTCATAATCCTACCTTGCCTAATATCCCACCTTGATGTCCCGCTTTTCATCCGTACCAGAGGGGGGGATATTAAGCAAGTTCAACTGGATGCATTGCATTTCCCTTCAAATCGGTAAGTGGATGTCAGGGTCTTTGATATATGTAAACAGAATTAATCAAGGGAAATAACGGTTGATATGTGCCATATTGGGCGCGATGAATGTTTTGATAAATTATTATTTTAATCATGTCATTTGATTTTTAATGTTGAGCCAGCAGTAGAGTATGAGAGTGCTGATATCTGTTGATGAAAAATGATGTAAATAAAACAGACTGAGCCGGCTTGAACATACCGATCGAACAATACCAAATTTACCATAATCGAGGAAAGAGGTTATGAAAGCAGCATGCTGAAGTTGCTCTATTGATCGAAGAGAAGAAGAAGAAGAAGAAGAAGAAGAAGAAGAAGAAGAAGAAGAAGAAGAAGAAGAAGAAGAAGAAGAAGAAGAAGATAAGAAAGAAGAAGAAGATAAGAAGACGAAGAAGAAGATGAAAGAAGAAGAAGAAGAAGAAGATAAGAAGACGAAGAAGAAGATGAAAGAAGATGATGAAGAAGAAGATAAGAAGACGAAGAAGAAGATGAAAGATGATGATGAAGAAGAAAAAGTAATTTTTGTTATCTTGAAAATGGACACAAAAAATGTCTGCATAGCGATAAAATGGAAGTTGTATCTAACATAGCTCAGTGCGATAGTTACAACGGAGTAACCTGTTCACATTCCTCTGTTCTGACTGTCCTCCGATCTCTGGGACTGACCAAAGATGTCGTCAGTGCTGCAGTTCCCCCATATGACAGTACAGTGGTTAAAGATGTGCGTCATGACAACGGATTACTTGACAGGTTCTTGTGAAATAACGCACCTGATATACTCAATAGCATCTCTTTCTTTTTATTACTTTTATATGATCTTAAAAACAAATGTTCTTATCAATAGGGGAACCTAGATGTTCCAACATCTCCCATGCTCGGATTGTTATACACTGATATATAACAGAAAAAATTTCGAAAAATCGAATGTTCAGGTATATAGATCATTTATTTGATGTATAAGCCTATATTCTTACCAACAGTAAGATTTGTCTTCATGAGATCGGTGAGCTGTGTGTACTTTATATTAAGGCTCAGCATTGGTTCATTACTTCACAGCCGGGCAGAGGGGAGGGGAAATCGAGAGGTAGAGTTGCAGACGGAACAAGGGCAGCCAATTAGGGCACATTTTCAATTATTTTCTATAAATGACTCTTTCAACAAACATACATATTGCCAGATATCGACTTATAATTATTTTCATTATAGGGCACAAAGCAAATGGAAAATGCTTGTGCTATACCCCACTAAACGATTTGTTGAGCTTCCATCTCTTCCCCGTGGCTCAGGAGCAATGACACCGTCAAACGCATCGCCAAGAAAAATATCAAATCCATTCTATATGCAGATGACGATGCAAATATTTTCCTGACATATTTGAAATATTAATGATCCTTCTTCGAGCGTGGATAATAATCTCGAGACCCATGCCTCCATAAACCTATTACTAAATAACGCCAAATATTGTGCATTTAGCTAGTGACGGTTATGGTGACGAAGTATGTTTATCGAAATTGATTGAAAGAAGAGGAGCGAAATTGAGTCACACTACTGTATGAGATATAATTCGAAAAATTTTAATGTTTCTATATTTAAATATAGATTTAAATATTATCTTGATTTTGAAGTAGATTCCGATTCAGATGGATTGAAGAGAGGTTTCCTGCATGCGAGGTTTCTAGGTATAACACCGCTGACACTTTAAGCCGCTGACGCACAAAATGGCTAAAAGTTCTGTTTTCTTATAAAAATCTTAAAAATTATTTCTGTGGAGCTTCAACAGTAATATGGTGAGTTATTTAACTGTCTTCCACACGTTTCATACTGAAATATATACATGATAATTTTACTCCCAAATTTTCTGACAATAATTGAATAATTTTTTTGAATATTTAGCGTCACTATTGGTAGATTGATTATATCAAGATATTATAATAGAACCAAGATAGTCTAACTCAGATTTGTGTTTTTGAGAGTTTTAAACAGGCCATAATATTATCTTACCTTTGTGTAAATCAACCAAATAAATTGTATTTAACATCCTCAAGCATTGAATAATTCAAATTTAAAAACGACGTCTTTGTCCGACATCAATAACATCTTCCAAAGTCTATCTTTGTTGACCCAATATCGATCATTTCCAAACATTTTGATCTGTTTTGCCACGGCAAAATCACTGAGAATTGGCCTCAAAAGCTATTTTAAGATCATCTCGTTTCGATGCGAAAAAATTACCGGGGCTCAGATTATCAAACAAACAAACTTACTTTCTTGTGAAAAGTAAAACATTTATTAAACATTGCTCATATTCAATATGTTTGAAATGTCGCGCGTGGCAAAAAATCAAACAGAACCGGGTTTCATGATTTCATCTGAATCGCGCGAAAAAATGTTTTACTTTTCACAAGAAAGTAAGTTTGTTTGTTTGATAATCTGAGCCCCGGTAATTTTTTCGCATCGAAACGAGATGATCTTAAAATAGCTTTTGAGGCCAATTCTCAGTGATTTTGCCGTGGCAAAACAGATCAAAATGTTTGGAAATGATCGATATTGGGTCAACAAAGATAGACTTTTGAGGATGTTATTGATGTCGGACAAAGACGTCGTTTTTAAATTTGAATTATTCAATGCTTGAGGATGTTAAATACAATTTATTTGGTTGATTTACACAAAGGTAGGATAATATTATGGTCTGTTTAAAACTCTTTAAAACCCAAATCTGAGTTAGACTATCTTGGTTCTATTATAATATCTTGATTATATTAATATAGGGTAATTATTTATACTTTTACATGAACATTGGGTGGTGATTTTTGAAAACAGAGTTCGCTAATTGGGCCTATTTCGTCGCTTGACAATTTAACTTACATTGATAATACCCTATCCATCATTTGCTTACTAATCTCGAATCTATGATGTAAGTTTAGGTCCATTAATTTGTTTCTTTGTAGGGGAGACTGGGTACACATCGGACGCTTTTCGGTTTCTTACTTCTAATTATTTTATTTTCTGCTCGTATTTTATTTTCTGCTAATAAATCGTATATCATTTAATAGCTAATGTGCCATGTTTAAAAGGGTAATTTGTTGGAAAGTTAAATATATTCGAGTGCCGAGTATTTAATCATTCTTTTACCCCTAGTTGAGCGGGGTGACTTCGGCCAGACTGGGGTGACTCTGGACAGTGAATTTAAACTCTCAACAATGCACGAAACAAATGTTTATTGACATCAATCGAAAGCTTCATCATTCATCTACTCAGAGAAATCAATGAAATTATTCATAAATTACAAACCATGCTAATATTTATAATTTCTTTAGCGCGTCGAAATATTCATCGAAAGCCGTAAATTCAATTGATAACTCAGCGGCCCCAAACGAAAACAAAACATGCTCGTAAATCAACAAGAGTAATCCAAATTCTTCGACATATATAAATTGAGACATATCTGTAATTAAATGCACTTCATACTTGATTTTTCATCCACAATTTGATATTCTATTTAACTAGACCATATTATTTCCATATATTCCAAGCCGACGGATCACGCATGCAGTGTTGTAAATACTCGTTACTAAAGTAACGCGTTACTCGTTACTCGTTACTTTTTGAGTAAGTTTAGGGGTAATTAGTTACTGTTTTGAGAAAAGTAATAAGTAATCTAATTGATTACTTTTTGAAGTAACGAGTACTATTTGAGAGAAAGTAATTGACGTTACTTTTCAAATTACTTTTATGATTACAAAATATTTGCTTTGTTGTCTTGTGATAATTTTCAAAGGCGTTGCTGTCACTAAGTTCCGCTTTTTATTGTTCTTTCTGCGATGCAATCTCACATTATTTGCAGCTTTCACGAGAACTATTCAAACCAGGTGAATTGTGTGATATGTGACCAATAAACCCTATCCCATAACCTATTCTTCTCTGTTCTGACATTGTTCTATTGATCAATAGATTCAATAGTTTTTCACTTTTTATTTGAGTGAGTTTCGAATATTGAAAGGATGATGTAAAATTTATGGCTATATGAATAGATTGATCCGACAAAAATAAACCATTTGATAAATCAAATGAAACCATTTATTTGGCAACTTTATTAAAAAGTTTCAACGTCAATTTATCTTCTGCTGCAGTCACCAGTATTAAATTAATATTATTAAATCGATCGTTCCCCTTCTTAAAAAAAACAAGATTGCCGCCATGATTGTCAAAACGAGACATGTCATTATCGAAAGGGAGGCAATATCTTTTGTTTCACTAAGTTAAAGTAATCATGAAGTACTTACTAATTAATTACTTTTTTCGGGAAAGTACTTAGTAATTGTAATCAATTACTTTTTAGGCTGAAGTAATTAGTAATGTAATTAGTTACTTTTGAGGAAAAGTAATTTGTAATGTAATTTATTACTTTTTAAAAATTCTCACATCACTGCACGCATGCCCTGAAATGTTTACACAACATCACAGCTGGAGCGTGTCAAACTTGAATGGAATGAGAAACGTGACACCCACTTAATTTCAAACTTACCATTGTTTCACAGCTTGATATTTTACTTCTTCATCGCTTTGCTATGTTTTGACGCTCTGACCGCAGTCACCCCGTTCATAAACATTGAAGAATATCATTTCTGCAGTTGAATTTTCAAAGCGCACGTGCATGAAACTTCAGTATGAGGCACACAACATCACTGGATTCAAAATGGTACCAAATATCAACATGTTGGTTGCGTGGATTTTCTTCGTCGAACTTTTTCTTCGAGAACAAATAATACACAAAAGCGGGACAAAGTTTCAAACCATAATAACTTTTTTATTACTTGATAAAATTATCTAAAATTTTGGCAATAGGTATGTTTTACCTTTGTATTTAACATACTGAGAGGTTGTATTTTTATTTTACCTAAGACCGTTCTGTCCGAAGTCACCCGCGTCCGAAGTGACCCTGGTCTCCCCTAATTAAATAATACTAAATCAGGACTATCGATTCCTATTCTTGGAATTCCAAATAATGCCTAGTCGGCAAAAATTTTCTTACGTAAAAAATAAAATGTCACTACCGTTTTGTTATAGATTTTTCAAATCGAAAGCTTTTCATTTTGTGCCTTATTTTATCTATATTATAGGGTCAAAATCAATCTGGTGCGCCAAGAGATGGCAAAAAGGACGACAAGGCAAGTCATTTAATATTTCAGAGAACAATCCTTCCTGCCCTAGCTAGACATACGATTTAAACCAGATTAGTTCATTCATCAATGATTTGATTTATCAGCTTAACTTTTTAACATTTAATGTTTAACTTACTATGAGTTGATTACCACAACTACTAATTAAAGGAGTATACCAAATGCGCTAGCGTGATTGGCGAGTACTTATCAAATTACTCGTAACTTTTTTCTTTTTGTGTTGTAAATATTAGGAACTAAATTTACCTGATTTGTTGTATGCTCATCTTCTATTGCTCAGACCTTCACGGGACTAAATGATTTTTTAAATGATTACTAAATGTCTAAATGACTGAATTTTAAGAGAGCTGTAAGAGAGTGATTCTGGAAAAAACTCATGTCAATGTTCATTAATAATTACTGATATCAAAAAAGAATCATTTGGTTTGTTATTCTGCAAGCTATATTCAAAGTATGATATTTTTTGAACAACAAATTAAATTAATTTATTGCTGTAAGCAATTTAAAAAGAGCTATTTTACGATTTTGTAAAAAAAAAAATTCTCAACGCTTTTTTTCGTTCGAATCTGAATATTGATGGGACATTGAAGGTGAAAACATTTTAAAACCAGAGAAAAATCTACAAAAAATGCATGCGACATAAATTGTAAAAACATCTTTCTATTCGATTAACATTATTCTAAATCTATTGTTTGAGAATAATAGCGCATGTATTTCCATAACAACGCAATCAAATTTCCTGCGGTTAATCGAGTGAAATTTTGATTGATATCGTGTGGAAAAGATGTATCCTAAGTTCTACATCGATATTATTATACACTGCTGATTAAATAATTATATTTGATTATTTATTAATTTAAATTATCTCCAGTTTTCCTATAAATACATTATATTTTCTTGCCAATTTCATTTTACTTTAAAGTCAGTAAAACCATGTAATGTTCAACTCGTTTGAATGTTGGATTTAGAATTTTCAAAATAGTTTTGTTTGAAATTCAGACAAGACAGTTGTGATAAATTATTTAATACTTTCAGTGGAGAATTATTATATTATTATAAATCAGGAAAATGTGGGCTATAAATAGAAAGCGGACACACCAAATGACAATTTGAGTTCGGAATGATCCTTTTAAGGCTCGGCTTGAGATGTAAGTGTAGAGATATATTTTATTGCAGTTTGTGGTTGTGGTACGGTTTCACTTTGCTCAGACAGAGATATTCTAAATCCTCATTGACTATACAGAGTGAGCCCATAGCAATAATCATGTCTAAGCTATGACATAAAGAAGCCTTAATCTAGGATTCCAGGATTCCTGCTTTTGTTGGACTCTGGTAGCTGCTTGAAAAATGGTTCACTGTTGTCTTTTTTTGTTTAGAAACATATAGGGCTATCTCTTTTGCTGGGCCTCAGATCTTGATAAGATATATACCTGCATCTTAGCTGAATGTTTAAAGCATCTTGAGCTGAACGTTTAAAATGTCATTCTGGAAACAGCTTGTCATTTGGTTCTGTCATTTTTTATTAAAGACAAAATCTGGAGATGTGAACCCTATGACCGCATGCAAACTGATTGTATTTGAAATGCATAAACATATCCCGCTGCGCATTCATTGTAAAACAAGAATAGAGATTGTTGAAAAATTGGAAAAAATGTTTGATGTTTTCAATGCCGGATTAATATTATCTAGGGGTGAGTTGATTTGGATTTTTCGGGATCGATTAATTGCGGACAAATTTCTATGTCATTAGCGGTTGAAAGTTTAAAAAAAGTTTTATGACTTTTGTAGCCTATTTCATCTCTTCGGAAATTATTCAGTATAAAAATTACATGAATGGAGTTTTCTTCATCAAATAAGAGAGGGATTCATTTAAAATATGTTTCATAATGTTAATTTATACTTCAAAATTTTGACTTTGAAAATGGTGATTTGAATTATACCTGGGTTACAATATCACAAACAATGAGACACACATTAAGTATAGCAACAGAACAGCTATAGTAACAGTCGCAAATAGTAACATTGTGTTTCTAATTAGGATGCAAAGAAGAAAAAATATGAACCCCCAATTCCAACAAGAGTTGGTAAGAAAATCAGAAAAGGAAAGGGCCCTGATGCAGCTAACAAACTTCCACAAGGTATGTTGCATCTTCCAGTGCAGTCAGTGTTTGATTTAACCTTGCAGGATCCCAGATATTGGATGCTTAATTTCACAGGCCTTAGAAACAGTCTTACTGAAATTGATTGTAAACCTGCTTCTGTCCCAGCGTTTGAATAAGGGTTCCGGCTTCTTTTATATTTTCAACATTTTCTTCGGAAAGTTTTGTCAATGTGCGGACTATAAATTAGAAAACTATCAATTTTCTTCTGACTTTAGAATCGCTGTAGACTTCCGAGATTTAAGATCACAGGATTTCCATTTTCCACAAACTCTGTCTGTTGTCACTATGCCTGATAAATCATTGGCTTTATGTCACAGCTCTGTGTCACAGTAGTAGAGATAATATACAGTCGAACTCGGTTAATATCCTCTCGGTTAATATCCCACCTCGCTTAATATACCCATTTTTCAAAAAACGCTTTATGTTTTCTATACAAACTCAACTAATTTAAATCCCCTCGGTTAATATCCAATCTCGCTTAATATCCCGTTTTTTCAAACCCATTTTGTTATGAAACTCGTTTAATGACCCGTTTCTTTAAATTTGAAACAAATGATAGTCGTTTCATTGTTAGCGTTTACCTTTGTTGTGAAAATTATCATCACTTCGAACTTGATATTGGACATGACATCGACAACAGTGATTGTTTTAAATAAGAATAAACATTTTAGCACTTCGAAGAAACATCTTTCCTTGTTTGTGACTCGAATTAAACAGCTTTGAACGTTACTTTACTCTAGCTTCCTTATTGCAAACGCGCCTCTGTCAATGACAAACTTTTAAAATGGCTTCTATCAAACGAAAACGAACTGAGTTCACATGGTTGTGATGTAGGTCACGTGTACGAGTGTTATCAACGCATGCATACTACATTTCATTGCACGCTTCGTAGAATCACGCAGGAAGAATTTCGTGACCAAGAAGAAGAAACTGTACGAAACTTTTAATACATATGTGTTAATTGGACTTATTTTGAAATCATTCTATGGTTATCCCTAGTATTTACTATTTTACTTATTTTGATTGAATAGCATTTGTTAACAATGAACAGAATTCCTTGTTTCGACGAATTTCCTTTGATTTTTCTCAAATCGGATAATATCCCACCTCGGATAATGTCCCGCTTTTTGCTTGCACGGAAGGGGGATATTAACCGAATTCGACTGTATTGAATTCCTATCTATCTGCATTTGATTTGAAATGACACAATTTCTGTTGTTGTTTAGGAACAATAAATAACATAAAATGAGTATTCATACTTTTTATTTGCAGTTAAGCCACATCGAAATTGTCGACTCAAATTATTAAAGTTAGAAAGGATCAAGGATTATCTTCTTATGGAAGAGGAATTCATTCAGAACCAGGAACGTCTTAAACCACAGGAAGAAAAACAAGAGGCAAGATAATTTGATGCATTGATGATCTTTTTAATAAATTATTTTATTAAATTTTTTTTTGGATTCATCATTTTTCCACAAACCGGGTAAGCTTGCAGCTTTTTCTCACTGGGGTGGTTGGTTAATTTGTTAATATTTTGAAGCTTGTGCGCGTTTAATAGCCGGATGCCCTTCCTGAGTGCTCCGAACAGGGATTGAACCCGAGACCCTGTGGGCCGTGGTCCAACACCATAGCCACTCACCAAGGCCGCACAATTGAAGTCAATGCCGTGAAAAAAATCATTACACTCATCTGAATTAACATAATAAAAACAAATAAACAAATGGTTTCATATTGAGAATGTGAATCCTGTTCATTTCGTTCACTTCAAAAATGTAATTTGTCCTGTAAAACAACTTTGTGCTTTCTTTTGAAATAATCTGAACAAAACAAATTATAATTTGAGGGGATTAACATTGATTGAAGCTTACATAAAGTATAGAAAAATCATTATTCCAAACGGCAAAATCTCTCCAATTTTGTGTCTGTGTTTGATTGATCCTTGTGCCCTTCAGAGAACAATATATTTTGTCAAAGTTAATTTGACATGTTCTGCGGATTTTCATAACTATGGATACGGAAATGACTTATTGAAATCTTCCTGGGGTGAGAATACGTTCGTATCTTATCATTTATCGTTGATACATTTTATGTCGTAGAAACCAAGAATAATTCGTTTGTAAAATTTTTTCAAGTCTATGTGTAGCCTAGGCTTTATACCCCAAATTATGCCTTTCTCCCATTAGTCAATCTTTTTGCTTTGACTAATCAGCTTACCCAGACCGAGCAGATGGCTGAGTCGGCAGGTTTGAAGGATTGAAGATGGCGACAGACAGTTTTTTCTCGAATTTCCCCGAATATCCCTTCATTTTGGGCCTTAAAAATATTTTTGCAGCTTGAATAATTTTCTCTATAACATGATAATGATTGAGTTGTCTTTCAATTTTGATAACATTTTAATTTAAACAAAACAGAGGCATTTGATTAATGCGATCTCACCCAACATTTTTATCAAGTCATGTCGAAAATTATAAAACATTTAAATGATATTCAAGTTATTTCTGGAAATTTTCTGGAAATTCACTCGTAAATATGCCTCTCTGTCTCTATTGCCCAAATAGCACTTATGAGTCATTTCATTGTAGTTTCCTTGTGAAATTTCTTTTCAAACTGTCATTTGCATGCCTGGATTTAAAAAAGTTTCTGGGGGGACATGCCCCAAGAACCCCCAAGCAGAAGGGGCCTATGGCTCCCTTCCTCTGATTCTTCGGAAGCAGTTCTCATCCCTCAGAGCAGCTCATGGGCCAGGTCCTTAACGTGATGTTGCCCAGATTTCCGTGGACATGTTTTGGAAATATCGTTAAAGATTTCAGGAACATTTTATGCTTATTCATGACATTTCTATGTGAACAGTTCATGCATTGTCATGAACAAGTTGTTAAAAATTGGTCCATTGATGAAACCATGAGCTGTTTCGCAGTGGCCTTCACTTACGCTTTCATAATTCTGGAAGCTTTAAGTCCTGGAAAGAATAGTTTGTATCTTTAAAAGGCTATGAAATAACTTTTTTGTTCTCAAGCAATACTTTCTGTATATGGTGATTAATTTTTGGTTATAATGTATCAATAATTTCAAATTATATGGTATTATATGTACTTTTCATTGATTGTTCATCAAATTGTTTTTTTCCTTCTCTAATTTTGTGCTTTTGCATGATGTAGGAAGAAAGAAGCAAAGTTGATGATCTGAGAGGCACTCCAATGTCTGTTGGAACTCTAGAAGAAATCATTGATGATAACCATGCTATCGTGTCGACATCTGTTGGGTCAGAACATTATGTTAGCATTCTATCATTTGTCGATAAAGATCTACTCGAACCCGGTTGCTCTGTATTGCTAAACCATAAGGTATGAGTATATTTCATCATACTACTGAGAGGTCATCCGAGTGACACATACCTGATTTAGTATAATAGTATCCAACATACCACTTTCTTTGATGCAGTTGTACTTACTGCCTTACTTGCAGCTGTACCCGATTATAATGTACTGGTATGCATTACGTCGTATTATCATTAAGATCATTGTTGATCTGGGGCGGCTGATGTGTTTGACGAAGAGATGTGATTTTATAACAATTGATGTTTTGTGATAGGATCGGAATCAGGGTGTGAATAATTTGCCAAATTTATATATGTGTTATTTTCCATGGGCAAAAAATCACACATTAGTTTACATACCCTGTGGTTTCAGAAACAATCCTCAAGGTTAGTACGCAGGCTAGCACAAGACAGGAATCTTCTTATTGAGACTTGCTTTGAGAAGTTGCAAACTAGCAACTTAGAACACATCTTAATATTGTGTACAGCTATAAAATAGTTATTAATAGACCCTTGGTTTGTAGACATTTCTGTATCTTTAATAGGTACATGCTGTAGTTGGCGTGTTATCAGACGACACAGACCCAATGGTGACAGTTATGAAACTCGACAAAGCGCCCCAAGAAACATATGCTGACATTGGTGGGCTAGATAAACAAATTCAAGAAATAAAGGTTAGTCAATCTAGTTCAACGTTAATATTAAATTCAATTTGATCATTTTATGCCGAAAGAAATATGTTAAAGAGGATGCTATATCTTATTGCCTACGGTTGATTTCCGAAGTTTCCGATTAATAAATAAATGGATAAATGTAATTGGACCCATGAAAGTTACATATGTTTTTATTTTACTGACATTATAGGAATCCGTTGAATTACCATTAACACATCCTGAATTATACGAAGAAATGGGTATACGACCACCGAAAGGAGTTATTTTATATGGAGTACCTGGAACTGGTAAGTAGATCAACAGTTGTCACTTTAGTTTGCCAGTGTGAGTAAGATCCATGTATAGTAGGGAAGACCGGGGAGACTTGAACCACTTTTCACATTTTTAAATATTAAAATTATTGTGGTTGTGCAAATGTATTTAGCCAACATGCTCAATTCAAAAGGGTAAGAATATCAATTACATAGATGTAGCAATTTTTAAAATATTTACTGCGGAAGACCGACCATTAGTTTCCTATTCGTCGTTGATGCTAAAACGCGCTGTTTCATGTCTCTCCATGTCTTTGACTTCCCAGCAAAAATGAGGTGGCCCTCCTCATCAACAGGAATGTATTCAAAAATTTTATATCAAAAGATTCATCAAAAAGTAAAACCGTTGCAATGGCACCATTTAAAATGGCAATTAAACACTTATTCTAAAATTAATTGAATCAAAAGAGGAATCGCAAAACGCATGACGATCATCGTAAGCTGTACACTAAATTTCTTGATAATTAGTTCTGGTTGGTTATTGAAATTTAGAAAAACAACATGAAATGAAGTGATATACAGCATATCAGAAGATAATTTACATGGGTAATCAGGAACACTCTTGTCCATGTCTCCCTGGGTCCAAGTCTCCCCTGTCTCCGCTACAGGCAAACATATCATCATTACTGTAGTAACAATTTTCATGTCTCTCCTTATTTAAAAAATAATTAACTAAAATGTAACTTATTGTATGTAAGCTAAAAATAACACTTCAGACCATTGCATTTAATCAATTATCAAAATAAAATCAATCACACTATTTAATTTGCTATATTATTTTAATGTGGTTTTCTCTTCATCTTACAAATTAACCAGGTAAAACACTACTCGCTAAAGCAGTTGCTAACCAAACATCAGCGACATTCTTACGAGTTGTTGGTTCAGAACTTATACAGAAATATCTCGTAAGTATTTTATATTTCTATGAATGTACTGACTATTTGATTTATTAATTAATTTAAGTAAGTTGATAATTTATAAATTAATTAAGTAATTTAATTTAATTTAATTTAATTTGCTATGTAATGAAGACAAATCTTACATTTAAACCTATAAGTTCACTTACATTTGTGTGTGTTTTGATTGCCTTATCTAACTCTTTCTGCAACTTAATGAATCATTTTTGAGAAACTACCAGTTCCAAATCTTGATAAATAAAAACTCAAGATAACTTTAACATGTCTATCAATGGCAGCTATTGATCCTTCACCCGTAGCAATCACAAAAATTCAAATAACACGGACAAATAATCAATGGCTTGCATGATCATTTCGTATGATCACTCGTTGTGAACAAATATTAGACACTTTGAGGTATTTTAATTTTGAAGCTCTGTTTTCAAGACTCGATCCATCCGTCACTTTTTCAAAGGCTTATTTCTGAAAAACATACTTGTTCGTCTCTCAATACTTAAATAAAATATCTGAGTTATATATCATCTGAATCATTTGAATCTTTTCAGTTGCGGTTCCTCTTTTAGATAACAAATAAACAAAACTGTGTAATTTCATTCAAGTGGGTTGTCACGTCTGCGAAAAAACAGTTCAGGAGTTCATGAACGTTAAATGGCTCCAATTTTCCTGAACTGTTCATGAACCTTCACTGACAGTTCATGAACAGTTCATAAAAATTTGGGGCCATTTAACGTTCATGAACTGTTCATGACCTCCTGAACTTTTTTCACAGGGGCAATGTGAGCACATTGCTTGTTTACATTGTTCCGGAATCATTTCTTTTAACTGTATAATTTATATGGCTTTCATTTTCGATATCAAATTTCATGGGTTGTTGAATTACAAGAACACAACAACTTCATTGAAATATTTATGATTGATTACCTTTTATTGAAATCAACCCAACAACGTGGGTTACTTATTTCTAATTAATTATACCTTCACTCCAATGTTTTTTATATAGGGTGATGGTCCTAAACTTGTGCGTGAGCTGTTCAGGGTAGCTGAAGAACATGCTCCTTCGATTGTTTTTATTGATGAAATAGACGCTGTCGGAACAAAACGGTATGACTATAAAGCAGTTGCTGTTGATTAATCATCTTCGGTTTCCTTGTCTGTAACGTTATATCTCATGTGGCTTATTATTCTTATTATCATATGGCCAACTGCACGGCCGGAATATATTATTCTGCTCTGTTAATATCGGATTATCCCAACCTCCTTATTATTGCAATTTGTTTTGCACCAAGACAATGCAATTAGCTACAAACAAACTGAAACCTGCATACAGCAGCGGGCTAAGAAAAGAGTTAAATTGGCCACTATATTCAGATGACCTTATAGGCAGGGTTGATTAAATAGAAAATACTCTTTTATGTATTACTAGATTGACCAATATGGACAGGTGGCTCCTGTACAGAGGTGACCGCTATAACAGGTTCTGAATGTACTGATATTATAATTTCTTGATCCTCTAATTTCTATTGTGTGACATCGTTTGTGTCAGTATACTATTGACATCCATAAATTGATTCATTTTTCTAGATATGAATCCAATTCTGGCGGTGAACGGGAAATTCAACGTACTATGTTGGAACTGTTAAATCAATTGGATGGTTTTGATTCTCGTGGTGATGTCAAGGTACTTTAAGTTTTCCTAGTATGCCTATGATAATGGCATAGATCTGTTATAGTTGGGTAATACTTTAGTGGCCTCAATCCACAGGACAGTGACTTGTATTTGATCTATGGATGATATTATTACTTGCTGATCCAGAAAATCATTATGTGATTTACAGTAATGTTGGGCAAATGAAGTATATCTTTGAATCAATTTTTGCGAATAGTTAGTTGAGCTAGATATTTGCAATTAAACATAATTTAGTTATTCAATGTTACTGTACGGTGCATGTACGTATTTACATATCACGGCTGTGTTTTTCAACATAACTTACTATATTCAGGGTGTCACAAAAGTTTTGATCTTCCGGGAACTGTGTTGTTCGATTGGCAACCTTACTGGGATTGAATTTATATGCTTCATAGTTCTGAAGAATTGATCTTAGAATTTAAGAAAGTTGACTTACTTTGAAGAAAGATGCATGGATTTCAAAACATAAAAAATATGAAATCCAAAAATAGTAAATTTTGATTAAGAAAATAATCATGATAAGATTGGAAACCTTCTGATTTTGGCTTTCCAGGAACCAGGTTTCCAGGATCCCGCACTTTGCGACAGCCTGACTATATTTCTAATTAGTTTTGTGGTGTTACAGGTTATCATGGCAACAAATCGTATAGATTCGCTAGATCCTGCTCTCATCAGGCCAGGTAAAGTATTTGTGTTAAACTCCTGTAAATGAAATAGTGGAACAAAGCTCTGCTTATTTTGTAAACAAGTTTGAGTAAGAAGAATAAAACTTTCTTATATGACAATATTCAAGATACAATAGAGGTCAAAGCTCTGTTTTTGAACTTTTTGCTGAAATTGCAAAAGAAAGACAGAGTTTTTGAAATCAGGTAAATGGACCAGATTGGAAATTTATTTATAGTTCACAATGTTGAAAATCATAAAACTGAGCATTTGATTTGAAAAAATGTTAGGGCAGACTATTGGTGTTAGTTTTTAGAAATAAGTATGACTTGTTTCAATAAATCAAGTGGTATTAATTAATATGTTAGATGATTCTAAAATGTTCATTTTAAGGAATTTGCTAGTTGTTACTGACTTACACCGCAACCAAACTCTTAGGCTCATGTATATTCTTAATTACGATATGACTAGCCTATGTATATCATCCACATGTTTGTTATCGAAAACACATGCTATGCGCACCGATGTTTTGATTTTCAAGTTGTCGATATAATTTATGCACTACTTTGTGTCATCATTCTACTCATTGGGTTGGCTAGAGACAGTATGAGAATGAATTACCAAATTATCTTGGTGTTATTTTCTTTTTATGTTATGTATTTTATTTTTTTCCTTAAATGTTATTTTGATCAAAATAAATATCTATCTATCTATTTGGGGAAATAATCACACAGATTGATGATTCACAAATTTCGATATCAAATGTTGGGGCTGGTAGCCTGGTACGCACGCTACTATATGACACAATGTCATAATACTTTGTATGGACTTATTTCAAGTACCAAATCTAGAATTGAAATCAAAAAGCAATGCAATTAGATTGAGTCTGTTTGTTTTTGCAGGTCGAATCGATAGAAAAATTGAATTCCCTCTACCCGATCAGAAAACAAAGCGACGTATATTCAACATTCATACTGGTAGAATGACATTAGCGGAGGGAGTAAATCTTGAAGAATATGTTTTATCAAAAGACGATCTATCTGGTGCTGATATCAAGGTAAGCCTACAAATGTTGATGAGCGTGATCAATAACGGGCATCTAGTAAAAACATATTTTTGAACTAAATGATTGATTCTGCTGTAAATCGACTACAAAAATGATTGGTAAGGCTATAAAAGTTTGAAGCCGATCCCATTAAAAAATGACTTAGATATCAATGTCTTAATGCGTCTGTGCTGCCATGCGTTTATTTTTGTGACGTCTATGTTCAAATTTGTGTCTAACTAATTTAAAACAATATTAGATATTGAAAGAATTGAATATTGACGTCACAAAAATAAACTTAGGCTACACTTCAAAACACTGATATCAAAGTCGTTTCTTATTAGATCTGATTCAAACCTTAGGCTACCAATATATTTTTTCACTCAATTTAGATCAGAATCTATTGGACAGGAATCTCAAAAACAATATGTAGGCTATATATACCCTGTGGATAAGAAGCGCGACCTGTATAAAACGGGCCCTGTTCGCTGTCTTCTGTAATGAGTGGCCTGACTTCTGGCCTTCAGATTTGATTTTTAGATATGCATTTATTGTGGTGGTCCTGCCACAGAGGATCAAACCGAATGATAAAGCGCTTTGGACTGTAGAAGTAGGCAAACTGGATACTGGTTCGAACCCTGAAAGTAAATACAGCCAGTAAAATCATTTTGTGATGGCGGATGTAATAATTTGGACAGAATGGCAGTATAAATAGTATTATCTTACAAACAATTCTTGGATAAGGATATCAATGGACTTATCTTACATTTAATATTGAAATTAATCTCCAGTGTTTGCCCCTGAGATCATTGATGAGCATTTTGTGTAGGCCTACTATCATGACTTTGAGCAAGAATCAAGTCACTCCTGTAGTGATAGAAATGTGGTAGGCTACAGTACTTTTCATAACCCCGTTTGATATGCCCTTTCTACTACTTTGCTTTTGCCGTAAACTGAAAAAGTGGCCTCAAGATCGAGAAAATTCAGGATAATTTATATTGATTTATCCCAAATCCCAAGCTTACTGAATTCCGATTGGCTTATTGGTGTGTTCAACTTTAAAGTTTATTTCATTTTTATTATATTTCAGGCTATTTGTACAGAGGCTGGTCTCCTTGCATTGCGCGAAAGACGCATGAAAGTTAAAGGGGAAGATTTTCAAAAGGCAAAAGAAAATGTTCTTTATCGCAAGAACGAAGGAACCCCAGAAGGGCTATACTTGTAGGGAGAAATAGTTTATTTCAAATTTGTACGCTTATGCTCACAAAACTGTTATAAGAATGTGCTAATGAATATTTAGCTATCAATTAATTATGTTGGTTCTTTTAATGTTCAAGAATTCTCCTTCAGCTGAATTGTGAAATAGTTACTTAATTGAACCGATAGTTTGTAGACTTGAGATATGATAGCTGGAAACTTCTTGATTGATTAATAAGATATTCTCTATATCTGTTTATCATTCGCTAAGTTAACAAAGCAGCGGGCTCCACGTAGAGATACTACTCTCCAGTGGGATTATTGCTACCCTCATTCAACTCAATTAGCACTTTTACAACCGGTGACAGCATATGAATAATCTTCTGTTTTTCACTCTCATCCAAGCCACTATAACCTTGAATGATTCCTTGGCAGTTTGTACTTTTACAACTACATTTAAAAGGATAACTCATTTTATAATCAGTTGTATTATAATTATAAGTAATCAGATTATCACATTGTATGTCTTTACATGCAATCAAATAATATCCTTCAAAATTTATTTTTGAGTTCGCTTCACAAGAGTGATTAATAAATTTTTCTGGTGCGTTTAAATGTAGATTCTTGCCAATGTTTACAGGAAATGAATGTGTATGATTATCAGATTTAATTTCACCTGTGAATTGACCGATTGTTTCTCCACTTTTAATATCTCTTGTTGCTGTGAGTGCTTTAAACCCATCACTAAATGTTTTGACTGTAGTTGGGTTTCCCGATGGAGAAGCCATTTTTGATTTTACCGCCAAAACTTTACATGTGAAACAGACAAAATCACAACAGCATTATTCTGCGTTTACAGACCGCGATTCATTCACAAAAGAAATGAATGAATCGCAGTCTGTAACGCAGGCTACAACAACATGTAAGAAATTTTTTATTTGTATTTCATACTCTCAAGAATTAAATACAACAATTTACTGGTGGTCGTAAAAACAGTAATCCGATTTATTGCGCACTACAGTGATACAGACAGGGAAATCGTGTCATTAATTGTCGTTAATCATCAGACTTTTTATTACAGGAGAAACATCATTCTCTAGGCGATCTTTTTCACTTTGAGGTAGATTATAAAACCCAGAAACTTTCCCGTGACAATTCTGACTTCCACAACAACATTGAAACGGAGCTGCCATTTTATACTCCGTTGTATTGTAATTAAATGTAATTTGTTGTCCAGATTCAATATCTCGATTTGCTACTAATAAATAATCATTGTACTTAATTGTAGTATTTGCATCACATGAGTGGTTTGTATATCTCTCTGGCTCTTTGGGGCTCACGTGTTTGTTGATGTCAACGTGAACTGTGTGTGAATCTGCTTGTGTTTTTGTTTCACCAACGAATTGACCAACTATTTCTCCAGATTTAATATCTCTTGATGCAACCATGGCTTTAGAGCCATCCTGTGCAATCACTACAGTTGTTGGTTGATTCTCAGGCATCATTTAATTCTGAAATAGGTGACTGAGAAATGAAAGAGCTGAATCTAATCTTGAAAGTTGAACATTTGGAACAACGTGTCTTTTATTACATGTCAAATATTGCGCGAAATCTCTTTTTCCTTGAATTTAACTCATTAAGAGGCTTGGTGGTCATCTCGTTGAAAGAACTTGAAAAGTGTAGAAGTTTTTGGAGGTGAACTTAGGCTATCAAGTTTGATTAATGGATAGATCGTGGAAATAAGCCTATAAAAGATCAGATATGAAGCAAAGGTTCTCCACTTTGGATATTATTGCTTCTGTGAAAGAGCTGAAAGGGAGGTAAGCTTCGTGATCCAAGACTGAAGAGGACATGATGACTGAACGAGGATGAGGGGTGACGTGACGGTCGTGACCCTTAGCCGCTTTTATAGCACCCACGGTCCAAGAAGTGTCAACTGCGCACAAACCTACCGGTGCTCTTGATCATCTCAGATAAGCCTGATCTTGGTCAAATATTGACTAATCCTCAACAATTAGAATTGACCTTGTGTCATTTCCTGATATTTCTATTTAAAGTTTCTAAGTAAGTTCTACTTGTTCTGTAGGCCTATGGCTATCCCCTAATGTAAAGATTATTTGATTTAGTTTGAGCCAGGGAGCTTGGAAATTTGAAAATCTGATGATCGTACCATTTTCGACCGAAAACATAAAATGGAAAGCTCAGAATTTAACTGTTCTGATTTGTAGGCAAAACGCAAAACCTTACCAACAAAAATTCAGAAGAAAATGTTGAAATTCTTTCAAGATCTCAGGAGCTTAAATCTTTGCTTGGAGTCTAAATCTATTGACATGGGAAAAACAAAAAACACACAGTCTTGCATAACTTTATTGCGTTGTCATGCAGCGATCCACAGGCAGGAGTAAAACACCATAAACGTACTACAAGTTACACTAAATATATAAAAAGACCATAATCAGTTGTGATAAATGACAGCGATAAAAGAGACATGATTGGCAATATTTGTTATCTTCATAATAACATCGTCAGGCAATAGAGGAATAATGGAAATTTACAAATCTATCACAAAGTTAACCTACATATGCATTTATATTTGAAAAATATTATCAGTCTCCCCATTAATTTTAGCCTATTCTATTTATTATCCAGAGAGGCATTTTAAGAGCCCATTTCCTTCAGTTGAATATGCATCTCTTGTTTCCAATTTTAACCATATTAATCTGAAGGAAATCATGAAATTATTATATAGCGACCCACATAGCATATCCTATTTATTTAATCTTTGAATCTGGATTGGTCAATCTAGCTGTATCTTGAATTTTATTTTGTTTTTATTTGATCTTTTACAGTGATATTGTTGATTTGAAAGTAATTAATATTTATGATTTGGATTCAAAAACGTATCTGATTAAGTTAGGATGGTAAGTTATATGAATAATGCAATAGTTATTTGAAGTTATAAGTTCTAAGTTTATTTTTGAACTTTATTGAATAGGTGGCCTGACGGCTTATTAGCCTGCGTACCAGCCCCGAGGTTTGTTTCCAAGACCATAGGGTCTGTGAACTAATATGTGTGATTTTCAGCCCATCGAGAATAATACCTATAGATTTGGTAAATTATTCACATCCCAATTCACACACTGTCACAAAACATCTATTGTCATAAAATCACAACTCTTCGTCAAACACATCATAGTTAGCAGCAGCGACAATGATCTTAATGATAATACGACGTAATGCAGAAATTATATCCCAAACTCATGGGAGCTTGTTGGGTTGAAAATGTCACATTAATTAGTTCACAGACCCTATGGTTTCATAAAAACCTAGGGGCTGGTACGCAAGCTAACGGCTTATATGAGTGGTGGAAAAACTCACGTAAACACTGTTGGTTCAAAATAAATAGTTTTATTAGTCGTTGCAATGGGTCACTTCACGTCAACTCGCAAACGAAAAAAAACCCACCCTCTCAGAATTTGATAAAATTTATTTTGCCAAAAAAATTTGAAGTAAATATCAATTTGGCGAAGTTTGAGGTAATTTCTTCAAACAATAACGAATAAAAAGCGTGTTAAAGATCATACAATAATAAGCAAATTGCATGGTAAAAATTTTATTTTGCTATTTGTGTTCGCTATTAAAATGCAATATGATTGAAACACATATCATTTGATAGCTCGGACCTTGTAGTTTCCATTTATGTATATTTTGAAGATAAAAATAATGTATTCTATTTTAATTTTGTTAACATTTCAAGAAACTCTTTAGGGCCAATTGTAGAAAAACCTGCACTAATTTAAAATAAGGAAAATAAGTTTTATTAAATTCTGAGACAGTGAGGGTTTTTTCGTTTGCGAGTTGATGTGGAGTGGCCCAATATTGGTATGTTTTGGGCAAGTTGATGAACCATGGACTTTTTAGGTCTCATCTGCCATCCATTTATTATTTTTGTCTGTTTATTTCCTGAAAAATTTTATTTTTTCAATCTTCCAAAATTGATTAAATTTTATAAAGACAAACAGTAATGATTAATTATTCTGTAAATAAACTTGTAAATCATTATTGGCAAATTTGTGTTTTCTCCTCGATTTTCTTTGATTCACAATTTTCATTCAAACTTCCACACATGACGCATTTTCAGCTAAGGACAATTTCAACGCTCAGTCATTTTGATTCTTTCCACACTTTTTTAGATATCCCCTCCAAAAAATAGTTCAAAAGTTCATGTCTGACTTCCACTACGATAAGTTTATAGCAGTTATAGGCTATCTATGTAGCCTAACATGCCAGATAGGAAAGTTTGCAAGATGGTCGTCTTTTCTCTCATAGAATGTGCGGCAGAATGCCAAATTTAGCCTGTGTAAATTTGTTTTTGTGGATTATACATTTACATTTTTTTTACATAACAACATCTAAATAGCCTAATCACAGAATTTTGCCATTTTCTTATAATTTATGAATAAAATTACAAATTTTGTGGCTTGATTTCAAGCCGCAAAAGTGCTTGCATGGTTAGGATAGTTCGCGCAAAAAGCATTCTTTCCAATCTGGGTAACATGATTGTTTGTGTTTAGGAAAGACAGAAAAGCTGTTATACTGTTTGAATCTGGCATCAGAATGCATCTGACGGATTTCAACTGGCCAAAAAGTATGATACCATCAAATTTCTCCATGAAAGTGAGTCAAATTATCATTAGCTTACATTTTCTATGGAAATTCTAATTACCATTTATGATTATCAGCCTATTGATGTAGTTTTATATAACATTTTTTAACATTTTCAATGCACTGGTAACTCAGTGTCCGCATTCGATTTCTCATCGAAGCACACATGGTATTTGTATTTACCTGTATATGTGTTTATGATGGAATATTGCTACTCATAAGTTATAAATAATACCACTAGTAGAAAATGGTAACTATAGTAAATAGTAAACTGTGTCTTGTATGCGTAACTATGAAAGGGGTGATTAGCTCAGTTGGCAGAGCAACCGAACTTCAAATCGTGTCATATCTGATCGACTGTGGTTCAAATCCCCCTGAGGTCAACTCAGCCTTGACTTTATCTGTAACATCAAATGAGTACCATCTAAGGATGGCGGATGGAATGGTTCAGAAGGAATTGCATTGTGAGTAGCTGCGGCGCATCGTTGCGCATTGACAATCAAGGCCTATCTGCCATGAAATCTGTTGAAATTGATCTGCAGTGTCGCGGCTGAGATCTAAGGAGCGTTTAACATCATTGCGCTTAGCGAAAAGAGCCACTACTCTAGAAATAGAGGAGTGGTACGGGTGCCTTCGGTAGGGCGACACCGTCCACATTACTTACTTTATGCGTAACTATCATTACCAACACTAAGTGCTACTATGAAAATGCTATAAAAGTGTCGTGAAAACACCATGAAAATGTAAGAAAAAAACCCACACATTTATAAGGCCATGATAGAATTTGAAAGTCATAAAAACAGCCATATTCACGGTATTAAAATATGAAAATGCAATGAAAATGCAATAAGAGCGCCATAAAATTTCAAACTCTTTTCATGGTTTTTGTGTCAGTAGTGTATGCCTGTAGTTTTTGTTGCTGTATTTTTTTCTGATATGGTTTCAAAGAATTGCATAATTTTGTTCTTGATAATCTCTTTGTTTTATTTGCTAGTTTTTTAATTTGGTTCTCATTTTTAGTGCCGCAAACATTTGAATGGCAAACGTTTGAAAAGCATTGAACAGCTTGGTATTGACAGAATAGTTCAACTTACCTTTGGTCTTGATGAAAATGCTTTCCATTTGATAATTGAACTTTATGATAGGGTATGATTAGTATAGAACGTAAATTACTTCATCACACAGTTAATTATTATCATTATTGTTAATTATTCCTCGAATAAGGACTTCATAATTTCATAAGCATTTAATTAATGATTTGTCAATTTATCGTGACATGTTTTTATTAACTTTTTATTAAAACTTCGTGATAACGAGTCAATTATTCAATGTGGATGAACTGTCCCTTATGAAAATATTCATGAGCTCATAAACAGTTCATAAACAGATGAGAAGTTCATGAACCGGTTCAAGAACATGAAAATGCCCATGAACGCTTCATAAACATTTAATGAACTGTTCTTAAACATTCTGGCAATTTCACATTCATGAACTCATGTAATTCTCTTTGCATGGCGTGGTACAATACCTTCCATGCTTTGAAAAATTGTTGTTGTTGGAGAGATGAGAAGATATAATTTATTTCTCTCAAAGTCTTCAATATGCTATTACTTACGACAAGATATTATAATAGAACCAAGATAGTCTAACTCAGATTTGGGTTTTGAAGAGTTTTAAACAGACCATAATATTATCTTACCTTTGTGTAAATCAACCAAATAAATTGTATTTAACATTCTCAAGCATTGAATAATTCAAATTTAAAAACAACGTCTTTGTCCGACATCAATAACATCCTCAAAAGTCTATCTTTGTTGACCCAATATCGATTAATTCCAAACATTTTGATCTGTTTTGCCACGGCAAAATCACTGAGAATAGGCATCAAAAGCTATCTTAAGATCATCTCGTTTCGATGCGGAAAAATTTCCGGGGCTTAAATTATCAAACAAGCAAACTTTCTTTCTTGTGAAAAGTAAAACATTTTTTCGCGCGGTTCAGATGGAGTCCTGAAACCCGGTTCTGTTTGATTTTTTGCCACGCGCGACATTTCAAACATATTGAATATCAGCAATGTTTAATAAATGTTTTACTTTCAACAAGAAGGAAAGTTTGCTTGTTTGATAATCTAAGCCCCGGAAATTTTTCCACATCGAAACGAGATGATCTTAAAATAGCTTTTGAGGCCTATTCTCAGTGATTTTACCGTGGCAAAACCGATCAAAATGTTTGGAATTGATCGATATTGGGTCAACAAAGATAGACTTTTGAGGATGTTATAGATGTCGGACAAAGACGTCCTTTTTAAATTTGAATTATTCAATGCTTGAGAATGTTAAATACAATTTATTTGGTTGATTTACACAAAGGTAAGATAATGTTATGGCCTGTTTAAAACTCTCAAAAACACAAATCTGAGTTAGACTATCTTGGTTCTATTATAATATCTTGCTTACGATCTATTTGATATTTGTCATTCAAATCATTCAATTGTATGCTCTTAATTCTAAACATAAAAAAAAACAATTTATTTTGGAATAATCAATCATTTCATCATTGATTCAGTATTTCTATTTTAATCTGTTTTTCCAATGAAGAAAGTGGCATCGTAGTATACTAGCCCTTACGGAAATTAAAACATAACTATCAATATATATTAAAATACAAAATAGCACAATGAAATTCTCAAACATATTTGAAATGAATAATTTTATTTATTTGATGAAGAAATAATGAATAATTTCTGAAGAAATGAATTACAAAAGCCCGCAAACTAGTAACCTCATTTTAGACCTATTATTTAAAGTCCAATTTTTTTAAAAAAGGATAATAATGTATAAAAATTCAGATGCTGTTTAACGCTTTCCTAATTTTTTTACCCATTATTATGGTCAACAATTTGATATACATTTGAGCAAAGAAGGGTTTGACCGTAAAATTGTTGTCTTTGTAAAAGTTTTTAAACCTCTACTACTTAGTCGGTTCAACACATCAACTGCACTTTAGGAATCGCATAAATCTGAGATCATGGCTTATGATTATGTTTGTTTCAAACCTCTTTTGTAGGGTAATGTAATATTAACAGACAGTGAATACAGAATTCTTCAGCTGTTGCGACGAAGAACAGATAAAGAGGATACGGATGTAAAATTTGCTGTGAATGAAATTTATGATGTTAGCAAAGCCAAACAATGGTCTCCACCGTTATCAGAAGAAAAGTATGTTATACTAGCAATTAGCGTAGGTCCAGTGAGACGTACATAAATCGGGGCGGACAGACCACAAATATAGAAATAATTTATTTACGATCATACAGTACTATTAATAGAAGTAGAGTTGTGATATTCTGCTTTAGAAACATAAAATGGTCTTTGTATCAAAATACAGCCAGAGATATTAATAGACATTTTCTTTATTGTAGAAAGAAATTACAAATAAATAGATACAGAGAGAAACCTGTCTATAAGGGTAGCCTTATAGAGCAGTTACCTGTCCATAACGGTCAATATATAATGTTACAACTTTTAATTTCTATTCAGTTTAACCTCAATAAAAAGGTCACTATCGCCGTTTCTCTGAATGGTTAATACTGTCTCATGTCACAACTCGCCGTTACAGAAGCCTTCTGTGAAGAGAAACAGTCTATTTCTTGATTCTCGATTTCCAGTTGCATTATTATGAAACTGTGAAATATTTTTATTGCTTTTTTCCATGTGTAAAGAAACTATTATGGGATCAGATCATTTCAATTCGTTTTTATTTTTTCAACAGCTCATGAACAGTTAACTTATAGACCTAAACCATTTGTTGAGTCATGAACTTTTTTGACAGAATTCAAACTAGAGAAAGAGATTAGGAAATTCAAAATTTGTTGACAGTGTTGTCAGTTTGTTAGTTTCATTTTATCGCTTAAGAGGGTCACACTTAAATCAATTCTGCGTCAAATATTTGATTTGTAAAATTAATGATTTTGATGATTGATTTTCAGAATTAAAGAACTTTTAGATGCAACAAAACCTGGAGATAGTATCAAACGTTTATTTGTTTCAAATTCAAGTGAGTTATGGTAAACAGTGGTTATAAATGAACATTAAAACATGTTTCATACATATCGTAGTTTAATTGCATGAAGAAAACACTTTAAGTTACTACAGTAGAAAGACTTTGACTTCATTTTATTTTATTACCCTTTCTGCGGAAAGAGAACGTCGAGTACAACATATTCTGTTCTTCATCATCATCATCATCATCATCATCATCATTTATTCAGAAACCTGATAAGTTTCACAATAACTTTTTTTCACAGGACTGATTTACGTAATAAACTGGGGAATAAACATAAAATAATTGATTACAATAATGCATAGATATATATACAGCTACAAGGTTAATTAAATACGAACTTAACGGTTAAGATGTTGTAACTTTATTGGTATTTAAATGCTTCTCAAGGAGACTTTTGAAACTTTTCCTTTTGGAAACCTTCTTCATTGTAGACGGTAGATTAATCCACTTGTAAGCACCAGCATATTGAAATGAGTGGCGATGGCTTGACTTGATGTATATGTTATTGATTTGTCCATAAACCGTGTAAGCTTAGACCTACAGCTGTTCACCGGGATTGTTGGTCAGTATATTGATATTTAAGATTTTTGAAATTTTGTAGATTTAATCCCAGATGCCTTTGCTGTGGCCAACTAATAGTGCGCATGCCAGGGATTGTACTCTGTGTATAATGGCTCACAGTCCTAACCACTGTTTCAAGTCTGCAATCAGACTGTAAAGCAGAGATTATATCTTATTTCAACAATGGTAGACGAAATATTCATCACATCATTTCTAACTTTTGTTGTCTTCATTGTTCTCAGTTTACGGTTCACATCTTTTGGAACATTGTTTTGCAAATGTTGGTTTATCGAAGAACCCTGTCATCGGAAAAGGCTTCAATGTAAATGATGGTATGTAATGGGACTCTAGATGCTCGATGGGATGGGAAGTTTTAACAGGGGCATATCATGTAATTGAAGACAATTTCCTGTGAAAAGCATTTCTAACTTATGACGTCATAATCAAACATAATCCTGCAATTTGATTTGTTGGTTCATGTATTTGTAAACTTTAGGACAGACAGTATAAACAAACTTGATTCTGAAATTTTTTTATTTCAAAAAATCGCACTTGAAAATGTTGTATTCATATTCACTTCACTAGTAAAAGTTTGAATACACACATGAAGTGTGTGGTAACCCTTTAATAGTGAATGTTATGACCTCAGCAAAGTAAGTTCATTAACAGTTTATGGACATTGCGGAAAGAATCGGTCACCTTTATAAGCAGTTCATCAACATTTCATGAATAGTTCAACAGCCTGTTTTACAAACTTTCCGCTACTGTTCATGATGATTTCAAGAAAATTAGGTCATTTAGTGTTCATATACTTTTTCATAAATTTGTTTGTTTTGCTGTTTGTTAAGTTCATGAGGTGATATATTTTCTTATTGTCTTTATAGATTTATCCAAACTCATTGAGGCTCAAGGCATCGCCAATGATGTTTTAACTGCACCAGTGATTGGCAATGGCAATGTAAGCTTGTCTTGGTTTTGTTTTCACTGATGTTATGTGTCTGCTATATGTCACTGATATAACGCACAGCAGTCATGTGTGGGTGTTTGGGTTTGATTTTGTACGCGAGATGTTTGACACAAGAAAGCACCAGAAAAAGCTTCCCCTACGAGAAACAGTTCAGGAGTTCATGGACATTAATTGGTCCCAATTTTAATGAACTGTTCATGAATTTTTTATAAACTGTTCATAAACCTTTGCCGATAGTTCATGAACAGTTCATGAAAATTTGGAGCTATTTAACGTTCATGAACTGTTCATGAGCTCCAGAACCGTTTTCATAGGGCTTGTAATGTGGTTGAGATTGGAACGGATAAGATTCACAATTATTGCTTCAGGTTTGATCAGATTTGGATGAATACAAGACTTTTTACTCATAATAAATCTCTTGTAAATCCAATTGGAAGCAGTAAACTTGTGGACTAGATTTCTAAAGGGATCTTAATTTCATTTTCTTAGACTTGGTATGAAGTATATATGCTCTAATGGTGCATAACATTAGGTGACTTAATCAATAGCATTTATACTGAATTATATCGAATCAAAATGACAATTCAACATCAGCCAACAACACTGTGACGGTGGCCAAATAACTTTTTATAATTAAAATCATATCAAGATACAATCAGACTTTACCTTATTAGAGGATTGTAATTCGACAATGATTTATATTTCAAAATCTTATAGGGTTATCTGATACAGAAAGAAGAAAAGACTGGTTCATCTGATCCTGCATTGAGTTCAACATTAATGACGTACGTGCGCAAAATATTCGAATGCTGTTAAATATTTCTGTAATTTTTTTGCTTTTTTATCCATAAAACAAAAACATCCTTATATATACATATGTTACTTAACACAATGCTTATTAATCCACAGTTATGAATTTTAAAAGGACTGAATGTCTACTGCAAATTATTTGTGTAGTGTAAATGGCTTAGGTATAAACTGAAAAGGTACTTGATGTCATCAGAAAACTTTTCTTCACTGAAAGTCTACTGAAAAGCATCTCAAATATGAAAAATTACTGAAAATAGCCCAATTTAATACCCTATTCAGTAAGTTTTTCAGTATGTTCTAAAAGTCATAATTTGTTTTTCATAATGCCGCAGCTGTTGTGTTTTAATTATTTTTCATAACAAACAAAGTCATTATAATGATCACATAATTTGAATTGAATAATTGTAATAATGAGTTGTTATTTTTTTGTTTTAGGTATGTTGAATTTCATCCCTTGTTGTTCAAACAATGTGAGAATCAGCCAAATGTTGAATTTCCATCCTTCAATAAGGTACCTGATTGTATCTTCATATGATTTCAATAACGAATAGTATAAAGGCCGAATGGGCCAAATAACCTCAACTTCCAAATATGTAGGCCCCTAGCTGTCAATCTTTGCTGGGTTTAGAACGCCGATAAAAACATTTCTTTTCAAAGAAGCATACAAAGCATCTATTCTTAATTGAAAATTGGAAAAATTTGTTAAAATTGGTTAGATTAGGTCTAGTCATTCTACTTCCCTTAAAATTGTAAAGCGCCATTGGATTATTCCAGAAATGGCACTACATAGTTGCATTATTATTATTAATAAATATTTTTTTATTTCGCCAACATTGAAAGGGTTTAGTTGAATCCTATCAATGTTGGTGAAGTAAGAAATCATTTGGTCATTTCAAAGATCTTGGCAAAAAACGACAAGATCTGTGGATTATATCCTAATGATGTTGGCAAAATAAAAGAGTCATTTGGCAGGGCTGAAGTTGCCTTACCGATAGAACGTTGTGGGCTCAATCCTATACATCAGAGCTTTAAATAATGGCTGATGATCTTCTTGGCGTGAATATCATTGTTCCAAAGATGATTGTCTGATTTTCTGACTGTTGTATTATACATTATGATTTTAATTATCAAACTAATGACCTACAAAATATATCTGTGACAATTGCGAATTGAAACCGTCAACGAGTATTTTCAAAATACTGCTAAACATATACTGCTATATATATATATCAACTTCTGCATGATTATTGTATCAAAAAGCAGAAGCTGTTTTTATTTATACATATAAAATCTTTGACTTTAAGTAATAAGCTTGATATTTTGCTGGTTGAAGTAGAACAACCTGTAAAACAGCTTGAAATTGTGTTGAAATCTAATTCATGAACTAATCATGAGCTGTTCATGAATATTGGGCCATTTAACATTCACAAACTATTTTCATTGACACTAATAATGTGCAAACTTTCAACTCAATATTTTGTGTACCTATAAGTGGCCGGATTTAAAAATATACTTTATCATTTTGAATTTTGTTTTTCAATTACCAAAGGCAGTTGATGAGTTCTATTCAAAGATGAGCAGTCAGAAACTGGACCAGAAAGCATTTAAACAGAAAAAAGCAGCACACACGAAACTAGAAAATATCAAATTGGATCACGAAAAGAGATTGGCTGCATTATCTGCCGAACAGGTATGTGTTGTAATGTAATGCTGATCTTTATTTTATTTTTTCACATATATGATAACACTGTTCGATATTTACAGTCCTTAATCCTCATAATCCTTTATCCTGGATATAACATCATATTCTGCACCCAAACAGTAGGAAGGGGGATATGAGACAATCATAAAAATGGATAGGTTTTTTTTTTTTTGATTCATCATTCACAAACCGGATAAGCTTGCAGCTTTTAATTCCCGGGGTAGGAGGTTAATTTGTTAGTATGTTGAAACTTGTGTGCGTTTAATAGCCAGATGCCCTTCCTGGCCGCAACCTATAGTGTTCCGGCCAGAGATTGAACCCTAGCCACTACACCAAGGCTGCACTTAAGGTTAACATTCATTTTCATTAGCTATGATCTTCTGTTTGTTTGTTTTCATTGTTTCACCTATATTGACATATGTTATGAAGACCTAAGTAATAAGCTACGATTTGATCCAAAATACCAGATCTAAAATTGCTGACCTCTGTATAGAAACGTTGTTCAACTTGTTCTCATTGTCCACACAACTTAGATCTATCACAATTTCGTTTTTTATTCTTGTTTCACCTTAGGATAAAGACAAATTCATTGCAGAACTCATTCAAACACATTTGGAGCTGGTAAGTAAGGCACAGTCCCTTGCGAAAAACAATCCATGAATTTCAATAGACATACGGCTGCTTCTCATTGGAATACAAGAAATATTGTTCTGCTTATGTTGCTTCATAATGGACAATTAATTCAAAAATCATATATTTATGATGATGGTATAGAATTCATATCACTCTTGGCATCGTCTTCATCAACTTCCAAATTTCGAAAAGCATGAGCTACAGGTCAACACATTTTTGCTGACTATGAAGTATATTGACTGTTTTTGAGATATGTGAAGGAATTAGTGCAAATGCAATATTCAAATAACTTTCAAAATAAAAGTGTAGTTATGTGTAACAGATAAAATAAATGGAAAGCTTATAATTTTCAAGTGTTTCTACAAAAATGCCAAAATAGTAATAAAACTAGAGTCATCGACATACTAAATACTACATTTTCCGTTTTGCTTTTTCTCATCCGAAGGTAGAGAATGCTATAGCAGTTATCAACAGTGCCATAGCGAATCAAATAGACTGGCAAGGCATTAATGAACTACTTATTTCTGCTCAACGCCAAGAAGATGTTGTAGCATGTGCTATTGGCTCTCTTCAACTCGAAACAAATCAAATCACGTTAAAATTAAGGTGAGTTGACTCAATGTGAAATTTTACACTTTTCGTTGTGTTTGTACGTTAGCACAATGGGAAGAGACGTTTTAAACAATGGGAAGAGACAGAATTAACGATTATGTAATTAAAATTGAATTTAGGACCCTACCAGGACTATGTCAGTATAAATGTTTTTTATGCGAAACTTTGTACTAAAGCTTCAGAATTTTGAGAAACTTCATCACTTCTTTGGAAATATTCAAGAAACTTATTTTTTTGCCCAAACAAAAATATATTTATGCTACTTATGTTCATTTATTAGAATGGGCTTGGTAGTGTATAAACACTGAACAATATTTGTGTTTTAATATGGCTAGAATACATTCTGTTCTTATATCTATTTCAATTTATTTATAAGGGATTACATCGTGAACGGTTGTTTTGTGAACGGTTTACAGGAATTAGACCCACAAGTTCTCTAATAGTAAACAAGAAATCCATAAACGAAAATTTCAAGTTTGTTGTTAGAGAACAAGTGGATCTAAACTTCGATGACCCACAAGCAATAGTGATGTAATAATTTTAATAATCAAATTATTTTTCACTAATTTCATCATAACAATGATTTAATGATAACCACTCTGTCACTTCTAATGAAATATGCTGAAAAAATCTTTACGTATTCTGGACACTGCTACTTCATTTTATATAGTTAACTTCACTATGTGATTACGACGTGTAATAATAAAAAAATATTGCTTCATGATTATCGTGTAGAAATATATCGTTGAATCTTATATTCAAGAAGACATCAAAATTGAATTATCCCATAAGAAAGAGATACTGGGACATATTTCATTGATAGGCCCTGTGAGAAAATTAATGAGTTCATGAACTGAATGTACCTAAGTAGTAAAATTGTGTATGGTATCGATGCTGGTTTTTGATTGCTTGGTTGCTGAATACTGATTATACTGATGTAGAAATTGTAGCATGTAAATTGATAAACATTACTACCCCAAATATGGAAGAGGAATCATTTCAAACAACTCAACGTTATTGTATATGTTGGCGATGTTTAAACTTTAATTTACAAGATTATTCAGGTGTTAATATGAAGCCAGACATTGTGTTTTATTCTCATAATATTATATTAATGAACATCTCTAAATTGTGTTTCTGTGTTTGAAGATAATGATAATTTTGTAATTTGAATATCTTTTTTACAACAGAGATTTCAATGATTCTGATGATTCACAAGAATCTAGTGATGAGGATGAAAAAGAAAGCAAAAATAAGAAGAATAAAAAGAAGGTTTGTTTACATCCTATTTTCAATGCTTAAACAACCTGTTATAATGGTCACCTCTACGCAGCGGCCACCTGTCTATAGTTTTCAATCTTGTAATTCTAAATTGTATTTCCTATTGAATCAACCCTAATGGAAATTTGACAACATGATTTCTAGTAAAGAAAACCACTCCATAGAATTACAAGATTTGGCACAAACATCTCATTTACTGCTACTATCATTCGATGTTAACACTTCAAGAAGCGAGGCAACTCTGTTATCGCAATTATTTAATGTTTTGGTTTGTCATTCTAGGTATCTTTTGTCCTCGTAAAAGTTGATCTGGATAAAACTGCACATGCTAATGCAAGGGCGTAAGTAAATATTGTTTCGTTTACGTTTGTAGAAAATAAAATGTGTAATTCAAACGGATTGAGATAATTGTATGTAAGATATGTGCATGTGTCTCAAAAAGTTGAAATCTATCTGTTAACTGTGCTTTAGATTAATTTTTCCCATGCGAAAAGCAATTTAGGAGTTCATGAACAGTCCATGGACGTTAATGGCTCAATATTTACAAACAATTTTCATTTGGCCATTCAACGTTCATGAACTAGTTCATGAACTATTTGTGAACTCCTGAACTGTTTTTCACAGGGGTTGCTCTATTATGGTATGACGTTTCCTTCCATAGCTTTTTCATACAGGGGCGTACGCAATACATTTGTCCCAGTACAGCCAAATCTTTTAACTTCAAGATGCAAGCAAATTCTTCAAACTGAAGAGGCATTGTTATTGTACAAATAGCATTAAATGTAACATCCTCAGAATAGATAACAGTTAATAACTCAGAAAATCTTAAATTCTTCCCAAATACTGGCTGGGCAGTTGCCATCTCTACTGCCTGTTACCTACTGGTTTGACTGTATGTCTAAAATATTATTTTCTATTGAATCAGCCTGTATATAAAAGCCACCTGTCTATAGTGGTCAATTCTCTATCTCTCATAGCTGGCTGTTATATACAGGTTTCATTGTATCATTGAATGTATGATGATTTTTAGGTACTTCGATAGAAAAAGAACCGCCGCTGATAAAGAAAAGCGTACCAATGAATCTACAGCTAAGGTTTGTCTGTCATAGTATCCACCACTCCATAATTCACTAGGGCTTAGGACCACGCACTGCGGGGTCTTGGATTTAATCTGTGGTAGAAGCACTATTGGTTGGCGTCAGGGAGGGCATCCGTCCATAGAATGCACAAACCCTTCAAAATACTAATCTATTAAATCAATTAACCAACCACGTCACTGAACAAAAACCAGCTTGTGGATAAATTACAAATACGACAAAGATATATGAAAAAAATCATCTCAAAAGTGATTGTGAAAAGAGTTAAAACATCTTAACCTTTCTGTATGCTCACTTAAGACCGACCCAAAAAAATCATAAGTTGAAAGTTGATTTCCATTCTCGATTTAATTGTGCTAACGGGTAAAAAAGTCAAATGTTCCAATTTTGACCTCAAAAAATTATTTGGAAATGCGCATTTTGTACCCTTGTACCCCTAAATTAATACACAAAATCAACGAGGAATATGCTTCAAAATTTCAAAAAAAAATTATTACATGTATGTTAGGACTAGTGCTAGTACCATTCCATCAAAATCTAACGGATTATTATTGTCATCATCGTCAAAAAATATTGAAAATTCAAAAAGCTATACAAGGCTTATTTAGGGGATTATTTACATTTCTCTCTAAAGGGTTATGCGTAAAACTGCTCCAATCTAAAACTGTTTCTGCTCATTGTGCTTATAAGAACAGAAGTGAACATTAGACTGGTCTATAAACTGGCCAGACACAGTTTGTATAATCTCTCACAATCACAATCTCATATATTCATCATTTTCAAACACAAATTTTCAATATGGTACCCATACCCATTCAATAGACTTTTAAATGCCACAGTAATATTTCTTAGATTGTTACCTTCATCGAAATAAAGTTCAAAAATGCTCTCCTGGTAAAGCATTGTATAGCTTGTTGGATTTTCAATATGGTTTAATGATGATGACAATAATAATTTGTTAGATTTTGATGGAATGGTCCTTAGTCCTTGAGTGCTATGTAATATTTATTTTCTAGCAATTTGACTAATATTATTGAATCAAGCAGTTGTGTATTGTTTCATACCTAAAGCATTCTTTTAATAAACATTTAAGAAATTTGAATTTCCTCTGGCATTATATTTGATACTTGTAGCGGAAGACAGCTGGTAGACTTTTTTTCTTTCATCGTTTACAACAAACACAATGAAATAACAACAAATACACATCGAAAACATACCCTTCTAGCATTTATATTTGAGAATGTTTTGTATTGCTCTATTATGTTTTGAACATTGTTTTTTTTTATATTTTCAAGGCTTTAAAGGCAAGTGAGAAGAAAACAAAACAGTTATTAAAAGAGGTTGAAACAACAGCTGTTATCAAGAAAGCAAGAAAAACATTTTGGTTAGTTAGCAGTTTGTTATTAAGTGTTAAATTGTATCTTTGGTTAAAGTTGGTCCATAACATAGCAAATGTTTATGCGTAAGAGTTTGTAGGTATGGTTTGCATTACCATACATCATTATATGAACTACCTTGATAGTTTTGGCTATTGCCCCTGAAACTAATTGCGCTCATGAACCCTCCTGAGTGGTTGAGGAAGTGGAAGGAACAATTAGTACTGTTGGCCTACGCAATTCTCTTGGGTAATATGTAATACACATACAATATATACATCGCAGGTTTATTGCAATATGACATGATGTTTAGATATCAAAATATCATTTTCAGTTCTTCTTTGTGTCATTTTCATGCAGGTTTGAGAAATTTCATTGGTTCATAAGTTCTGAGAACTATCTTGTGATTGGTGGGATGGACCAACAGCAAAATGAAATTCTGGTCAAAAAGTATTTAAGAGCAGGTAAATGTCCAATACAATTTCCCCTGTGAAAAAATTGTGAGTTCATGAACAGCTCATTAACTTCATTAACAATTCATAAACATTTTTTGTGGGTTTATGAAAAGTTCAGGTACTTGTTCATGAACGTGATATTGTTCAAATTTCATAAACCCTTTGTGAACTTTTGGGCAATTTCACATTCATTAACTCTTGACCTTTTTACACAGGTGATGAATGTATATTCTCTGTTCTTACCATTATGCATAATAGATTAACGAACACCTTCATTATTTTTATGAATCCAAGCAAGTATGTTTTTATCAAATACAAAATGACGTTGTAATGTAAAGTATGTAATTTCTAGCTGAATTAGAAGCTTAAACTAAAAATTATTGTGTTCTCTCTTACAGGAGATTTGTACATCCATGCTGATTTATCAGGGGCAAGTACAGTGGTATTGAAAAACCCAACTGGAGAACCTGTCCCACCTAAAACACTCAATGAGGCAGGAACAATGGCAATATGCTACAGTGTAGCATGGGAAAGCCGCGTCGTAACAAGTGCATGGTGGGTGCATCATGACCAAGTAAGATTAAATTTTAATGTTTTTATGATTATTTTTAATAGGAACACAGTGTAACCCTAGTATAATTGCGTTGGACATCAACCCGCAGGATCTTAGGTTCAATACATGGTAGACACGCTATTGGCTGACGCAGAAATGCGATCTGGCTATTACATGCAAACATGCTTCAACTACTAGCCAATTAAGCAGATCACTCCAGTGAAAAAAATAAAGGCTTACTTGGCTTGTGGAAAATGATAGATGCAAAATTAAATTGAGTAGATGGCGTCAAGTGCTGAATAAGCTGATTTTTGTGATCGACCAAAGCCATGGCTCTCAGCTTTAATTTATAAGTTTAAACATTAAAACATAAAGAAATGTCAAGTTTATACTTGGGTACATCTTCCTGACAAGTTCATATACTTTTTATTCCATTTACAAAGCTAAAACATTAGTTTCATTTAGACATATAATTATTGATCTGTTTCCTAAACGTCATTTTATATTTGATCAAAACATGCTTGCTCTCGGCCGATTCATCTCAGGTTTTCTGCGTAATTCACACCGGAAGACCTTGCAGTACATCTGTGATTTGGCTGAGCGAGTATTGAACAAGCTAATAGGAACAAATGGACTACTTATGCAGGAGCCGCTGTTAGCGGCATCTGGACCTCAATGGAAAATTCAAGAGCTGCTTCAGCGACTTCTGGGCCTCAAAGAGTTAATGTTCATGAAGTGTTCATGAACTCCTGATCTGCTTTATGCTAGGGTATTACTGCTAGTTATGTTTAATGCTTTTGCAAACTCAGTTTATATTTATATTATCACTGTTTATTGATATTGCATTAGAGATAATGAAATTAATATTTTCTTTTAGGTCTCTAAGACTGCACCTGCTGGTGAATACATTTCCACAGGAAGTTTCATGATTCGTGGCAAAAGAAACTATCTTCTGCCGAGTCAATTGGCAATGGGATTTGGTGTGATGTTTCGCTTGGGTGATCAATCGATTGTTAATCATTTAAACGACAGAAAAATTAGAGATGCATCAGACGTAGAAGTTAAGCAGATGGTAAGTCCTCTCATGATTTTTAAATGACTTCATTACCATGAACTAGCAGTCAATGAAGTCTTCTATATTGATCAAATGATTCTTAGCTATTTGATTGGCAAAGTCAAGTGCACAAATTTTCAGATAAGAAAGGGGAAATTATAGAGCTCAAGCCACTGTTTAAAATGGACACCATATGAAAACAAAATAAACCGTCGAAGCAGACAAGTTTTAATTTTGGATTAAGCAAGCAATGTCATCCATACCCCTGCGAAAAAAATTGGTCGAGTTCATGAACTGTTTTTTCATTGTATTAGCATACCATCTGCAATAATAGTAACCATCTGTAATAGTTCATAAACTTTTTGTTGGCATAATCAGTTGTAAAGCCATTGGGATCTTGTTAATTCAATCTGTGTTCAACAATTGTAAAATCAATCCGGATCGGTAAATGCAAATTACCTTGATGACTCATGATAAGATATTTAATGTTTGTTTGAGTAAGTTTATCCTGTTGAGTTCCATAATATTCTTAAACTGTTTCTTTGTTTGAAAATTTTCTAGCTTCCCGAGTCTAGATAAATTGCAATAAAGCATGGCAACCCAAGCATGAACCCTTTAATAACTAGTCATTCTTAACAGTCCATGAACTAGTTTCACAGTGGTAGTAAGCACCCTCTAAATAAATATGCAATTAACAAACTACATGACTTACTTTGCTACAAATAACAGGAAAAAGATGCTTTTTTTCATCCGATTTTATGTAAAGATTTTAATTTATGATAAAATAAATTTGAGATGCAGAGTGTGTAGTTTTGAAAACTGACTGATATCTGTCTGCAATTTTTGATATATTGTTGTTGTTGTTGTTATTGTTGTTGTTGTTGTTGTTGTCTTACGTTTTGCAAATGTATGATATAAATAGTTTAGCTAGATTGTCTTCTTTTTCTAATTAATATGAAAATTCATAGGTTGTTTTACATTGTTCTTAGGCAACAAAAATGATTAAGTTGAATCTGAAAAATCCTGATGAAGAAATTGCAAAGGAGAAGAAAAGAGTTGAATCAATTGCCATTGACAAAGCCACAGAAGATGGTAGCGTTTCTGGTGACGACGAAGATGCCGCCAGTAAATACCCAGACACAAGTATTAGTCTTCAATATGTCGCAGGGGATAAGTAAGTCACCAACATATCTTACGATATCTTATGCTAATTATATATGTGGTTTATAGACTTAGCACACAGTTAGTTACATTTGTTTTGATACGAATACACTAATATGTAATAACTCAGGCAGAGATTGGGCTATTACTTCCGTTATTTTTGCCATTTTGCTTATATATGAATATCACATAGATAAGGGGTGATAATAAATCAATCAAAAATAATAAAAATAAATGAATTTTATTTCAAAAAGATTGATCGTCGCTCTGTAACTGACAACGGTAGTTTTTGAAATGACCCTCGTTTACCAAGGACTAACCACGGTGAACTCGGGGGATGATTCTCGCCAAAGTTGCGCACAAGCACCGTCCATCCAAATGTCGTCATTTTCACTTGGATCTGAAAATCTATATCATCTCAGGGGGTTAGGACTGTCCCACTCTGAGAACTGGGAAGGAAGTGCCGTAGATTTACCCTCATCCATCTCTACTATTTTCTAGATTCCAGCTGCAGAGGAATACTCGTTTACCATCTGACGATGTCGCAACAAAGGACAGCACAGTTGCTGATAAGTTTAATGAGGTATTTTCATGCGTTCTTACCTAACAAAGGGCATGATCACTGTTGTGATAAACAAAATCATTCAAAATTATCCTTGCAATTTAGTTTGCATACTCAATATTCTCAAACCTTTTTTTTTATAGGCAAGAAAACCTCGAATGTCTGCAAAACAAAGAAGGTATGATCATAACAATATCTCTTACAATTTATATCACATGTTCACCAGTTATTGTGATCAATTTAATGTATCACATACAGGTAGTAACCTGTAACGCATAGAGCCTTTTTCTTTATATAGTCTGTCTAGATGTTCTTCTAGGCAAACTCCATTACCCTATGTGACTACGTCAGACCTTCAGCACAGAGGCTAAAAGAAGAATTTTACTGCAAAACTAGTATCTTTGTATAGTTGCAATTTCACGTCTGGATCTGATTTACAAGTCTAAACAATCTTGTAACAACGAAGTGCCGTTGAGTGATTCTTGGGCGCCATCCGTCGCATCTGATTTGCGATTCCCTTTTTCAAGAATGAGCAACGACTTTTAATAAGAAGTTCTTTTAGCCCTTGTGCCGCAACTCTTAGTTTCATGGGGTAGAGTCTCTTGCTGAATGTTCTTCCATACCTCAATTTTTGGGAAAGCAAAGTAGATTTACAGAGCTAAGCCATCTCAGATGTAAAATCACATGATTACTTGCGATTTGACGTCATCAAGCTAGATCCAATTCGCTTTTAGCAACATTGTTTCATATCACCGTTTAGTAGGCATTTTTCACCAAGAAAACATTTCCTGATTTTGAAAAAGAAATGATGCTATTTTGACATATATGAACCTTAAATTGCCTAATTTCCATGAACTGTTAATGATTAGTTCATGAAAAAATTCATGAAAATCGGGCCATCTAACGTTCATGAAGTGTTCATGAACCGTTTAAGAGGTAACTGATCATGAACAGTTCAGGAGGTCCATGAACAGTTTATGAACTCAACTCATCTTTTCTCAGGGGATGCTTAGATGTGTAGTTCATTCTGATTTTTTTAATGACCTCCTCACTTCATTTGCTAAAATTCACATCAGTGTCCCCTATACAGAACAGTTGCTGGTAATGTGAAGGATTATGGCATATGGTATATGGAACAGATCTCAAGTCTACCTTTATAAAAACATGGACAATATTTTATACATCAGGATATGAATGAATGTTAGGCGTAATAATAATAATAATGCGTTATGAGCGTTGCTATTGACAGACGCAGTAAAACACGCGGGAGGGGGTATAATACGTTCTGACTCACAAATGTGATTGTTGTAATTTCAGAGATCAAAAGAAAAAACCTACCACGTCTGATGAGAGTAATGCTGATAATGATAATAAGCTTATCAGTGTTGAAAAGGAAAAGAAAGTATGAAGACAATTCTAATGACAAATTTAATGTTATCATCATCATCATATTTTTATTTCATGTCTGGTTACAATAATAATTATTATAATCATAATGATCAGGACTCAACCTACCAGAGAACAAACATGAAACACTACAAATTGTGACTATCTGAAAGAGTACTGATATCATACTGAAAGCATATTGAATAATCTAATGAGTGATTTTGGCACTTTTCGCTAGCTTTCAAAATTTAAGGTGTGATTCAGTATTTTCAAGATTCGTAGTATTAGGGTATTTCTTTTTCTGTCTCCTTTACACTCTTCACAAACTATTTATTGAGGAAGTAAACAAGTCTCTTGTGAGACTTCTGCAGCCACACCATTGCAAATCAAGGTTGGTAATTGAACTATTAGAAAATTGAAATTTTTGCCAACCAAATCCAATTGATATGATTCCCTTACAGGAGGGTAGTAGCAGCCAGCCAAAGCCAGAAAATGATCAACAAGCAAAGCCATTGAAACGCGGTCAAAAGGTATGAAAATGACTTTTTTCATATATATATATCAGATGATATTTTACATCTTTGATTAGATTTCTCTGGCAATTCCCCTGCGAAAAAAAGTTCATGAGTTCATGAACGTGAAATTGCCCAAAATTCCACGAACCTTGTGAATTTTCAGGCAATTTCACATTCATGAACCAGTTCATAAACCATTTCATGAAGTGTTAATGAACTCTCTGTGACCGCTCTTGAACTGTTCATGAACCCACAAAAAATGTTCATGAATTGCTCATTAACTTATGGATTTTATTGCATGAATTAAGCTGGTATGAGATATGTACAGTTCAGGTAAAAACCCTACTCCGGCAGGATCGTTGACCAAAATAAACCAACAGGAACTACACTGAAGTGGATGTTTTACCAGAAGATAGGAAACGTTTAGGACTATTTTTACACATATTTTATGTAAATTTCAGCTGTTCCTGATTTTGCAGTGAAATTTCTAAATAGAAACTCTTTACATTGAACTTTCATATTTTACCAACTTTCCCTAAACAATAATTCAATAGGAATTGTTTGTGATGGAATATGTGTCACATATTTTATTCTTTTCATTGTTGGGTGTTAACAATCTGATTCTTTCTATTTTATTTTGGTACCTGGAACATTCAAAATTATTGAACAGCTGCTGATTAAAATCAATGCTATACATTAAATTATCTATCTTTCATCTAATTCTAGAATCGATTAAAAAAGATGAAGGAAAAATATAAAGACCAGGATGATGAAGATCGCGAGATGATGATGAAAATGATTGGGGTAATTTACAATGTAGATGCTTTTATTATTGCATAGTTTATTTTTCTCTCATTTATCAAATTGAAACAGATTCCTTATATTATTTTAAAACAACCTCTGCCAAAAAATAGTTGAGTTCATGAACTGTTCATAAACACCTTATAGACAGTTCATGAACATTAAATGACTCAATCTTCATGTACTTTTTCCATGAACTGTTGAAGTTAACAAAATGAAAACAGTACATCAACAGTTCATGAAAATTCAGCCATTTAACGTTCATGAACTGTTTCCACAGTCACGAGAACCTAAACGGGAAGATGGAATCTTCTTTAAATTTATCCTTGTTTATGGTATTTTGTTTATATCTTAGTCTGCTGGTAAGACAAACAACAAAGACAATGAATCATCAACGTCGACATCAACAACAGCAACAACGACAACAACAACCAATCAATCAAAAGAAAAATCAGAAATTAAATCGCATCAAAACATCCCATCAGATAATTATAAAAGCAACCGAGGTGAACTAATTGTAGATGAGTTTTATTTTCTGGTATTTCCAAAGACAATTGTAAACTAAACAAATATTTACAATGTTATCTCAATTTAGGGAAGATTGCGTCACTTCATATACTGCAATCGAAAAGTCTGATGTGGCTTTTTTTCCTGCCTTCCTTCAAATGCAATGACATGAACTTGGGCTACGTCCCCCACTGTCTCCTTCTCCAAGGTCTTACTGTAAAATTTTTAATGAAATGAGGTGACTAGAAATAATAGTCTCGCAATCGTTTGGATGTTAATTTAATATACAACGGCATCTATGGTAACACCGTGTGTGTCAAATTTAGGGAACAGATGATGTTTTGTAGTTTGATCAAAATATATACTGGGGTGATGATTGCCTGGCACTGTATGATAATTACTATAGAGCAATTATATTACCAAGCAAATACATTTATCTCTATTTCTTTGTTAGCCAACAATCAACAATCACAGAATAAACAACACAATCTCATCCAGGTTTGTTGTCAGTTATTTCCAACAAATGATATTTCCAAATCATGTTTTATCCTTTTAATCATTTTTCTTTCCTGGTTTTGTTTAGGACGGCGGTGTCAACGACATCGAAGATGATGAAGAAACAAAGAAAGATGTATGTTATGTATCTCAACATCAATAGGCCTACATTATTTGTTATTTCTACTTTATACTTGGGACTGATAAGCATCGTAAAAAAATTGTAATAATTTTTGTGACAAGAATGAATAATTCCTCAATGTTTACCAATTGATAAGCACCAGAGCCATCTATTTATAAGAGTTGGGACACTCTTTCGTATGACGCTCTCAGCACCCATTGAGACACTCTTTCGTATGACGCTCTCAGCACCCATTGAACAAATGCCAGTCAGATGATTCTATGGACACCGCCATTTTCGCTCCATCAAACCCAGGATCGCAAAATTTGATTAAAGCCTGCGAAAATATATCATGAATTCGAAGAACTTTTTGTTCAAAAGCAAAACCCGTTTCAATAGAACGAAAATACAATTTCCGAGCCCAAAAGTTGCGTGTCCCAATTCTTATAAATAGATGGCTCTGATGGGTACTGTTTCGCAGACTTGGGACTATCATTTACTCAGATTTATGTAATCAATAACCTGTGTGGCACACACCATGCACACGATGTGATCAGTTCATAGGTATTGTTAAATATGTCAAATTGAAGACTATCACTAAATACTGGTAATATCTTGTCAATATTGAAATTTTATTATTTAGGTTCCTCTTGACGTTCTTGATACCCTAACAGGATGTCCCATACCTGATGATGAACTACTTTTCTGTATTCCTGTCTGTGCTCCATATTCTACATTAACGTCTTACAGGTAAGAATAATATAAACTGCAGTAACTATATACCAGTGTGTGCACCTGTCGTCTCTGGGCTGACGAATAATAGATGCTTCGAATTACTACACCTTTTCCAGGGGAATTTCAGGCGTATTTCAATTGTCTTTCAAGACAAATAATTACTTCACAGGCAGCTGCCAGTTTCATGTGCATCTATCAATCACAAGGTTAATGATAACTCTGCTCGAATGCTGGTAGAGGAAGCATAATGAAATTAGGGCGATGTTCGACCAATCCAAGTGCTTGATTTTCGTATTGACCTGCTGTTTGACCCTAATTCTAATTATATTATCTTTGTGTTTGTATCTCTATATTATTATTAGTGTCTGTTTGTAAATAAATTATATTATCTTTGTGTTAACAATATTCATGATTGTTTCTTTATACTAATATTCATTAATGGCTAAGCATCTAGGACAGGGTGACTTTCAATCAGCTTTCCTAGTCTCCTAAAATTAAATTTAATCAAGCTCCTCCTTTGCTATCCACCCTCTTCTGTTCTTCATACACCACGAAAACACAATCATCCACAAACAATAATATTTACATTCAACCAAGTCATCGTCACTCTTTTTTCAGCTAGCTGGCGCTCGCGAATCGAATGATCTGCCAAACTTTCCAAAAATCATGTAAATCAAATCTAGCATGTAAAGATTATAATCATTCACTAATCTACATTTTCTTTTCTATATTGTAATTATGTTTGTAACTATTTTAATTTTATTATGTATGAGCCCTTTGGAAAAAGCCAAATGGCTTGAAGGTTCTCAATAACTGATGATGATGATGATGATGATGATGATGATGATGATGATGATGATGATGATGATGATGATGATGATGATGATGATGTATGGTTTGTGTTATAGATTCAAAGCCAAAATCACTCCAGGTACCGGACGGCGAGGAAAGGGTAAGCTATCATATATAATGATTAAAATGTCACTTTTAAATTATAAAAATACAAAAATCTTCAGCTCTTTTCAAACTCATTCCATTGATGATTGTTGGTGTTCGGGTGAAATTGGCTCAGAATATCAACTCCTTATCTGATTTAGTTGGACAGTAATTCGAAATCGATTATTGTAAAACTTATCACGTTCCTGAATAAATGCTGATGATGATGATGATGATGAACCTACTTAAAACATACTGAAATTCATCAGACATTCTACTGAAAATCTACTGAAATGCACCTTGAAATTTGAAAGCTACTGATCATCAAAAGTGCCCTATCCAGTAAGTTTTCAGTAGGCTTTCAGATATTCAAAATTCGTGATGTCAATAATTTGCCTCATATATTTCTATGTCAAAGTGGTATTTCTTCAATGATATAATAAGAAAATTACTTTTTCTTTTTTCAGTTGCAAAGACTGCGTTGCAGCTATTTCAAGCTTCAAAGGAAGCAAGCAAATTAGAAAAAGACTTACTTAGGAGTTTGAAGGTTTGTCGACTTTTTTATTTGAGACTAATTAATATTGAAACTCAGATCATGTATCGTGTAACAACGGAAAACCTTGATCATGTCTGTGATCAACACTATATCTCCATTTTCAAATCGGGTAATTTTTGATAATTATAAATATCATCAACGTTTTTGCTCTTATTTTGCAACCTAGCGTTCATAAACTGTTCATGAACTCCTGGACTGATTTTCGCAAATCCTATCACAGTAACATTTAAACCACCAAATATGTATATACGATACCTACTAATCGTATGACAATACAATAGCTGCAATCTCCTGCGAATAATATTATTGAGTACTCCAAACGATTTTTGAAGTTGATGAACTATCGATGAACCTCATGTACTGTTTGCCTTGTCCCCGTGTATATACGTGTCTAGAGTGAAGTACCCCGAGTGTCAAACGTTATCAACATCTTATCTATACGTAATCTTAAAAGAAATGTCACTATTATTCGCATCTCAAGATATATATTTACGGAAACATAACGGTAACAGCTACGGACGTAATCATCACATTATATGATTATATATGAGCTTAGCCAAAAGCCAGTCGACATCTGCAGATGGTAAACTCCAGATTTTTTGTACATGTCAATATCTATCATTAGTTTAATGTTGGCAGATATCTAATCATATTTATCTATGTGGGCCTATTAATCATAACGATTAAACAACATCGTCCATATTTTCTTTTAAAGGATGTTGACATTTCACGAAATCTACCAGCGAAAATCAGATTACAAGCACCGAATTTTTCAAAATCGAAAGGAAGATAAAGACTATTTCACATCAGATTAATTTTTTATTGAATTAGTAAAAATGTTTAGTTTTTAACCTTACAGATTGCTTTGTTATGTTACAGTATTACGAACCATAAATTCGGTTTGTTTTATTATTTTGTCATGGTATAGACTATACACTAACTATTTATATAATGGTACTATCAATTGTTTAAAATCGAAAGGGGACATGGCTACAGTCACTTTGCTTCTGTGATAAAAATTTGATACAAATAGTTATAAATTATCTGTGAACGTAAATCGTTGTAACCATAAAAAAGTTACAGGAAACCTACCAAGTTAAAGGGACGGACAGGGTAATGACAATAGTGTCACTATAAACATGATATGCGACGATTCTGTCCCAACATTTGTCCCCGCTATGGAAGGGACGTGCTTCAGGGTCACGCATCTCGTCTTCCCTAAGGAGAGCTAGATAATAAGATTATCATTCTACGTTTTCAGGGGCGCCGGAGCCATGCGAGACGACAAGGGCAGACCCTAAGTAAAGGGCACCTCGCATCAAAATTGCTTTTGCTGTACAATGTCGTTGTCACCCTCCTCCTTCCTTCCCAATAAAATTTTGAGCCAAATTTCAGGCAATTTTGCAACAAAAATGGTAAATCGTGCAGTTTTGAAGATACTTCAGTACTAAAGATCCAAAATATGCAAATGCCATACCAAATAAGGCAGAATATATGGCAAACAATCTGGTAGATCTACACCGAATTTTTAATATGACTAAGATGTTGTATTCTGGAGAATTAAACTTTAATTTCAAGTATTTGCGTTTATTTTGATTATTAAAATTAAGTTGCAAGCCAATAGAAGTAGTTTTTCAACTTTTGACTTTTGATCTCTCCACCAATCTTAAATCTACATTATACAACTCTGATTTCTCTAGGACATAGGGAGTTGCAATAACAACTTGATATGCGAGTCTTCTAGTATGAACTACTTTAGGCGTTTTGTAAACACGCTCAATCGACCAATCAGATTGCAGGCAGCGGACGCCATATTTTATAATACCGGAATTAAGATATTTTAATTTCCAACTGTATCTAACTAAATAAAATAACATTTAGAAGATAATATATATAGAATAGCCAATTACAGAATACTATTAAAAAATAATACTATACATATAGATGTTTCCAAGTAGCTTTGTTCATCTCTTATCTTCTTCTTGGGGGATCCCTGGCTGGCTGTTTTCGTTTCTTCACATTCTGCCAATACTTTTTAGGCGCAATATACAAACTGTCCTCCAAAAAGAATTCTTCTTTATCCTCTTCAGCAAATTGTTGATGAATTTTATATTCTGGTAATGTAATGATACGATTCTCTTCACAAAATTCATGTTCAATTCGACGAATGGCAGATAACGATATCAATACTTTGTTCCTTTTCAAAATTTCAGTAACTTTTAATTCTGAAAAAAGAATTTGAAAATGTGGAGAAAAATGTTGAACAGCTTTGCGAAGTTCTATAGGACATTGCTCAAAACAGTAAATCTTACTGAGCCATAATGCTAAGAATTAGAACTAGACAACTAGAATCTAATATGTAGAGTCTTCTATCTTTCATATAAACGTATTTCAAGTAAGACTGACTTACCATGACTATTGCTAAAAGACAGACTGCTTACTTGATCAGCCAATTCATCTAATCCGAAATTAGTGTTTCTGGAAATAAAAAAATAAATAACATTGAGTAAAAACGATAACGAAAACGATAGTATAACGATTCAGTTTTGTAATTTAAGATTATAAATAATTGTCTGAATCCATGACGAGTAATTAATCTTTAAACTTTAAAATGACAATCAAAAACTGAGTATGTATTAATCCTCTTTTGCCTTGCCTTTCCCTTGTTACTACCATTTATAATTCTCCATCAAAACCATCCATAAAATAGTCTATCAAATTGCCGACATCAAAATAAGTTCAAATTTTAAATCTTAACAATAAACAGAAGCCATTCGCTATAAGAACAATGTAATTACCAAATATAAACAATCGAAAACCTGACAAATAAAATTAGCTGCTTATATATATACCATAGAATGTATCACATATTTTTCACAGATTAAATTGCCTGATGATCGCCTTGGCGTGAAACTAATAGTAGCAAATATAAACGTCTGATTTTTTCGTTTATTAATTATTAAACAGCTCTGCATTTATGGCATTGAGCACTATTGAAACAGCAAAGACAACATAAGATATTACTTACCTTGATATTACTAATTCTCTATCTAGATACTCGTTTCACAAAAAAATTTAAAATTTACCTAAAATCTTGTCTTAATGATAGCCTTGATCATTTTCAATTTAATACTAATTTTACATAGATTAATCGTTAATTGTTAATAAATTACGATTGTTAATTTTGAAGTACAGTTTTCAATGTTGAACAGTCATTGGTTATAAATTACCTGTCGATTAAAAGTGCATTCTTGCAATCGTAACGAGCGAGCAAAGGCATAATTTCCTGCAAAAAGGGATAAAGACGATTTAAATAAACACTAAATGTAATTCCCTATTGGTTATTTATAATCATAACCGTAACTCATAACTCATACGGAAGGAGTGGCACAAAAAAGAGTCAGCGATACAACACTAAGGGCCATGGGTAATTTATAATGTGCCACAGAAGATGACCAACAACAGCTCTTTAGGAAAGAAGATTTTGACTGAATGACGACACTTTTGGTACGTTTTGATAAAGCCTCGTCGTTGCTGTTATACTCGTTTGCCAGAGAACGCCTGCTATTAGGCTATCAATATAATTCAGAGACGTAGGAGCTGTTTAGATGAGATGTGTCAGCCCGGCCAGGTGAGGCCATACTTTTGAATGAGATCAATTCAGACACTATTCTTCTTTATTGTTCTACTGCAGTGAGTGTATATGGTTGACTGGCTAGCCAACCCAGGTGGGATCTCGCCTGATGAGCAGTTGGATCCAACGTGGATGAGAAAGAAAATCTTCATATAAACACAGTTTGGTGGTCCAGCCTGGGCTGTCGCTTCATTCACGCGAACCAAATAGAATAACAGTGAATCTACATTTTACATAAAAGCATCAAGATGAAATTGAGATATAATTTATTAGTTGCTATTTTTGTTTGAAAACTGGAAAAATTCAAAATTAAATGAGGAAGAGGTTTGAAAAGCGAGGCCAGCCCAATGAATTATGTCGGGCTGAAAGTGGTATGGAATTGCCATATATAAACAATCCGTCTCACCGTCAGCTGGACTAGCCCGGCTCATACAGACACACCCTTACAAAATTGGTTAAATTCTACCTCCGCTTCATTTGGACAATCCTGGAATGAGTCAATCACGTGCAAATCTCCCTGTACATAAAATATAAAAAAAAAGATTTCGAATCTGATAGATCAAAACAAAGTACTTGGAATTCAAAACAATAGGCAGTAGGCCTACTACTAGTTGGAGTTCAAACACCTCAAATACAAAGAAATTAAAAAACCCTGCCAAAAACAGTTTATGAGTTTATGAACGATTCATCCACTATTCGTGAGCGATCCGGGGACTGTTCATGAAACTTAACGGACTCAATTTTCATGAACATTTTTATGGAAATCTATGAACAACTCAAAAAATAAGTATAATAATAATGAAGAGGTATAAAACGTTTATGAAAAAGTTAATAAAATTTAACGTTCATGAACATTGAACAGTACGCAATTGTCGGGTTTCTATTAGCTAATCATAATGGAATCAGCACTTTATTAAAATAGACTAAGAGCATGATATTTAGAATTATCCAACCAGGGGCTGATAAATAACCAATGTCATGAAAAGTACCAATCTTGATTAAAGCCTAAAGAGGTTAATCATATTCTCAGTTATTATCTCACAACATTTGGAATTTGACATTTCCATTGGAGGAGCAACATTGACCGGCGATCGCTACAGGATTAATTTGAATTGCACTTAGTGTAAATTCAACGATCGATATTATGGCTTCGGCATGGCTTCAAGTTTCAAGTCTCAGCATGGTTTCAGGCATAGAAACAAAACAAAAATGACAAACATGCACGTGACTCTAAACAAACATATTTTTACCTGAGCTAATCGACTTGAAAGAGCACATCTTATGCCCATATGAACCACCTTCGTTGGTAATGGGTAAAAATAGCTTTTTGGTTTTGGACCATGACAAACACCGCCTGGAATAAATTAAATTATTGAAATAATCCATTGAGAATATGTGTGAAGTTATCAACAAAGGCTGGAAAGATTAGTAGATTGTACTGCTACCAAAAAACTCTGTTATACAGACATTGGCGAAAGCTGTACACCAAACCCAGTAAAATATACAACGAAATGGAAAGTTGGCGAAAACACTTCTCAAAACAATTGTGCTACAGCTGTTAGAAACCATGCCTTCATAAAAGTTTGACCAATAAATCATAAAAATACCAATTTGTTCTAACCTTCCTGAATCTAGGATTCAAGGAATCCCACTCTTGTCGGGTCCAATATTATACAATTGAACTGTTCATGAACTCCTGCATTGTTTTTCATAGGGGATATACCAAAAGACAAACAGAGAAGTAAGGGAAAAGCCCACATTTTGATGATGCGATTGCTTAATTACACCTATCATACCTCCTCTCCAATGCGGTGCCCTTATACTTCCTTGACGGGAGCGTCCACTTCCCTTCTGGGGGCGCGGTTTTCTGCCTCCTCCTCTAACTTCACTTCGATCTTTTGTGCTGGCTGTACCCTATTATAAAAAAACAAACAAACGTATGAAAGATTTGAATTATTTCATATTATTTATTATTATTTAGTTACAGTTTTTAAATGTATCAAACACTATTCATTTTAGTTTTGAACTTGTAAGATGCAAATTCAAATTTTACTATTCTCATGCTTGAAATGACATCACCAAACAGAGTCACCTTTGGCACATCACCTTTGACCTTCAATCCAGAAATACTTCATACCTCTATGACTAAGTGCAGTGTGTAGGCCTACCTCTATACCCCACAAACAATTGATGTGAAGTAACGGCAAAAGTCAACTGTTGTTCTTACCGCTCTGATGATTGCTCTTTCCCAAACATTAACTCTTTGCATGATATCAATCCTAAGATAAAATAAACAAATATGAAGAAAAGAGGGGTTAAATGAATTAATAAAATTAAAACAGAAGTAGTTTGGCAAAGCCTTTGGGGATATAGTTAAAAAGTAATATAGATATGATGTCACCAAATCAAATGCTTCTTAAAAACGTAAAATAAAATTATGAGCGCGGAACAATTCTCTAAAGGCTCATTTCCGTGAATTTACAAGACTAAACACATATGTCTTCCATTCTAGAGTGAGAGACTCTTTTTGCTAACACCATGATAGAAATAAGCAGAAATTAAATAATTATGTCAGATGGTATTTCAAAGCGTAGCGATATACAGGCGTTAGAGTCAAGTACAGTCAAATGCAAGGAAAATGCTTTGAAAATGCCAAAACAATTGCAAAACCAACGTTTTAGGTGAATTTTCTTTGTTTCAGATCTGATAGAAAACAAGGAAATCAGCTTTTCTGAGAAATGTTCTCATGCCTGGATAATTACTGCATCTAGAAATATTATCCAACTTTCTTTTCATGAATTCATCCGCATCATGTAACCACAACACTCACAACTGCCAGATAATGTTACAGGTAATAAATTAAGTAGACCTAACTATGAATTATTAGTCACAGAAAATCAATGGAGTAGATGCTTTGAGAGGGTCTACACACAATCGAGGCCCTATTCTATAAATTACAAACCTTGGGTTAGCACCAAACACAAAATCATTCAATGTAACCATGCCAACTGGTTCACTATATGGAAACGAGACCACTACAGCATGGCGACCTCCATCATTCTCAAACTGACGGGACTTGATGAATGATCTGACATTGTCACTATATTCACCTACGAGAAAATAACAGAAAATGATCAAATGTTAACTATTGTTTCAAAAATTAACTTCATAATACATAGAGAACAACACAATAAATACAAAAGTAAAATATATGGCACCAGGGTCAGATAAAGTATTTTACCTTCAAGGATTCTTGAATTGACTTCCAAATTTTATCCAGTGGTTAAACCATGGATTTTTATTTTTGAGTATTGTCATGAAAATATTATAACACTGCACTTTTTTACTCATCTTCCAAAGAAAAGAAAGCAATTAATATTTCTTCTGGTTACAAACCTTGAATACAGTTTCCCTCTCTCCTTCCTTGTGAATTTTCTAGCCTTCTGGGACTCTCAGTCTCTGTATTCCCTATTCTACCAAACCCTGGATGATCCCCTAACATTCTGATTAATAAATGCCTTTCAAGCAGCAACAGCGAAAACAAACAACAGGTGTAGGACCACATCATCAGAAATTTCAGACTCTGGGTTAAAAATTGTCTTAAACAGAGAAATGTGAGTCTGTGTCAGGCTCTGGAAATAAAATGAACATATCAACTCTGACTTTGGAGTAAAAACATTTGAGACAAATTCACTGCAAGAGTGTAAAAAGTCCAGAAATTAAATCTAACCAAGAAATCAGGAAATGCAGGAAGGAACAAATCAGGAAATAAAATTTTCAATTAATGAAAAGATAGATTTAGCCTAATCTGGAATACATATCTAAAACAGCTTTAATGTAGAAATAGCCTATCAAGGAAAATCTTAAATTTTTCAACTTTATGAAGTTGTGAATCATTTTGTAACTTCCTCTTGGCATTAATAAACATCATAGCACTAATTACCATCCAGTAAATCTGTAAATACTGTCTCACAACACTTGCAAACATATTTCTTGCTTGGTGCTCTCTCTAAATTAGGCTAATATGCCAACTCAATATGTAGAACAATATTATCTATCTCAATCTTGCCTGACAATATTATCTATCTCAATCTTGCCTGACAATATAGTATTCTCATACTAATATAGTACCCGATACTCCGACTGCTGCTTCTGTCTGGCAAGACATTGTTGACAGTAAATAAACATTCTTAACGATTAGGCCTACATGTTACCTGACATTTACATAGGGTCAGACAACAGTGAAGATCATGAGACCCCAAAAGGCAAATTCCGAAGCAAATAGATAATTACCAGATTTCAAGGCCAAGCCTCAAGAAAAAATTCATAATAAATTTTTAAAATGTTACAAGATTCCGGAATACTAATTAACCTTTTGCCAGACATTGTATTTACACATACATAACATAGATTGACACCATTATCCTAATTAATCGTTCAATTTTAAAAAATAAAACCAATATTTTTGTTTTGAACAATAAAAATTAGCAACATTACTTTTTAAACATAAATAGACCCAAATTGTTAAAATTCTTTTGTATTTAATGTTTGGCACTGGAATTTGGACTGCTCCAGATATTCAGGATTATTTTTCCAAATCATTAGGTATAGCTATAGGTATAGATGACTGAATAGTGATAGATAGATAGTGTAATTTAAGACATTTAACAATTTGATACAGAAAAAGACTATGCTAGTTTAAGTAATGATTATTTAAGTATATAATACAGGCAAGGCTATTGTTTCTTGATGTCTGGAAAATCCAATTATTGTTTACTGTTACATTGTGACTTTATTTATTTCGAAGAAGGATGTTTTTAACTTGTTGATTATATTTTGTTTTTGTATAATTGTCTGCATTGTGATATTTATTGAGCAGATTAGCTCCAAGAAATGAGAATGACCTTTTTCCACTATCTGTATAAACCCTTGGGAGAATATATAAGGTTTTCTAGGTGGTGTAGCGTGAGTTTGATTTACTAAATAAAGATTTTAATGTTGGTCCGTTGCATCCCTTGGCTGACTGGCGAGCTGTGCACAGTGCGCAATTCAGCTAGATTTGAAATGACAAGCCAGCCAAGTTCGTCTAGTAAATTGTCTATTGTTTCAAATTTCTTTCTGCCAACCACTAATTTTGCAGCCCAATTCTGTATTTTAATTTGTATCTTTCTTACTTCTGTTTTGTTGCAAGAAGACCATACTTCTATGGCATAGCGGCTTGGTTCTAAGATTTTTGATTCTACAATTTTAATAAACATTTCTTGAGGAATAAATTTAAGAATAAATTTAGTGTGTTCCATTAAGAATGACGTCACATTTTGGAGCCAAAATATCTAACCATTTGTGCTTAATCAAACAAAATGGTGTCTGTCTAATCGCAATGAATTCAAAGGGAGAATACTGACCGGGGAACATTGCGCGTCAACCAACTCATACGTCATCAATTTAAACAAAGCTTTGAGAAAAGCTGCCGTGCGTGAGTGAGCTTCGTTTTATTATTCTGGCCGTATGTTGATTTTATGGAAAGTATTTCAAATGAACAAATTAAAATCACAATTTTGGAGCTATACTACGTGTTTATTTTATCACGTTCTGGACTTTAATGTATTGTTTACTATGTGATCAACAGTATAAAAAGTATGATATGCAGGAGCGTTTTTACTCGATCAGTTCGATTGATATGTTGAACGAAAGTAACACTAAACAAGAACTTTGTTTAACATTTTGATTTTCGTTATAAAGCCAAATCCTTGTGTTTCTTGACATCTTAGGTCATCTTGCGTATCGACTATCGTTCTTTTTCATGTTTTTGTTGATGTAACGATCGGACCATAAAAGCTTGCCAACTAATAACAAGGCAACTTCAGTAAATATAACCAAGGATAAATATACCAAAAGCAAACTAATGTGATAATTCAATAAAACTATGCGAATCTGAGTTAAATGCATGGAATAAATCGTTGTTTAAAAACATTGATTCGTTGATGATTGTCACGAGTTCACGGCTTCGACATTTGTTCCTGTATCGTGTTTTTGATTATTTCGTTCAAAACAATAGAATTAAGGCGAGGCCAACTCTGTTTCAAAACGAGTACTTGAATTTGGTATGAAGAATTCAAGTTCCGCGCGCAACGTTCCCCGGTCAGTATTCTCCCTTTAAACTCTCAACAATGCACGAAACAAATGTTTATTGACATCAATCGAAAGGTTCATCATTCATCTACTCAGAGAAATCAATGAAATTATTCATAAATTACAAACCATGCTAATATTTATAATTTCTTTAGCGCGTCGAAATAGTCATCGAAAGCCGTAGATTCAAGTGATAACTCAGCGGCCCCAAACGAAAACAAAACATGTTCGTAAATCAACAAGAGTAAACCAAATTCTTCGACATATATAAATTGAGACATATCTGTAATTAAATGCATTTCATACTTGATTTTTCATCCACAATTTGATATTCTATTTAACTAGACCATGTTATTTCCATATATTCTAAGCCGACGGATCACGCATGCCCTGAAATGTTTACATAACATCACAGCTGGAGCGTGTCAAACTTGAATGGAATGAGAAACTTGATACCCAATTAATTTCGGATATTTTGATTTGATTTGATTTGATTTGATTTACATTTGTATATTATCAATGATATATACAGGCAAACAAAGGAAAAAATTGTGTAAAAAAAATTTCACTTACATGCAGCCTAATAGCTATGTTTACAATTAGTTGAGAAATCTAAAATGTCCAGATTATTTTTAAAACTTATAAGTGACGACGTTAAAATAACATTTTCCGGAAGGGAGTTCCATAAAGGAATAACACGAAAAAAGAAAGAATTAGCTACGGTATTATTTACAGGTACAGGATGAGGTACTACCTGCTTACTGTGACCTCTAAGTTGACGATCGATGTTTCTGAACTCACATAAAGTGGTTGGAATGTCAACTATTTTATTTACAATTTTGAATAACATGTGCAAATCAGTTTTTATTCTCCTGGATTCTAGAGAATCGATGTTAAGCAGTTGTAATCGATGATGATAACCACTAGATTTAATATAAGAGCGCTGACACACAATCTTCGTGAAGCGGCGTTGTACCTTTTCAACAAGATCAATGTCCTTGATTAGTGACGGACTCCATAGTGGAGTATCAGCTTCAAGCAATGGTCGTACATATGTGCTGAATGCATTCATGAGATTTTTTGGACAATTGGATTTAAAACATTTTAAAATCAAGTATGCTCTAGTGTTTGCTTTTGCTACTATAGATGAACAATGGCTTGAAAACTTCAAGTCTGACGTTAGAATAAGTCCAAGATCGCGCATTTTGGATGTACGTTGTAGGGTGTGGTCTGCAAGGTAAAACGAATGTTCCATTATATTTAAATTTCCAAAGGATATCGTCATACATTTTGTGTGTGCAATTCTAAGTTGCCAATCTTGAGCCCACTTGTCAAAACGAGTTAAGGTTGTAGTAAGAGAACTGGCTGAAATCGAATCGTGCCGACAAACAAAAAACTTTGCATCATCAGCAAACAAACGTACTTCACAACCACTTTCCAGACAGTCACAAATGTCATTTATATATAGTAAAAATAACAATGGTCCAAGGACCGACCCCTGGGGGACTCCACTTGTAACAGGTAATGAATTAGATGTGAATTCTCCAATAACGACACTTTGTAAACGACCAGAAAGAAAGGATTTTATCCAGGATAATAGTTCATGGTTTATGCCATAGGAATTTAGTTTTGCTATAAGCTTTGTATGCGTAACCGTATCAAATGCTTAGGCAAAATCTATGTATACGGCATCGACGCGAGCTTTGGCATTGATTGCGTTGTACCATTCATTCAAGGTTGATAAAAGTTGGCAGCAGGTGGAGCGCTTTTTTAAAAAACCATACTGACGATCTGAAATAATGCTGTTCTCGTATAGAAATGATAACATTTGGTCGACAATAACCCTCTCCATAACTTTGCAGCAAATGCACGTCAAGGATATTGGTCGATAATTATTCTTTAGAGATGAATCACCTTTCTTGAATATGGGACAGATTAAGGCGTGTTTCCAAATATCAGGTAATGTGCCAGTCCTCATAGAGAGTTCGAAGAGAAATGATAAAGGGATAGCAAGCTCGTTTGCAGTAGATTTGAAAAATAAAGCTGGGTATGAATCAGGTGAACGTGAAGTTTTTGTAGGCAAGCTAGACAATACAGATCGTACTCTTTCATACGAAAATTCAATAGTGTTTAATGATATATTTTCCTGTACTGAAGGTGGGATATCAGGTATTTTGCCATTATCTTTTGTAAATACACTGGAAAAATACTCATTTATTATTGTAGCTTTTTCTTGGTCATTAGTAGTAAATGTTGAATTGTCTTTGAAGATAGCAGGAATAGATGGTTTTGTTTGTAGCTTTCCATTAACAAATGAAAAGAATTTAGCTGGAGAAGGGTCTTTTATGATTGTATTTTCTTGGTCTACATGAAATTTTTTTACAACACTCTCATATTCCTTGCATAATTGAATATGTGTTTTGTTAGGTATAGATAGTTTGGACAATTTGTATGCAGATTTCTTCTTTTTTGCCAATAATCTGATATTCTTGGGGTATTTACATCTCCGACGTCTTGATTCATTGTATATGGGTACATGGTCTATAATACAAGTATCGATGACTTCACAAATATAATTCCAATAAGTTTCAACATCATCATTACTTTTATGTAAAATATCCAACCAATTGACATGTGAAAAATGTTCATTAATCGATTCATAGTCAGCTTTACGGAAATTCCTGCGAATTTTATCTGGAACATTTGTCTGAGAGTAGGCAAAGCCATTGTTGGGTGTTTGATGGACAAAGTCATTCACTAAGTTAAATTCAACGATTTGATGATCACAGCAGGAGGTTAGAGACTCCGTGACCGTTGTACCAAAAATAGTGGAAGGCTGTGAGCACAAAACTAAATCGAGAATTTGTTCATTTCTTGTTGGTGATTGGACAAACTGATCTAGACCATTTCGTACAATACCATCAAGAAAAATTGAAGTTGCTTCCGATCCAATTGATTGTGGAATAGACCAATCAATATGGATATACCATTTTCGTATGGATATACCATGGATATATCAATTTCGGATATACCATTGTTTCACAGCTTGATATGGTACTTCTTCATCGCTTTGCTATGTTTTGACGCTCTGACCGTAGTCACCCCGTTTATAAACATTGAAGAATATCAATTCTGCAGTTGAACTTTCAAAGCGCACGTGCATGAAACTTCAGTATGAGGCACACAACGTCACTGGCTTCAAAATGGTACCAAATATCAACATGTTGGTTGCGTGTAGCCTATTTTCTTCGTCAAACTTTTTCTTCGAGAACAAATATATAAATACACAAAAGCGGGACAAAGTTTCAAACCATAATAACATTTTTATTACTTGATGAAATTATCTAAAAGTTTGGCAATAGGTATGTTTCACCTTTGTATTTAACATACTGAGAGATTGTATTTTTATTTAAACTAAAACCGTTCTGTCCGAAGTCACCCGCGTCCGAAGTTACCCCGGTCTCCCCTAGGCCTCAAATTATACCATTCTTTAACAAAAGTTAGCTTACCTTCAGGGTCGTATATCTCCTCGTCAATAGTTGGTGTTTCAATGTCATGCATGACCATTGGTTGAGGTTTCATTCGTTTGTTGACCTAAAACATTTTGAAAGATACGTCAAGCTAGAAATCCAACCTGAGAATTTAAATTTCAAAAACAGTCTGAAATCTAGGAAATCTAGATTATTTGCTTAATAATTTACCAGAAAAATAGATTTTCTTTAAATACTGGTATCAATCGTGATTATATTATCATCACCATCGTCATCACTTATTCAGGAATACCTGATAAGCGTGCATAAACTGATAACAGTATTAGGACACTTTTTTCACAGGACTGACCAACTAAGATATACATATAAAAAGAGAAAATTACAAATAAAATAATAACAGGGTTGATAATTAAACTTCAAGTAAATGCTTCTCAAGGAGACACTTGAAACTGATCTTTCTTGAAACCTCCTTCATTGTTGACGGGAAATCATTCCACTTGTGCGCACCAGCATTTTGAAATGAATGGCGATGGATTGACTTGAAGTAAATGTCATTATGGGTGCGAGATCGTTGAAATTTGGTCGTTGAAATATACGGCAGAGCAGAGGGAGGAGCTACTGTATATTGAATTTTAATTTATGAGTGAACATTTTATCGATTGTAGAAGATTGAAATTTAAGTTCATTCAAATCAATCTGTTATGCCCCAATGCAGGTACACCCAAGATTCAATGATATTTAGATATGTTACGGTCAAACGTCAACAAAGTATTTGCTGTTGCGGACCCGAGATCTCTGCGGAAACTGACCTCTTCTGCAGCTGTTGACTTGCCCAAGTTTCATTTTTCACTTTGACGATTTTGATATGTTGGTAAGTGAGACTTTGTGAGACGTAAGTGAGTTCTATCTGAGTATTCCAGGGTGTAAGTATATATATTTCAGGGTATTGGAGCTAATTAAACTGTAAAACTGATTTTATTATTATAACTTACTGATTCTGGCGAGTCATTGATCTAGCGAACACTGCTGTTTACTGCAAACTTTTTGAGTGCTCGTTGGAGATCGAAATACAGGTTGAAAGATGATTCATTGTGGAAATGATAAACATTACACTTAAAGGTTGCTATATTCTGAACAAATATTTCCCTTGCTCTTGTACACGACGTGGAACTGCTGAAATTTTTCGATGGTAACCCAAAGCAGATTAATAATAATATAGTAATTTCATTTTAATTTCACAATATATGTAATTTTAATGATGATGTTGAAATAAGTTTGTAATTTTTGACAAGCATCAGTTAATCGATTTGATTTAGTAACCACAAGTTTTCATATAGATTCAATTCATTTTATATTGGCTTTCATGTTGCAACTTTCATTAATTGACGCAATGTTGGACCCCGTCTTTCCCCGTGAATCAAATGCGTGATAATTTTTCAGAACAATACGATCAAACAGAATGCCGTTGTGCAGAATCCTGCACAACGCTGTACAAAGGGAATAAGTCCCGCTTACCACTTGTCAAATTGCGGCGTATCAAAGCGGAACTTATAGATCAGTCAACTGCAGCTGCCTGCAGAGATAGATCCAGTTGTTTCAGATCGTATGAATCAACTCTGTAGAAACCGGAAAGCCAGGCCTGCCTTCTTCTACTTTGCTCTGTCTATCGATCAAATTGCCAATTCAAAATCAATTACCTGATTATTTAAATGATAGGCCTATATTCTGAGATCTGAGCTGACCTGAGCCTACCTGTGTCAATGAGTACGATCTTGTTAACAAATTTGCAAATCCATTTTTCGGTTGACCAGCTTTCAGCACACCAAATGTGAATATGCATCGTAATGCAGTCATTGCAATAGCTGATCGATTTTTAATCTAACAATAATCAAATTGAGAAGTATTGCAGCGTTCGCATGGCGGCCATGTTCAGAAATATGCCATGTTGCTTATGTCTCTTTATCATGATAAAAACGCAAAGAGCGGCTGTGGATGGCATAAATTACGCGCGAAATCCCATTTCACGTGTAGAAATGAATATCTCATCATTATACTAATGTAAATATCTGAGGTTTTTGATTGTCATAATGGAATATGATGACGATGATGAAGACGACATAGACTTGATAACGCCTTATAATGAATTCCTGATTAATCATCACGAGAAAGACATAATTACAATACTACAAGACGAAGACATCAACTCACATTTCTCAATCCACATCAACGGTTTGGAATTGTTTGATACAAACATTCATGTCGCTAAATTATTATTAGCTAACCCGATTAAATATTTACCAATTTTTGATGCTGCGTTAATGAAATCATGTCGTGATATCAAACAGAAAATGCTCGATATGAATTTAAATATCAAATCAAACTGTCATGTGAGAGTTTCAAATTTGCCTATATGCCCAGAATTGATTCGAGATAAATTACCAAGATGCTGCGATACTGGAAAGTTCTTAGCGATATCAGGCAAGTATATTGCTCTCTTTTGCATCTCATGAGTCTGTTTTCATCTGTCAAGTTATCCGTAGGTCTTTAAGCTGTGGTCTTTCGGGGATTCAACATCGGGAATCCTCCCTGTAATAAGTGGTGTACCTCAGGGTTCAGTTTTAGGCCCTCTTCTTTTTATTGTCTATATAAATGACATTGTAAGCTGCTTGGAACTCAACTGTGGTATAAAACTCTTTGCTGATGATGCTAAGATTTCGTTTAAAAGATTTACCACTGACAGTACTCCTCTACATTCTACACTTGAAAACCTCTCCTCCTGGGCAGAACGCTGGCAACTCAAAATTGCCCAAGAGAAATGCTCTGTACTTTCATTTGGGAAATCATCTATTTCGGATGCTGCGTATCAATTAGATGGAAAGGCATTATCACGTTCATCTTCTGTGAAAGATCTTGGAATCCTACTAACTGCAGATCTAAAGTTCACAGAACACTGTTCCATGCTAGCCGCTAAAGCAAAAAACCGTTCTTTCCTAATCAAGAAATGCTTTTCCTCAAATAACCCGGAGCTGTTAGTGAAAGCGTTCACAACATACGTCAGACCAATGCTTGAGTCATCTACGCCAGTCTGGAATCCCTATCTCATCAAGGACATAAATATTTTAGAAAATGTTCAGCGCTCTTTCACAAGATATGTTTGTTTGAAAAATAATTCTTACAAGCCCTATGTAGATCGTCTTGCCTACCTCAACCTTGAGTCTCTAGAATTACGCCGCCTTAAGTTTGATCTTCACATGGTCTTTAGAATTTTGAAAAACTTGATTGATTTGGCTCCAGATGAATTTTTCACTTTTAAACATTCCAAATATTCCCTGCGTGGACATTCACTGACGCTGTACCCAACTAAATCATTTAACTATAACTGTTGCAAACATTACTTTGCAAATAGAATAATCAAGCCATGGAACTCTCTTCCTGAAGAAGTTATATCGTCTAGTTCTTTACAAACATTCAAATTTAAACTTAATCACGTTAATTTATCACAGTTCTGTAACTTTTCCTTTGCCTGTTAATTATTTCTGATAACATAGTTTTCTTTATATATATATACTTTTTTTTTTTTAAAGGTCACATGTAAGTGAGGATACATTTAAAAATATCCTCCTTTGTTTATTTGCCTGTTAGCCATTGTGCTACAAAATACATACATGCATACAAAGGAGCCACGAGGCAGCTGAAGTCCGGTCTGCAAAGCATGGCAGCTGTGCCCCCGAGATAAAAAATTTTCTCGTAATTGCCGCCCCTGAAGCTCAAGATTTTATCAAATATCAGCAGCTAAAATTTATTTTGTTTTCATTTCCTTCATAGTTTTTGCTGTAACTTTTTTCGGCGCTGCGGCCCCCGAGATCTCATCAGGATTGCCATTATTTGCAGACTGGGCTGAAGTAAATGAGCCTGTGTCATCATTTTACGTAAGCCTTGCCTGACATTTTAAATAGCCTGAAATAGCCTGAAATTGAAAGTCTAAATAAAATGCCCACTTTCCCACTTTCTCTGTCAAAATTTATATATTATCATGTATACATACCAGACAGCAGAAAATAAATGCAGATTGTACGGCCAAGTTTGATTTAGAATCTAATTTTTATGTTTCTGGAATTAGAATTTCTGTATACCGTGAATCCTGTATATAAGGGCCAGCTACAGAAGGAAGATAAATTGACCACTATAGACAGGTGGCCTTTATATACAGGTTTGATTCAATAGAAAATGCTATTTAGACATTGGAAGAGTGACCACTATAGACACGTGGCCGCTGTATAGAGGTGACCGTTATAACAGATTTGACTGTACCGGATCGCTAACTCAAGCACAGCCATAGACCACAACGCATGCACAAAGTAATTTGTAAGAAACCTCTTGTTGAGATCTACTAGCCCAGTTCATAGGCAGGCAAACAAAATTTATAGAATTATTTTTGTTCATTATTCTATTTTATCAATTTTCTTATTTAGGTACTGTAATCCGGACAACAATGTCAAAATTACTAGAATTTGAAAAAGAATATATGTGCAGTAAATGTCGTCATATCTTCAGTTTATCTGCAGACCTTGAGCAACATTATGCTCTCCCTAAACCTACAAATTGCCCTTCTCTCGAAGTTTGTAACTCAACAAAATTTACTCTTCTGGATAGCCGTTCTTCTGATAATAATAATACTTGTAAAGATTATCAGGAAATCAAAATACAAGAACAGGTTAGTATAACCAGAGCCAATCCCTCATGTGCCGCTCCAAGCGCCCATTGGACATATGCCAGTCAGGTGATTTTATTGACATCATCATTGTTGATCCGCCAAACTCATGTCACGAAATTGAACAAAGCACGCCAAAATAGTATCATCAATTCAAAAAACTTGTTTATCAAAAGTAAAAACCTCGTTTTCAATAGAACAGAAATGGCAATTTTTTCAAGGTCCCAAAAGTCGCGTGTCCCAACTCTTAAAAATTGATCTGTGTATAAAGACTCCATTGAAAATACTCCATGGATTTACATATAGTTCATGAACATTTTTTGTTGGTTCATGAACAGTTCACGTTTGGGAAATTACTCAAAGTTTCATGAACACGTCATGAACTGAGGGCAATTTCATTTTCATGAACTCATTAACTTTTTTTCACAGGGGTCAAATTAACTAAATAGGCTATTAATATGACCAGTGTGCTGCTTTAAAATCGCTTTGAAGTCCAACAAAACAGATATGTACAGCAGGTACAAGTTTCCAAAGTCAAAAAATGCAAACTTCCAATTTTTTTCAAGCGGCTACACCTCTTTATGGCTTAGCTTAGATAGGATTATTTGTGTTGGTAGTCTCTGCGCGTATTTTTCCTTGTATTGTCAATGGTGATTAAAAATACTTTTGTCTAGGAAAATACTTGAAATGATCCCAACTACATGAACACTTTAAAGAAAAATCCAAAACTAAAAACTTTTGACTTTAGAGACTTTTATTTCTTTTGCTGTTCTCCAAGTCTGAATAAAATATATATGTGCATCTTGTGCTGAACACTGAATCGATCCTTCTGAAAGTAGATTTTCATTTCGCTCAGCAGTTTTGTGCCAAGTTTTCATGAGCGGCTCATAAGAGGTTCGCAGAAAGTTGCCTGGAAAATTGGCCATATAATGTTCACACTATTTAGGTATTGACTTGTGATTGAACAGTGCATGACCTCTTCAACATCTTTGGCTTTCTGAGTTTTTACAACAATACTGGATGTAGTGCTATTCATATGTGACCATATTTTCTAGGTGCAAAAACTTGCAGTTGGTACCATTCCACGTTCGATGTGGGTTGTATTAGAAGATGATCTTGTTGATGTCTGCAAACCAGGAGATGATATCACTGTTCATGGTACTGTTATGCAGCGTTGGAAACCAGCCATGGCCGAGGTATTCCTTAACTTTTCTCTATTGACTCTACCAACATACCGAGACAAGTGTCAATCTCTCCAGAGGAGTTTCTCTTACAATTGACCAACAAGCCTGACGGACTCAAAGTTAAAAAATGAATTCCTTTTCTCAAGCCACGAGTAGTATACATCACACTCTATGGTTGAAGACCGAGCGCAAAGATACTCGGTCAATTTTATGCCTTTAAATGCACTTTGATATTCAGTTTTGTGTAAATTTGTTATTGTCCATCAATAAACAAGAAGGTATTTTAATTAATCAGGCATCAAATGGATTAAAAACTAATGTCTATCACAAACCTACTGACACTGGATTGTTACTTCATTACCATAGCAACGTTGACAAGCGTTATAAAACCGGTCTAATTAAGACAATGTTAAATCGTGCGTTACGACTCTCGTCGACAGAGACAATTTTTAAAGAAGAATGTAATTTTATTAAGCATGTTTTTAGCCAACTTAGATATCCTCTAGATCTTTTTAACTCAATTTTATCACGTTTTAATTTTAACTCCAATCTTAATACAAATAATTTAAATCCAAAACCTGTAGATAAAGATTGTAATGTAAATATTGTTCTACCTTTTATTAACCAAAAATGCGCTGATTCGGTTCGAAAAGATTTATTTAATTTAAGCAATAAGGTAGATATTGCTATTAGGCCAATTTTTAAAAGTCGCAAAGTTGCTGATGATGTACGTTTTAGGGAAGAACAGCCAAAGGAAATTACCGCTCATACAGTAGTATATAAATATCAGTGTGACCTGTGCGATGCAGGTTATGTCGGCTATACTTGCCGGCATCTACATGAACGGATTCCAGAACACAAGAATTTTGCTATTGGTAATCATATCGTTAAACATCACAACCAAGAATACGACGAACAAACAAAGAACTTTACAATTTTACGAAAATGCAAACACAAATTTGTCTGTTTGATCCATGAAATGCTCTTCATAAGAGATCTAAAACCATCGCTAAATACACAAAAGGATTCCGTAAAATCCAAACTTTACAATTAATTTGAATAGGTCTTTTAATTTTCTATTTTAGTTAAGCATAGGTAATAAGCAAGTTTATATTTCAGTTGTTTTTAGATTTTCCCTTGATAGTAATGTACATTGTTAAAAGTTTTTTTTAATCATATAAATATAACGCTGTAAAATAAAAATTCATTTTTATACACCTGAAGATGACGTAATGTTACGTCGAAACGTAGTGACGAATAAAAATCTGTTGCCAATTAACTTTGTTATCAAATGTGTAAGCCATCGGCTTCTTATAAATAATAAACAAGAACTTGTTATTATGGTGATACTATTGTTGATTAACTATTCTTGAAGTGTTGATGAAATTCTTAGAGATTTGAGGTACATGGAGTTTTTCGCAATTGGTTAATATATTGTTCATGAACCCTCCATGAAATGTTCATAAAATCATTAGCTTTCTCACATGGGAATTGTAGCCCCTACAGTAGCACCCTTAAATCAAACTTCCCATTTTCCATCAATATTTTGTTGACATTATATTCATTTGTATAGCGAAATTTGTTTTATTTTTTCACAGTCCAAATGTGACATTGAAATTGTAATCAGAGCTAATAATGTCATTGTAAAAAATGACCAACACATTTACAACACGGTGACGGAAGAAACCAGAAAGGAATTTGAAGACTTTTGGGATGATTATAAGTATAAACCACTTCTTGGTCGTGATCATATTCTTGCCTCGTTCTGCCCACAAGTGTTTGGGTTGTACGTTATCAAGTTAGCTGTAACTCTGGTGTTAATTGGTGGTGTTCAAAGGAGAGATGAATCGGGTACCAAAGTCAGGGGTGAATGTCATTTGCTATTGGTCGGAGATCCAGGTAGAAACCACCAATCAAATAATTGTGTTCAACTTCTCTGCAAAAATATTTCATTGACTTCAAGTGGCCCAGTTTTCATTAAAAATTCAGGAAAAATGGATTTAATGCTCATGGAATGTTCATGATTTGTTCATGAACATCATGAACAGTTCATGAATTTTACAAACATTCATGAACTGCTCACAAAGGCCTTATAAGCAGCTCATTAAATAACAAACACCTAATACATAGTTAAATAACCTGTTTTTCTGGAAGTTTTCATGAACTGTTCATAAACTGCTGCTTGACTTTAAATTGGCCTGTTTTGTACAATTTTTATCAGTAGTTCTGTAGCGGGTGGAATGAGTCGATGTATCGATAAATTACCACACGCGTACATAGACGTTAATTAGATATTTTATATATATATTTGATGTAATAATAACTTTAGCTGGCCACCAACAGGGAGAGGATGAATAAGGGTTAATATGACTGTTGATTAACAGAGCCTCTATGAAGGTGGACCAGCTTTGCTAATGTAGATGTTGTTGCCACGAAGGGCAGACGTGAAGAGGGCTAATACATTACAGGCTGTGATTTACATTACAAGGTGTACGTGATTACAAACGGAAGCTTTACAGTTAATACAGGAAATACATTATGATAAACGATAGGCATAGAACAATCCACTACAGTTCATGAAAATTTCTTTCCTTCAACGTTCATGAACTGTTTTCATAGGTTTTAATATGACAATGTTTTGATGCTGTATGGAGAAGAGAAATAAGAAGTGAAGGATACTGATGAAATTTTTACCCTGCCTATATTTGAAAGTTTAAAATAAATTTTAAAATCTCAAAAAGGTTAAATTGAACAATCTCCTTTTACAAAATGATGCATCAGCCATACGCTGCAGCCATCGGTCTCCCTCAGCGCAGGGTTAACCAAGAATTCATACTCTAATTGCAGGGACAGGTAAATCACAGTTCTTGAAATACGCAGCCAAATTAATGCCACGCTCCGTTCTGACAACTGGAATTGGTTCAACTTCTGCTGGATTGACAGTGACAGCCGTCAAAGATTCTGGAGAGTGGCAATTAGAAGCTGGAGCGTTGGTACTTGCTGATGGTGGAATTTGCTGTATAGATGAATTCAATAGCATTAGAGAGAAAGACAGAGCTAGTAAGTGCATTCAGTTTAATCTGAACATAAAACTTGAATATATAGTTTAGAGTTTAGTTGTAAAACGTTGTATTACTGATTGAACATAGGGCTCGATGCAAAGTAAAGCAGAGCTTAAATAGTAAAAGTCAGAAAATCAGACAGTCATGTTTGCTACTTGAAATTTCACGCCGAGGCGATCATCAGGCAATCTATCCAAGGCAATCTATTGAATAGATTGCCTGATGATTGCCTCTGCGTGAAACTTCAAGTAGCAAACATGACTGTCTGATTTTCTGGCTTTTATTCGTTTAAATCATGAATCTTAAATTAACAGTATAAAATCCGGTATCTGACTCCTTTCTATTATTATTATTCAGATCTACAGCTCTGTCATATGACATTAAGCAATATATTTTTTGATGTTTGATAACATCTAATAATAACTCGAATATTAAGTTTATTTAAATACCAAGTCGGTAAATAATTTCATTTCAGTTGTCATTTAGCTTAGAATTGAGCTCCTTGTAGATATGATTGTCAAGGAACAAATCAAAAAGGTTTAAATATGTAAAATAAAAGGTTTTTGAAAATGTATTTATATTTTTATAGTTTTCAAAATAATACTATATTGAGTATTTCCAAGCGATCCAGAGTCAATTGCATCAGGTTAATGTAATTGAATTTGTTCAAATGGATTTGATTTCTCGAATGACAACAGTTTCCACATGCTAAACAATTCGCTATATCCTTACATTTATTTAGAGTATAGAATTGGTGATATTTATTATCTAATATTATCGAAGTTATTTATTGTATTCTTAAGTTTGTTTCGTGATGTACAAATTATATATTGGTAGGTATTCATGAAGCAATGGAACAGCAAACAATAAGTGTGGCAAAAGCAGGTCTTGTCTGCAAGTTGAATACAAGAACCACCATCCTTGCTGCTACGAATCCTAAAGGGAAATACGACAGAGAACAATCAGTTAGCGTTAATATTGCTTTGGCTAGTCCGTTACTAAGCAGATTTGATGTTGTTATGGTAATGATGGATACCCACAATGAATCTTGGGATAGGTAGGTCTCAATTATCAAGTAGTAGTAGTAGTAGTAGTAGTAGTAGTAGTAGTAGTAGTAGTAGTAGTAGTAGTAGTAGTAGTAGTAGTAGTAGTAGTAGTAGTAGTAGTAGTAGTAGTAGTAGTAGTAGTAGTAGTAGTAGTAGTAGTAGTAGTAGTAGTAGTAGTAGTAGTAGTAGTAGTAGTAGTAGTAGTAGTAGTAGTAGTAGTAGTAGTAGTAGTAGTAGTAGTGGTAGTAGTAGTAGTAGTTCATACATATATTTGCACCCAATTCAGGGTAAAAGATAATTTGCTATGATACATTGATTTGGCCAGGGGTATTTACATTTGAAAATATTGTACATTTTGTTATAATCATACTAAAATTAATGACATAAAGTATAATTTAGTAGAAGTAGTTAAATTTTATTTTAGAAAGGTAAATGACAAACTAAAGTTATGACATGGAGAAATTTTGGAATTATTATTATTATTATTATTATTATTTTTGTTGTTGTTGTAATTTTAAGGCTAAAACTGATAGTGTAGATAGGTTAATTGAAAGCTAGATTTAGTTCCATCATAAAATAATAATTAAGCGGAAAATTTAAACTATGAAAGGTATGATACTCAATAGAGCTAATGTTCATCGTCACTTTTCTTAGCATATGACATATATGACAGTATTCCAGGACAGTCTAAAATGTGAAGATAATGAGATGCGTTGGAGCCACACTCTTTGCATATACAACTTGATGATGGTAGTAGTAATAGTAGTAGTAGTAGTAGTAGTAGTAGTAGTAGTATAGACAGTCACATCATAGTAATGTGCCGTCCCTCTTACGCCTAACATATTTGCTACACAAAGAACTCCACAAATCAGGCCAGACACATTTGACAGAGAAACTTGTAAATAACACAATTCACGATACAAAACATTGAAAGATACTACTTGCCCATAGACCCGTAGAAACTTTTCCGTCAGTTGCCAGTGAATGATGTCACGCAGTGGCAGTGGCGGGAAATTAGACCGAAAGGAATATTGCTTTGGCAGAATGACCATATAAAAGTCATGAAAAGATACCCCAAATATATTTGAAAAAAGTATACCTCAAAACGTGTTCATGCTGAAGAATACTCTAAATTTCGGAATTTTGAAAAAGATACCCTTATAAATATTTGGACGTCCATGTATCGCAAAAGTATGGAAGTTACCCCCCACACCTCCACGGGAATACTTCTTACCAAAGCAATACACAACATATACGTTGAATTGAATACACTAACATAAATGCGTTTATAATGGTTTCTCTCTCTTATATATATGTTTGTTTGTTTGTAAAATATTTTTCTCGTATTCTTATTCTAGTATCGTTTCTTCATTCATTCTTCAAAAGAAACGATTAGATAATGAAGTATCGCGTTCGAAATTAAAAAAATGCGATCTGTGGACACTTGAGCGATTACAGGCTTATTTTTGCCTTGCCAAAACATATAAGCCAATTCTTACACAAGACTGTAACAGGTAAATTTACACCGTGATCACTATAGCAACATTGCATGTACCTTACCATGAAGTAGACTTTCATTTCAGCAAAATATCTGGGACGTGCATGAGAGCATCTAGTTAAATTTTATTCTATAAGATTTCAAAAGTTTCAAAATCCGAAATGATAGGATGGTCTGAATATTCTTTTGAAACCAGAAATGATACCCAAAACATTATTTTGAGACTAATTATTGAGAACAAAACCTCAAAAATCGTATCAAATAACATCATTATCGAACTTTATATACCTCAAGTCAAATATGTTTCAAAAATCAAAATTTCTCTCTGCCATAATTGCAAACACTTCGAGGCAAAAGCCACTCTTTCATATGTGACCCCCTTCTTATTTCAGGCATACGGATCTGCCGGAGATTACCCTCTAGGGGCGAAATATATAATTATTTCAAGTTTCGAGCAATATCAGTAGAACGTAAGACTTTTATACTTAGTGTTTAGGCATTCAGTTGGCAGAATCCACGTGTTTTCTGATGTGAAATGAAAACAACCTGAATATTAATATATCTGATTACATGTTTCCCAAAACTTCTGTTTGCGTAGATCTCCGCGAATCCGCGAATTCTCGTTACAAGTAGTGAATAATGCCATTCCAATCGCCGTCTTCTGAACGGCTGTTACTTAGTTTGGCTTTCTGCTTTTGTTTTATTCTCTTCATATCGAAGCAAAATGTATCAATCAAATTTTTCAAAATGTATCAACCCAGCAATGCGAAAACTCTTCTTGCAAGGATTATCTCAGATGGAAGCTGGACTTCGAATCTGATCGTGCCTGGTCGACTATGGCTCAACCCCCCCCCCCCCCAATGGTCAGCTCATCTTTTGCGCATTGACAACCAAAGTGGTCTATCTGCCAGAAAATCTATTGAAATTGATCTGCAGTGTCGCAGCTGAGATCAGTAAAAAGTATTTAATAATGTTGCTCTCAGCGAAAAAAGCGGCCTTGGTAGTGTGTCACCGTCTCAATTAGTACTCGGGACTCTAAAAACTTATGGCTACTGTGCTACATGCATATTGCATCATTATAACGGATACCATTTTTTATTTAGGATTTTGAGGGCATACTATCAAGCGCAACGCTCAACAGATAAACGGAACGCTGCAAGAACAACAATCCGTCTTTTAGAAAGTTTAATACGTTTAGCACAAGCTCATTCCCGTATAATGTTACGTCATGAAGTTACTATCCAGGATGCTGTGGTCGCTGTTTGTATAACAGAGACTTCGATGCAAGGCATGTCAGTCTTTGGGGATTTACTTAATCCGTTACATTCTTCATTCCCGGAGGTAAGAGTATACAGATTAATTGAATAGTTGAATGATTACACACTTGAACTTGTTCCTCATAGTAGATTCTTAAAGGGGCAAAATTCACCGGCGACCGCTGCGAGTACAAGTTGAATTTATGCTTAGCGTAATTCAACCGTCTCGCTTTGAAACAATTGTTATACGCAGGCCTAACTTGTAATAAAATTCATGTCAACAATGAACATTGTGTTATAACAATCAGCGTGCACGTGATCCTAAGTGCGTGGCGCCTGCCGGTCATTTTTGCTCCTTTAATAGGTTCACAGTATCAAATCCCCAGGGGGTAACTAGTGACGGATGTACAGGGACGTGCCAATTTTTTAGGGTCCGTGTTTCAGATGAGAAAAATACTTTTTTGGTCAGAATTTCCAGATTTTGGATCTTTTTGGGTCTCCTTTTTTTGGCTTCTAGAGAATTTTTTGGGGGGGTAGGATTAACACGATTTTGGGACTTTTTTGAGATATTTCACTTTATCCGAAGCGGCACCCTCCCGTTTAAGCAGGGCTGGTGTTATCCTGCGGGATCGAATCATATCTAATCAAATAAAATAAAATAAGCTTAATCATCTAATTGAATTGCCCTATTCGGTGCTGTGTACCTATAATAATCTGTCGATTTATATAGAGCTTTGTACATTGGCTGATCAAAAACGTATTGGTTATCATTCAGGATGCCAAAATCTACATCAAGTACTATGAACTTTTCTCGAGTACTATGGGTCGATAAAAATGCACGAGTCACTTGAGGCATTCAAAAGTCAGAAACTAGTCCCGACTCTGATGTGTTCCATAATGCAAGGCTTTGAATCATATTGAGAAGGTTTATAAAAGCCCTTTTCACACTGCCATAACTGGCACAGCAACTCAAACTGAAAATGTTTACGAAAATTCTTTATCGTGATATTCTCGTTATCTTTCTCGCATTTGAACTGTTAAAATTGGATATTAAATTGTCTTGAAGAACATTTATCTCATCCGTGAGCCAATTTGCATGTTAAAACTAACCCGGGTTCGACCCTTACTTAAAATCTTCACCATTCTAAAACATTTCTCCCGTATCATTTAGGATACAAGCACAAGGCACGCTTACCCATATCGAAAAGCGTGTTTGTAGCTGCAGCTTAAAGTTGCTTAATATTGATGATTGTGTATTGATCTGTTTCATTTGAAGGACCCTGACGACGCCTACATTTTACAAGCTGACATTATACTTAAACAACTCCATCTTGACGACATTCTAAAGAAGGCTATACAGGAAAACGAAAGAAGGAAAGCCCAACTTCATCTAAGTTTAACCACACCTAATCACATCCTAGGATCAATTAATAAATTTCAAGCTATAAAAGACAACATATCCCAACCACAGCCAAAACGTTTCAAATCCACATCAACTGCTGAAGATAATACTTCTAGCATTTTGCAAATAAATGATGATGAGAATAATTTTGATGGTTATGATTCAATGCAAACTGCATCAACGATTATCCTACAAACTCAAGATAGACAATCCGATATATTTATAACTGATGAGGATTTTTGTGATTTAGATGATTTTAATGATGATATTTTATCACCAAGTCTGTCTGATAGGGTGTCTAATCAAATCACTGCGTCTACGCCATTGTCAAGCTCACAACGGACAAGTAGAGCAGAGGTTACAGCTAGCAGATTATCAAAATTTGTGTTTAAAAAGAAATAGAATATCATATAAAACTTTGATTGTAGATATTGTAAATAATTCAATAATGAAAATAATTGTAGAAGGTGTAAATGTTGAGTAAATCCATTCATGGGCGTGAAGATATCTCATTTGTTTTCGAGGTTACAAATGAATTTTCCACGATCAGAAGTTCTCTTTTCTTACACCTATAATGGTCCTATAATAGGGTAACTTCTATTGCTTCGAATCTAATAGATTCCGTAGATTATATTCGAAAGAATACACGATGTTTCGAGGTCATACCCTAGAATATTGATTTTGTCGGCTTATTTCCTCTGATCTAGTTGAATTCTTCTAACGACCCAATCACCCTTTAAGATGAAAAATAAAATTGTGAGATGTTTGTAGACGACAACGTTTTGTGTTCTACAGTCATGCCATCAAAAAGCGCAAGACCATTGTGATCCATGGGAACCGAAAATTAACGAAGAAAAATCCAAGGTAATAATTTTGAAATAGAAAACCAGAACATAATTTTCGATTCTTCATTAACACTCAAAAGCTGGAAGAGATTTTATGTTCCGGTGTAATTAAGAAGCTCATTCACAAGAATTCTCATCATGCGGGCAGTGAGCGGATCACCAATTACCTATGTTGCCATTTACATAGGGCGAGTGTTTTTCGGCTTTCGAGTGTCTCCCAACATCCCAAGTGTTGGTATCAAAGAACCCAAACACAAGGTTGCCGTGCAGTAACTCTTTTTGTGAAATGAAACATTTTTACAGTGTGTATCCCGGATATTGGAAGATTGCTTCTTTAGATAGAGAAAAATTTTCTCTTCGTATATGATCTTCTTGTAGAGACTAGAACGTGACGTGGCATTTGGAATGTGTGTTCAATTTTATTTAACATCGTTTTTCAATATGAGAAATACTTCTCGTTATACATTGTTACGATGGGTGAGTGTAAATAATTCACCAATAATACAGTAACTACCTAATTATACTATAATAGCTTACATGTGAATTGAAACTAACTTCTACTCTATATAGTAATTAGGATAATTAGAATGAAAAAGGGCATTAAGAGCCAAATTGAAAATTATGAACAATTACAAGTTTTGGAACGATAGAAAGAAATATAACGTTTATTTAAGTTGAGATTTTGTCCATTAGTGTGCCTTCTTTTTCCCATTTCAGAACCAAATCCAGAACTGCAGTGTTGAATTGGATGTCAATTGCTTTAACTGTTTCGGGATAAAACTCCACATTCTAGCTCCGATTGAACGAACAGATCTCTTGGTCGATTCTAGTCTGCATTTTGGAGCAGTGAGACGTAGGTCTGAGAGAGCCATATATTTATTCTGTTGAAGGGAAAATAAACTTTTCAGTGAGACAATTGAATCTGTAGTCAGTACTTTATGGACAAAGTTGAGCAGCTTAACAGTTTTCGGACAATTAGGGAAATACATTTCGTTTCAGAAAGCAATTGCGAACTTTCTCTTTTATACATCAATGATGACATCACTTTCCTTTTATATCTATTCAAAAGTTTTACCTCGGAACTTGACATGCCGATTGTGAGAAGATTACAATACTCTAGATTGGGTCGAAAGTAACAGGAATAAAGCCTTTCGCACAGGGAATGTGTTAAACACCCTCGCAGTTGTCTGAGCTGTGCAAGGCACATATTAAACTTCTGCTTACATGACTTCAAGAACGGCTTCATTGTTAAGGCTTGATCTAATTTGACTCCTAATAGAGAGAGTTCTGTGAACCAAGGTATTTCATTTCCGTTAATTTTAATTCTGTCATTGTTCACAATTTGATGATCTTTATTCTTATTTCTATTTTTGGCCTTTACTTGCATTGATTGAGTTTTGGAAGCATTCGACTTCATAAAATTTACTTCAAACCATTTAGTGACAGTCAATAAATCATTGTTTATTGTAGCTACGGTATCCCTTGTAGTTCTCCCACAAAAATGTATATTTGTATCGTCTGCATATCGCACAATGGATGATTGCAATTCACTGTATGAAAAATCAATCACATAGATGTTAAAAAGTATTGGTCCTAGTATTGACCCTTGTGGTACTCCGCGAAGGCTCTCAAATGTAGAGGATAGCTTGTTCTCGATTTTTACTGATTGATACCTGTTGCCGACATAATTTCTTAGAATATTGCAGCCAGGACTGTCAATACCATACGCATTGAGCGTGGAACAAAGTAGATCATGGTGTACCATATCAAAAGCTTTTGATAGGTCTAATGATACAATTACAGGCTTCAACTTTTTATCGCATCCAATACGGCAGTCTTCAACTAATTTCAACATGGCTGTCTCAGTACTAAGGTGTTGAATAAAACCATGCATATCATGTGGAAGTATTCCTTTGAAATGAAGTTAAAGTTGATTGGCTAGTACTTTTTCATAGCCTTTTGAGAGATGGCTTAAGATGGTAACTGGGCGATAATTTGTAGCATCCATTGGGTCATTTTTCTTGAATACTGGTGAGATGTAGCCATATTTCAACTGAGAAGGGATCTCTTAAATTGTAATAAAATGATTGTACAAGTCAGTGATTGGGGCTGTGAGACTTAGAAGTATAGATTTTAAGAAACGTATTGACAATTGGTCAGGTCCAGTAGCTTTATTGTTATTGAAAAAACTAATGGTCTAATGGACGTCTGCGTCATTAGTATAGCAGAATGAGAAAGTTTGAAATGTTCTATTTTTGATTGATCGGATGCTTTGATGATCATTGAGCCTTTGCTGATCCAAGTATACTGGAGGAGATATGCACCCTTGAAATAAGTCCTTGAATAACTTTGCTTTTTTCTTCAGGTGATGTAACCATGCTGCCAGATTGGAAAATATTTGGAATAGATAGCTTCTTATCCTTGCCTATACCAGTAGCTTTTTGAAGCTTAAGATGGAATTTTCTTGGATTATCTTTACAATTACGAGAAAGAAACTCCTTTAAGGATTGTCTTTTAAGTTTTGTCACATAATTTCTTTGCTTGCGCAAGAGTGCTGTATTTTCAATCGTTCTGCTTAATTTTGATAAACTGTCACGTATGCGTATTTGATCTTCTATATGCGAGTTAATCCATGGTGGTCGATCTCCTTTGACTAGTTTAGTTTTAATGGGAGCATGTTTTGCTAGAATTCTGTTCAGGGCACTAGACCATTGTTTCCACACCTCATTGGCTCGGAGTAAATTGTTATTTCCATCACTGAACATCTCACACCATGGTATTTTACAAATATCAGCATTTAGTTCTTCGAAATTAGTCTTTTTTGTACAGCGATATGATATGAATTTTGGAGGTGCACGTTTCATTTTGTGACTGAGTTGAATGCCACAAATGTTGTGATCTGATCCTCCTGTAGCTTCATTTATTGAAGTTTTGACACAACTTGGATGAGACACAAGTATGACATCCAACAGTGTCCCTGAAGATGGCCTCGTAGGGGCAGTCATAAGGTTTGTTAAGGCATAATCATCCATGAATGATTCAAGAGCCTTCTTTGCTGGTGTTGCAGGTGTTTTCAATAAGTTGCAGTTCAGATCACCAAGGATAATCACTTCAGAGCGATGGCGAAGAATATTTTCAATTGTTTCTCTAAGCTCTGCGAAATAGTCGCTGAGAGGGAAGTTAGGCGGACGGTAGGTAAGCAGAGTCGAAAAATCTTTTCCTGATATGTTAATATCTAGTACAATGGCTTCTTTTTGTTTTGTTTTCCCAGGAGGGTCTTCTGCGACATATCACATTATCTCTTACGTAGAAAGCAAGACCCCCACCTGCAACACTATCCATTTTGTCTTTACGATAAAGAGTAAAGCCATCGATTCTTACTTGTTTATCCTTGAGCTGTGTATTTAATTTAGTTTCATGGATGCCGATTATACTTGCAAGGCTATTACAATTCCAGGATATCATGATCGGTGCAAATGGACCTGGATTTGGGTGAACATCACCGCAAATAGAAATCAGAGCTACAAACAAAGTAGGGACATATGGCTCAGTGATTTCTGGAGCATCTGCATAATGGAAAATGTATATCCTATTCAACTGGGATATATCAACACCTGAGTTGAATTGCAAAATTTGATATGTGAACAATATGAAAATGAGATAGCAAGTAGCTACAGATCCTACAATGACATTTGAAGTTTCTTTTATCATTAGTTTGCTCGAGTCAATCATACCTGTACACTTAGTCGAGTACGTGTTGTAATTGTGTTGTAATTGTGTTGTAATAGTAATTGGTGTTGTCATAGTATTTGAGCATCATCAAGCATGACACCATCAAGCATGAAGACGATAACCCGTTAGAAGTTTGATTGCTTAATAGTAAAAATTTCTTAGATGGATAAATCAATCTATCTTATACATATATATATATTCTATTATAACATAGATAGCGAAGCTTGGACAGATAGACTACTTGAAATCAAAGTTAGCATATGTATTCAGAAAATTTATAAAAGATCGATATCACTGTTTACAACAAATAATAGGTTGATATGTCATCATCAATTACCCCTGCGAAATACATGACTTATTAATAGATAAAAGAAAGTCAAATAGCATAATGCATTTGAAGTTCTTGAATGACGTATTTAACAACCTGCTTGTTTGTTAGGTTTTATAGGTATGGCGATTGTAACGCTTGGAGGCTGGAAGAAATTTCCATCTCTGTCATAGAATGCAGGAGGAATCAATGTTCTTTTCCCTCTCGCGATTACCAGTTGCTCCAATTCATTGATTACAGACGGAACATCGTTGTCCCACTTCTTCAATAAGATTGCAAGTCTGTGTTCCTTAACATTCTGAGTTATGTCACCGTAGATGTTGCGGCGTCTTGCGAGATTACTAAGTTTTGTTGGGTCCGCTGTAGATGCAGGTACATCTGGTGGAGTAGGACCATCAGGCCAAATAAGCTGGAAATAACAAATTCAGTTGATTATTAGATAGAAAAGTTATTTGAATATATTGTTATTCCACAAAAATCCAATTCCTTTATGCAAATGTGCAAATGGTATGTAAATTATGGAAACAAGCCCTTGTCAATTTCCAACCATCGCTGGATCTTCTATTAACATATTATGAACATTGAAAACATAAATGTATTTGTTCTATTCACAAATAAATTACACAGAGAATAGTTCATGGGTGGGAGGACACATAGGATTTATTTTCGAATCATGTTCAAGGCGCGTGAAATTTAGCTTTGAACATAAGAAAAATAATTGGATTTGCATTGTGAACGACAGCTGGTATGTAACGAATAGATTATGGGAAATTTTTATTTCTCTTTGATGAAATGATTTCCTCTCACAGCACACAGATATATATATATATTAGATATTATCTAATAGCAAAAAATAGTGCTCGATATCATTTGACAGAGCTAAATATAATAAAAGAAGTCAAAGACTAGACATTTTTTAGTTTATTTGTCTGATAATTGCGTAAGCATGAAACTATTAGTAACAATTATGAATGTCTAGTCTTTGACTTCTTTTATTAAATATATATATATATATATATATATAATAATAATAATGGAGTCAAAGACTACGCATTCATTTTCTGTAACTTAAAGTTTCTCGCTTTATGAGATCATCAGACAGATACTATATATATAGTATATATATATATATATACATATATATATATATATATATATATATATATATATATATATATATAGTATATATAGTATATATACTATATAGTATCTGTCTGATGATCGCATAAAGCGAGAAACTTTAAGTTACAGAAAATGAATGCGTAGTCTTTGACTCCATTATTATTATTATTCACGCTCTGTCAAATGACATCGAGCACTATATCAACTGCTGTTAGATACCATATCATCATTATTATTATTACATTATATATATATATATATATATATTTCCATTCAAAACTAAATATTAGAATTACACTTTTTTTATGTTCATGATTTTGGTGTTGTTGGCATTCTGCTGTCCTAGTATCTCCTTTCACAAATCGGACTATACCCTATATAGTAACCATAGTGCATATAATTGCACAGGCATGATGGTATTCATTGCTATAATTGCATTCATTTTTATCACCAGTAGATAACGGCAATTGCTCATTTACTCTCCGTCTATCTATATGTGTTGGTTCATTCGTCTATTCCCATTATTATATTCCGTACATAAGAGGTAAACATAAAAAAGTCCGGCAGGTATACAGCAGCAGCACGTGGTAAGGGTGATTGGCTCCGGGGGTCTTTGAGATCGTTGTTGGGTCGACGGGTGCGGCAGAAAGAGTAGGGACAAAGGAATATGCCATGGTAATCTCTCATCTACATCTCAAATACAAAATAAAAACTCAAAGTCAATAAAAAGTACATTACAAAAAACACAATTGCAAACCTCTTCCTCGTTATCACTGCATTCCCTACTCCTGTTTGGTGTAGTACATCTCTTCTGAACGCTTAGCTTTGATTCGATAATTTTTCCTTGAAGTATCTTCTTCGCCTTCGCTATAACAAGAGTTTTGCTTAAGCTCCAATTCTCTTCATTTTCCAAATTTTGATTCAAAAATTCGTGCAAAGAGGCACAATTGCAAAACTCAATATAATAACCATCTGGATCACGAACAAAAGCCTATGAAAGAGAGAATTTACATTAGAAACATAGGATATACAAGGATGTATTTTTAACTAATAGAAAACAATGCTGAGCTTTATGTACTCTGATACGAACACGCTGGGCGTGTGACGAGACATGAAAAAGGCTTAAAAAATGAAGTGCCGCCAGGCGCATGATTTTGGCCTCTAGAGTGTCTCATGGCATCATAAGTGTTCACATCGGAGAACTTATTACGGATGACTGTTTTCTACTTGTATTACAAGATAAATACAACCTTTATTTTTACATTAAGCTGATTAATAACTTACTTGATCTACAACAGCATTGTCAGATTTTGCTGGGTTTGGCACGGAGATATTTCGTCTAGATTTGACACCCATCTTAGCCAGTCTTTTCCTTAGCTCTTTCATATCATTCACCTCGATGGCAATGTGAGAAACTATAAGATCGTCATCTGAGTGGACAGCTGGAATTCCTTTGATAAGATGCAAGTCGACATTACCAAATGTTAGCCAAGCACCATGTCTGAAGGAAATATGTGGTGTCAATAAAACTCTTATCTCATATATCAAACATAGTTATGTTCGTCAACAGTAGTAGATATGATATGATATGATATGATATGATATGATATGATATGATATGATATGATATGATATGATATGATATGATATGATATGATATGATATGATATGATATGATATGATATGATATGATATGATATGATATGATATGATATGATATGATATGATATGATATGATATGATATGATATGATATGATATGATATGATATGATATGATATGATATGATATGATATGATATGATATGATATGATATGATATGATATGATATGATATGATGTGATATGATATGATATATTTTGTCATTTTGACCGGCAAATAAAGGACACTTTACGCTATAGAAAGTGTCACCTACATACAGCCTAATTAATATTAATTAAGAACCAGATTAAATAAATGTATCAGATGTTTGAGAAGTGAAAAATGGAAATTTAAACAAAAAGAAAGCCCTTTCTTCATTTCGTTTTGAATAATACTAGAAAAAGCAGATTTCATGTAATCGGATTCATGTAAAGGCTCCAAACAGATTTTGAATAAATCGAATAAAGCCGATGTGAGTCACCCTTTTGAATGACTTTGTTAACATTTCTTATTTCTTTATCCTTTGATTCAATAAACTGTATCTCAGTTAATATCTTAATTTACCTTTTTCAATCCAACTTCTCCTGGAAACGTTACTGTAATATCATATATATCCTGTAAATTTGTTGAGAAACATTATTTAATTCACAATAATATGTCAGATATCACATTTTGGAATGAACATTCTATAGAATCTAGCAATATCTCCACATCCAAAAATGTATTATGCTCATCACATAATTTAAATTATTACAACTACAAAATTGATCAAACTTTTTGATTAATTAATCCCCGATATAATTCTAAGCTTTATTTTACCATAAAAAAATCATTATTACTATATCTCAGATTTATATACAAAATAGATAATATTAATTATGTTAATATTGTGAACGGCTGAACGTATAAGCGGGAGGCTCGAAATTTCTCTGTGTTTGACATCCAATGTTTTCATTGACCAGTAAAGATACCCTGAAAGATACTTACATGGATACATACTATATGGTATATGTTACGTATTAAAGACTATATTGCATGATCATGTAAATGTAACAATGTATGTGTGATCTTGAGATCAGGATGGCGTGTAATAATGTGGTTTAATTTATAGATAATAAATGTTTATATGAGATAGGTAGTTAATATGTATTATCTAATAGTTATATATAATGTATGTGGATATTATTATTATGTGGACAAATGGGCAATATGTTATCGCAATGGTAAGAAAGGCAATGTTGGCTTCCTGATGCATTTAATTATTATTGTATTGTTTGTCTACTGTTTATTGGTGTAGCTAGGGGATGTGATATTGTGATTTTGAGGTATTACCTATTGTTTGTGTAATAGTAATATTGTAAAGGTAGTATATGTGAACGAAAAACAGAGTTTTGTGAATGTAAGAAGAAAGTCTCAAGAAGTCAGTCCTTGAGTAGAGTCAATAAAAGTTATGTAAGAAAAAGTGTGTCATTATTGTCTCCCGCACATGCGATATCCACTGTTACGTATTTTGTTCGCATCCAATGATATTAAAAACATGGAATGGAATAAAATTTAGAACGCTATTTGCAGTCTCGCAGGGTTCGCAGCGATAACAGCTAATAGAACTATCATTGAGCATGCAACACCGTTCGAGGCATGCATTACGATGCAGACGATATATTTTGCAATTGCTATTATACAATCCAACATTGACATACCTATCGAAGTCTGGTCTCAGAACTTGTTTCAACCCAACAATATCACTATAAAATTCCAAAGAAGCTCCAACATCACTGACTACAAGAGCGATGTGATTCACTACACTCCATAAGTCTGAGACACCTCTAGCTGCATGATTCCTTTCATCATCTCCATTGTTATTCATTTTGAAACAAATAAGTATGCCTTACTTTCTTCGCGCTCTAACAAATAAAATGCTGAAAACTAAAGGGAGGATTACAAAATTCCAGATGCCAATAATTTCTGAAAGCTCTTTCAACTTTATATGTTTACAAAATAAATTTAATTAGATTGTCGTTTGTTTGACAGGAACAATAGTAATCAATGAATAAATTATTCGATTGTCAAGGAATTAATAAAGCATCTCTCGAGTAATTCAATCAAGTTAGTCATTTTGAGCGCCCGTCTATCTCTAGAAAAGTCGATCTCTAGAAAACATTAGTTACAGCCCATCTCTAGAAGATTCGACACACCTATTTCTAGAGAATGGCCGTTCTATCATCGTTTTTAGAGATCGGTCAGCAAACACTCGCTTTAATAGAGCTCAATAGCCCAATTATTCAATACAATACTCGCTGTTTTTGATTTTGTCTACTTAATCTATTTATGAAGATTGACTACAATTACCACAATTAATCCCTATTTTGGCTTTGGTTTGATTGAGGGCTTTGGATATTTTCAGATAAAACCAAAGGACGATTCAAAACAACAACGATTTTTAAAATGAAAATGTTAAAAAGCTAGATGCATGACAACAGGAAGAGAACAGCACAATTGAAACGCTCATACAGTTCCGTTCTCAAATTCATTAATTATTGGCCTTTGAATCAGAATTGAGACTAAACTAGACCTATATTTATATACATGGAGTAGTCTATTCTTTCCCTTTTCTATAGAACTGTTGAAATAGATCGCCCATGCCCATTGTTTATATTTTTCAAGAGCTCATTGTTTGATTTTTTCAAGAACTGACGCCTATCGTTTGAGATTTTTAGAGAACGGCCGTTTTATCATCGTTTTTCTAGAGAAGGGCCGGACAATTCTCGTTTCTCTAAATATTCTAGAGATCAGCTTTAATGACTTTTTCTAGAGATATGCTTTTCCAGAGATAGACTGGCACTTGTCATTTATAACGTCATTCAATTATTAAAAACTCCGATCTTCTTGAATACATTCGGGATAGGTCGTCATCCGCAACCAGTTAGATCCAGATAATGATCGAGATAGCAGCACGGGCTTTCAATAGAAGCTAAATAGACAGTAAAAAGGGGTTTTCTTTCTTTGAAATCAATCGGATATCAGCTATTCAGGTAATGTTCTTTCACATGATTTCAAATTGTTTTCGATCGATCGAAGGAGCACTACTATCACTAACATGGTACTTTCATCATTAAATAACTCAGCTTATAAGACTCCAAATCGAAACATTATTGTCGCCATTTTTATTTATTTTGCATATGGCACTCTCGATTCAGGAAAAACATTTTTTGATGTCACTTTAAATTATTGTAAAATTAACTTAATATATGCTGATGATACTATTTTATACGTAGCTCAAAAAATATCGAGTGACATTGAACAACTTTTACTCTTACACTTAAACCAAATAAGCTAACTCTTACTATAGATTATTAAAAATTGGATGTATGATAATTGGCTCTGATAAGCCAAATTCAAAAAAGCAAGAAGAAATTGAATTGTCCATCAAAATAGATCACCAGCAAATAGAACAAGACGATATCAAAGCTTGGACACTGGACATATATAGACTAGTTGAACTCAAAATTAGCATATGATATGTTATTCAGAAAATTTATGAAATATCGATATCACTGTTTACAACAAATAATAGGTTGATATGTCATCATCAATTACCCCTGCGAAATACATGACTTAATAATAGATAAAAGAAAGTCAAATAGCATAATGCATTTGAAGTTCTTGAATGACGTATTTAACAACCTGCTTGTTTGTTAGGTTTTATAGGTATGGCGATTGTAACGCTTGGAGGCTGGAAGAAATTTCCATCTCTGTCATAGAATGCAGGAGGAATCAATGTTCTTCTCCCTCTCGCGATTACCAGTTGCTCTAATTCATCGATTACAGATGGAACATCGTTGTCCCACTTCTTCAATAAGATTGCAAGTCTGTCCTCATTTACATTCTGTGTTATGTCACCGTAGACGCTGCGACGCTTTTCAAGATTATCAAGCTTTATTGGGTCCGCTGTAGACGCAGGTACAGCTGGTGGAGTAGGACCATCAGACCAGATAAGCTGGAATCAAGAAAACGCCAAGAATTCAGTGAAACTTATAGTAAAATAAATATAAATATAAAAGTGATTAGAATATATATTGAAAAATGAGATCAACAACAGCAATACGATATCTGTTGCACGCAATATCAACAATGATATACGTTATTCAGAAATTAGACATCTCACTTCAAATATGATGCATTAAAAGCACCCGGCTGCAATTCGATTATGTGCCCGATGCTGTGTCCTGTAGAACTGGGAAATGGCTTGGAAATGGATAGCCCACATCGCCCTCGCTCAATTTGTTTGAAATTGCCTATGTGTTATTGACCATCGGTAATCTTAGTGATAGATTATGGGAAATATGTTGTTTCTATAATCGAATAATCTCATCTAAGATCACAAAAATAAATATATTTTCCATTCCTAAACATGAAAAGTATACTACTGTTTCATCATCGGCATAATTGAAATTCAGCTTTTTTCTACATCCACAAATCGTATTTTTGCAGGCTGGTTATAATCTCTAATATAAGAGAATAGATTTTCCAAAAATACAGAAGAGCTATCACAGTCACTGTATATCACAAGTGGGATATATCCATCTAGGATACTTTGTGTAGATTTTCTATCGGCATCCTTGTTGTATATCTGTTGCAATGCCTGTTTAAGTAATACTCTAACGTCTTAATAATGAAGACTGTGCATCTGTCTTAATTGTGGAAAGGACCAAGACAACAATGTCATCATGTCATGTCACATTCCATGTAATTTATGTGAGATTTATCTTTCACTGTCATATGTATATAGACCAACCTCTTCCTCATTATCACAGCATTCCCCACTTCTGACTAGTCTATTAGACCTTTTCTGAACGCTTAATTTTGAATCAATAACTTTTCCGTGAAGTATCTCTCTCGCCTTGGCTATGAAAAGAGTTTTGCTTAAGCCCCAACTTTCTTCATTTTCAGAAATTTGATGGAAAAAATCGTGCAAAGTGGCACAATTGCAAAATTCAATATAGTAGCCATCTGGATCTCGAACAAAAGCCTATGAAAGACAGAATATACTTATTAGTTACATTGGAATGTACATTTTAAGGTGCAAATCAAATCTAAATATTTAACACCTATTCGGAATTTGGAGGTATCTAAGCAGAGATGTTCAATGTAGAAAGAATGCATGCTTTTACCTTACAATTTGCATGCTTATTGATCTGATTAAAGCATTACAGTTTCTAAATTTGCAACAGTTTTGTAGTTAGCTCTAAAGTACAATCGGCTTGCGTCTAAATGGCACGAATTTTGGGCTTGAGAATCGAACTCAATCCAAAGAGAGGTGAATTCTTCTGAAAATCATATCAAGACCAGTATTTCCGATGAATTTCTGGTGCTTCAACAATAATTGAAAACGAGGAAGTCAACTTTTTCGAGCACCCATTTCATGACTGAATATATGAAAGGAATTTAGACGAGCAAGGTAGATCTAATGCTATGCAAAATCTCACATGACCTACTAGATCTAATCTAGAAACTTATCTTTACGTCATGACACTTCCAAATGCACGTTAGGCGGATTTCCACCACAACATGCCGCACATTCTCATATGATATGTTCTGTTTATATAGCAGCCCGTACAGGAGCCATAAGCAGTATTATGCTTCTTTTCACAGTACTGATATAAATACATGATATGAAATTATATGGAATAGACGAAATACAAATGCAATAGTATAAGGAAATATCGAATTACTGTAGTTGATAATTATTTAAATATAAAGTCAATTAAATATAAGTTGAAGTTAGAGATTGCAAGGCTTGATTCACTGGTGATGCTATATGAGAGAGGGTTCCATTCCTGGTTGCCACGGCAAACAAATGATCTTGGGTGTTCTTCTCAAACAAAGAAGTTACCTTTTGTTGCAGACCGTGTTAATGACCCGAGATGGCTCTAGAGTCTAAAGCGTTTTAACAACAACACGGATAGGAGCTCATTTCGTACTTTCAACATGGAGACTAGTAAAAAATAGTTAACACCCCTCCGTGAACTATTTAACAATTAGACAACGAGCCCAAGTTGGCTACCGTCGAATAGTCACCGAGGTCCTCCGAGGTGACTATTCAGGACGGTAGCCAACAAGGGCGAGTTGTCTAATTGGTTTAGTAGAAACCAACTAGTGGTACAAGCCAAACACATCAAAAGAAATAAATTTCAACCATTTATTCGCTTCTTGCATAATTAATTTTTAATACAACTTTCAATCAAAGGCATCCATGACGACTGCAGCGTCGTGATTTGGAGGATGAATTTTAATTTGACTTGATTCAGATTTAATTTTTAAAACAAAAAAAGTTGGATATTAATACTGGCTACAAATTTACAGCCCCGCAAAATAGCAAACTTGAGCAAGGTAACTATATTGAGTATCTAAAAATACATAAATGTTTGCAGTTTGTAATATAAACGTTTGTTGTTTATAAACTTTTGCTGACTAGTGAACTAATTTATATCTGCAATAAAGTAGCGACAGAAAAAATTGCGAGAAGATTGTTAAATAAGATTAAAATTGTATATGCATAGCCTACTATTAAACAGCTTCGTCTCATATTTTGTTGCTTTCTTTGTTTTCTCGGGCAAGGAATTTATAAGACTCTCGTATAAAATTGACTCAATAACATTTGCGAATCGCTTGTTTACTTTAGAATTTTGCGAGGGAACTTGCCAGCCTTCATTATGAGAAAATATTGAACGATTGAGCAACCAATCAGAATGCAGATCATCGAATAGTACCCTAGTCGGTTTCGATTTAACTCTGATAGCATCAGGAACGGCACGTAAGGAAAAAAACGAGAAAGCATCAGAAAATTACGAACAGCCTTGGCAAGTAATTTACGCCTTCGATATTTCTCCTGGAGTGACTCGAGTGGCTCTATCAAAGTATAGTTCACGGAAAGTGTAAACTATTTGGTTTAGAGCATAACCATCCCCCATTTGTGACGGTTTGGTATATGCTTTTGCAGAGCATCATTTGCTTTTACAATCCATGATCAAGTATGTAATTCTCCTATGATCATGACGTCACAAGAAGAAAGCTGAGTCGAGAACTGTACACTTGCTTTGAATGGTCATGAATTTTTGAATCAATTCAAATCTGCGAGGAATACATTAATATCGAGAAATTGATATTTCTCTTCTTGAAATTAAAAGAATGGATTCCTGACTTCGTTTTTTTACGTAATCATGGATTCCTATCTTTAAAAAATACTTTTTATTTTCTTGTGTGTGCTATTTATTAAGGAGAACAAAAGATTGTAAATAAATAAATATATAATTTAATTTAATTTATTAAATATAGAACTAATTATCGTCTTGGAACAATGAATATATATATGATTAAAATGAATAAAATTAAATTATCTTGTGACACAGTAAATAGTGTAGTTAGATGTGATGTAAAATACTACGTTTAAATTGGCCATACCTAGTCTCGTTGTTTAATATCATCAGATATCAATGCTTTGCAACGCTTTATGGAAATGGATGAAAATGAATGTTTCGAGAAATTAATCTTCTGTGGCTGAGATTGTAATCGGAGATAACCTCTAAAATCGTATTTTCCTTTACTTGTATGATTGGAACAGTTCATTCAATGATTTTGGAATTTTTTCTTGATTTGCCTTAATTGGGATAAGCATCTATTTGCCTTTTAGACAGTTCTTGGTGTGTTCTTTTAATGATAATTTGTCATCGAGGATGACTCCTTGCAGCTTTATTGTACTCGAGCAAGGAAGTTAATATTTATACCTATAGAGAGGAACTTGCGAAAATTGTCCATTAAAGGATGAGGGGGAGTATTAATGAAATTAAATTATGTTATGTTTTATTTCCACAATTATCAATTCAGTAAAAGTTAGGAAAATTGTTTTTGAATTGTTAATTTGTGCAAAATATTTTGATTCACTTTAAACATGTTTATTCACTGCCTTGGATGTTTCTCCCGCAAGCAAAATGATTGATTTTGAACAACTGAGAAATTGCATAAAACTGTAACTCCATGAAATTGTATACGACTCTACAATTATTCACTGTATTTGCTTTATACTTTTTATTGGTTGTTAGTTAATGCCATGTTTAAATAAATATCGATTGCTTGGTATTTTCATAAATTTCTTGAAATCGACGGGGGCAAGCTTTGTTATGGCCCATAGCTTATGGGGAAATGGCGTTATTGTCGTTAACCAATCAAATTGTAATCAATGTTCTAAACAATTGGTACTTAATACGGGTGGATATATTTAGAATTTTGTATATAGTCAGAATATCGTCGATTGGGGTATTTAGATGTCACAATCTAAAATGAAACGCATGGCTTGATTCTGAAGAATCTGTAAACGATCAATGAAACCTTTATTTTGGAAATTACATGGTTTACGTGTTTTTGAAAGCTTAAAACGTTGTCTATTTTCAAGCCAAAGGTACGAGTAATACTTGAAATATTTACATTTGTGATCTTATTGCGTCTATTCAGAATTTTATTCATTATTTTAAATGCACATATAATTCTTGCTTTTATCCACAGATATGTGATGACATGTAAATAGCTTACCTGATCTACGACAACGTTGTCAGATTTGGCTGGGTTTGGCACAGAAACATTCGCCTAGATTTGACACCCATCTCAGCCAGTCTTTTCCTTAGCTCTTTCATATTATTCACCTCGATGGCAATGTGAGAAACAATCAGATCGTCATCCGAGTGGACAGCAGGAATTCCTTTGATAAGATGCAAATCAACATTTCCAAAAGTTAGCCAAGCACCATGCCTACATCATATAGAGGGAAATATTTACATAAGATATATTTAAGATGACATTATGCCTTTGCAACTGAGACTTTTCTTTGACAGGATCAAGCTTAGTTTGCGAAGGCTAATAACTAAAAGGCTAAGAGGGAAATTTACCTATAGAGATCTATAAAGATATATACAGATTTACTGGTATTACGGTTACAAGGACTAGTATGTATTTAACACAATCTACAATGTCCTTTAAAATCTAATTAATATTAAGTATATCAAACAATATTCTTATAAAGTTATGCTTTAGCTCGTTGTTCCTTAGAGTGCGCTTTTTTGAATTGAGTGAGATTCTTTTCCAAGTGCGGGGAAAATTGCTGGTAATGTCCTGTTTTGTGATGCTCATAATCAGCTTCTAAATTTTCCAATAAACATTATATTATTCTATAAAATGATTAGAAAACGGTTGCCTCTGCTAAGTACTCTGATACGAACACTTTAGGTGCTATGAGAGTTTCAACAGGCCAAAATCATAGATGTTTTGGCACTTTTTTGCCTCCTTGGTTTGTGCAGTTTGTGTCAGAAAAACTACTTCTTCTTTATATCGAGTCTAACTTTACTACTAAAATGTTTGCCGAAGAAGCATTGAATTGCAATAAGAGAGCTGACACTGGGAAAATCCCAAAACATTGTGCGCGTTTTAAAAAGAAATGGCTGTATGCCAATAAACAATTGGTTTTCAGAATGATCATTTCAACGATTACGATACTGAATGGTAAAGAAAGTGACACACATAATCGTTACATTGACTGCATGCAAAATCACAAGAAAAATATTTATGAATAGAAATTATTTTCGATCTAAGAAGCACTCTCACACAATTTTCCAGATGATGGAACTTCATTTACATACATTGGCTATACAGGAAATGCCATTCTAAAGATCATAATTCATAATGTTGAAATTTCCTTTTCTTTTGGTCTTCATAAATATCATTTTTCTTTGGCTTAATGATCCCATAATGTAAAATTTTTCTATTTTCTTCCATTTCTGAAAATTCTACATCCCCGCCCGAAAATGTAACCTAATATCTGAGATATACTTTTTTAGATAGATAGATAGAAAGTAGATAGACAGATGTATTTAAGATTCATAAACGGGCTTACAGACTATAGACTTTGAATATGCTATACATAACTGTTGTCATTTCTTGATGTCTGACAGAGGAAACTGATATATTAGGATACTTACTGTTCTGCATAAAAGTAGAAGATCTTTATTTATTATTTGAATAATTTACTGAGAATAAAGGAAACCATCACATTTTTCTACCATTTATATCAACAATAAAATAACGGTAGCATTGTATCAAACAATAGAAAGCGGCATTACGGAGAGTTAATCATAGAACGTAGATATCATGTATATTTTTCATTGAGTAAAAAATCTGTCTGAAGATCGCTGTGAAAAGCGTGAAACTTGATCAACAGTAAAAAATGTGTATTCTTTGACTCTTCCGCCATATATTATTATTATTTATTATTTTATTATTATTATCGTTTACTTATTATGCCACTAAATTGTTTTCAAGTTATGCTCTCACCACACCATCTTGAAACATTTGGAAATTAGTAACAGAGTCAGCGTGAAACAAAAACATAAGCCATGAAAAGAGATTTATGTTTTTCAAATATATTTCTTTGAATAATAACTTCCTGTACATGCAACGACAGTTTTGCATACTATTTAGCTGTTGTGAATATTTATTTATTTTAATATTTGGAGTATTTTCTATTTTAAAATCAAACCTTTGTAAAATTACATATAAAACAATTAAAATCTCTTTTGCCTTATGGCCAAATGGTCCAGAGTCTCTATGTGAATAATGTGAATAAGTACCGTACTAATATATATATAGTATACTGTATATGCATTATATCCTAGTCATCCTAGTCAAACCGCTGGTGCTCACAAATGGAATGCTATGCCATCCTCCATGAAGAAGACCTCTGACAGTGCAGCTTTTAAAAAATCTTGTAAACTTTATTTAAAATTATAGTATGTATGACCAATTATTTTATTATTAATTATTTGTATAACTATGTATGAGCCCTTTGAAAAACGCCATTATCAAGGTAGTGGCTTAATAGGTAACTCAATAAATGATGATGATGATGATGATGATTGTAACATAATTCCTAATAATATGAATGGGCCTGTGTACATGAAAATCACTCTATCACAGAGTAAGGTTGCTCCTGTCATCATTTTTATACACATATCAACCTCGTTAGTGACCGATCCTAACATGGTTTCAACTACAGATAGTAAAATTTAAACTGGTCTATCTTACAAATAAACAGCCTGATTGTTCTGTTTGTAATACATTTGGTAAGCTCAAAACATTGTCATGTTTGAGATGAACTTTCAGCATGATTTCGTCTCATCAAGTTATTTAATTTAATAATCTTTAAAATATTCTAAAGCCGATGCGGTGTATTAATTCATATTTCAGACTGGCTGTACAATCCAAATTCAAACAAAACATTTAAAAAAAGATCACTATATACTTATTATGCACCACTGAGCAATAGTCAACTGATGTCACGGCGCCCCGCACTGCGCATGAACTCGTGAAGTTAACAATTGGCAATGGTAAGTGCTACATTGACTTACTATAGATTGTATCAATGTATAGAAAGTCATTTAATCGTAGTGATAATTATTGGACTAATGGTGATGCAAAACAGCTAATGAAAGGATTTACAAAGCGATTTTTCAAATTTCATAATGGTAGAATTCCACGAACAAACTGTTAACAGCAGGTTAATTCTTGATTATTTCCAGGATTTATAGGCCGTGAAATCAGTTGACTGGTGTATTTTTGTCTTAGTGTATGGAATGCATGCTAAGTTTCAACCATGGCTATGCAAATTATAATAACTATTGCTGAATTTTGAAGCTCAATTTGTGTGTAGTGATTATAAAAGATACGTGATTTCTTCATTTCAATTTTGCTCTGAGCGATTGCTTTGTGTCAAGTAGCAGCAGGTTGTCCTTTGATGGCCCTCAAAGCAAACGAATGCTGATGCCTTTCAGAATTGCAAATGGGGTACCTCCATTATGTCATACACATCAATATTTAGAAGATATAGTTCTCGGTAATAAAGATCAAATTTTAGGCAAGCATACCTATCGAAGTCAGGTCTCAGAACTTGATTTAGCCCGATAACATCAGTATAAAACTCCAAAGATGCACCAACATCACTGACTACAAGAGCGATGTGATTGACTACGCTCCATAGGTCTGATACACCTCTAAAATTATTCACTTCACCATTTCCATTGCTATTCATATTGATCCAAGTATCTTTGTCTTATTTCATCTAACTCCAAAAAGTAAAGGTGAGGTTTAATGTTAAATATCTGAAATCATCTAGTAATCATTCTTCGTCCTACGTAGAAGACCTATGTGACCTAGTCATGTCACGTGTCTCTGTCCTCTCTGAGAATATCCTTCAATTCTAAATGACAACCAATGATCAGCCAAGATAACAATAAGCCTATTGTTCATTGTAATGGAAACTTTATATTTGATGGAATCATTCAAGCAAGACATAACGAAACATCAAGCATGAGTATAAAATGAAAAACGATATATATAACATAAGAAATAATGCATACAGTTACGAACATTTATTTTATGGGGAGATATAATTAAGAATTGACACCGATGAATTTTGATGAATTTATCTACGTCAAAAAATAGTATGCTAAATAATTCGAAAAAAGTTTTGATTGAAAGCTAGAAATTGATAAGTCATCAAAAACGGGTCATAAATCACTTGTAAAATCCTAGGAAATCCCGTGAACGAGTCTTCAAGGATTTTAAAGCTTATTAATATCGAACAAAGTGAGAATAATTTGAAATTCCTGAACTGCAAGATGATAATAAATATTCAGAATTGAAATAAAATATGACAATTATGTAAACAATATTCTTTACTTATAGTATTGCAGATCCCAATATCATTGCCTCAAAATGAGGCTTATTTCATAACATTGTTCACAAATCGTGATTATTACTATAGCGTGCATGTATAGATTTCAACAGATAAAACTATCTTTTCTGTTACTTATCGGTAAGGTCTTCAAGCAGGCTAAGAGTACTTCGAACACCGCTGTCAGATGACCTCAGATGTGATCACAATTTCACACCAGAGACATAGTTTGAGCTATGGCTCACTTCACATTAGCTAGCATGAATACCAGCACCATCTCATCTCTATTTGGAAAAATAGCGCCGAAGCGCTAGCCATTACGCTACTATAAACAACGAAGACGTGAAAATCACAATCGTCGGCAGAACGCCTCTAAATTCTATAAGCAACTCAAAAGGTCTTTTACGGTCTGAAACTCTCAGATATGTCTTGATTGATACTAGCTGCATATCCCTGTCGCTTTTAATAAACTTTAAAATGGCAATCAAAATGGAGTCAAAAATACATCGATTTCCGGGTCATAATTTGTTTACATCTTGCGATGCTGTTTCATTCAGAAACATATGCAAAACATTTTTGAGGATAAAATATACTTGTAAACTTGCAGAAAGGCAATAATAAAATCAGTTTATCAATTTACTAAATCAGGCAATTAGTAAATTAATATTTTTACCGGAAATTGTATTTTCATAGCCATTGCAAGGAATTAAAATAATAAAATCGACATGTAAAATTTTGATGCTATTGATTTCATATTCAACAGTTTTGCATCTAGTGCCGGGATCTAGTGTTACCCTTATTATTTTAACGTACAACCGTTGTGCATTATCTCGTTGGAATAAGTCACTATAATTATCACTACTATCCAATATTTCCTCTACAAATTGTTCATGCCTGACTTTTGAGGTTTTATAGTTATTTAGATTATCAATTCCATAATGATATGTACATGGTATTGCAATCATATGACAATTAGATTTATAATAATAATACGCAAACCGTGTCGGTGACAAAATCCCCACTGTTTCATTATTCTTAAATTCCTTTTCCGCAGCGCACTTTCCAAACTTCTAATACGCTTCTGGGTTATCTATAGGCCTTCGACTATCCGATGTTTTGTTTTTACAATTTAAAATGCTATATGAATTGCTCATACATTGCGAATAAAATTTCCAAAGTCACAACATTTCGAAGGAAGTTCTGTGAAAACAAACTGCTTTGCCTTTGTGCATCCCGTCATGCATAGCAACATCGCGAATCTAGAGCACGCTTTATTTCAATGGCTGCCAATATTTTGTAAAAGTTTTTCATATTTTGCAAAAGTATTCCAATATGCCTAGAAGGAGAAGAGGTCCGACAATACCCCCATTTTACATCACACACAGAAGACACAAATCTCGTCGTGAGTCGTTACAACTTAAATGTTTAAATACTTCATGTAAAGTCTGTCAAGTCACTTTCACTGTGGTTTTTACCCTGTTGATAATGAATTTCAGTTTTGAAAATTAATCTTTAGCCAATATACATGTAAAGCATAATAAAAGGAGATAATTGATACTCTATTGTACTACATATTTCAAATCAAATAAATATGGGTTATGTATAAGTAAATTTTATGTTGACTACATAATTCAAATGAAGTAAATATGGATTGTATGTTAGTTAACCAGTTCAACTTGTTTCCACAGTGAAAGGCATAAAAAAGTAATGTGGACGGTGTCGCCCTACCGAAGGCACCCGTACCACTCCTCTATTTCTAGATGAGTGGCTTTTTTCGCTGAGAGCAATGATTTTAAACGCTCTTTGTTGATCTCAGCCGCGACACTGCAGATCAATTTCAACAGATTTCATGGCAGATAGGTCTCGATTGTCAATGCGTAACGATGCGCCACAGCTACTCACAATGCAATTCCCTCTAAACCATTCCATCCGCTATCCTCAGATGGTACTCATTTGATGTTTTAGATAAAGTCAAGGTTGAGTTGACCTTCGGGGAATTTGAACCACAGTCGATCAGATATGATCCGATCTGAAGTTCGGTTGCTCTGCCATCTGAGCTAATCCGCCCTATTTCATACATACATACATACATACATAAATACATACATACATACATACATACATACATACATACATATATACATACATACATTCTACATACATACATACATACATACATACATAAATACATACATACATACATACATACATACATATATACATACATACATTCTACATACATACATACATACATACATACATACATACATACATACATACATACATACATACATACATACATACATACATACATACATACATACATACATACATACATACATACATACATACATACATACATACATGGCAAAAGTGACTTCGATGGACTTTATATGAAGCATTCAAACATTAAAGTTGTAAAAAAACTTACCGAGTATTGTGTCTTCTGTTTGTGAGCCTTACGGTATTGTTAGATCTGACAGTACCTCTTCTCCTTCCAGGCATATTGGAATACTTATGCACCGGCATTTGAAATGTTTGCAAAAATGGAAAACGCAGCAAGGCGTGATGCCAAAATTCTTTAATACAATAGAAATTTCTTCATAACAAAAGAAAGAGAATAAAGGCAACGCAGTTTTCCTTCGAAATTACGTTCTTTTCGGTTATTCCATCGCAATTTATAAACAGTTTATCGCATTTTAAGCTGTAGAAATTAAAACTTTGCCTAGCTTAAGGCTTCACTTCTGAGATACCTGCAATACAAGTACCTCAGAAGTGAATTAGAAGTTTGGAAAGTGAGCCGCAAAGAAGGACTTTAACAATAATGAAACCATGATGATTTGGTCACAGAGTCTGTTTGCCTATTATTATTATTATTATTATTATTATTAATTACGCAAACCCTACTTAGCCAAATATATTTTTGTAGGCTAGAATATAATTTGTTGCGGTATTTAAGAATATTCCTTTTACTTTTGATTGTGCTCAAGACAATGACTGAGAAATAGTACAATAACGTTCAGATCCATGACCATTTTTACACTGCACAAACTAACCCTGGTTCACGTTAACCTGGTCGAACTCAAGGCAGTGTGAATGCAAATAAGCTGGGTTATAGTATTCCTTTGGTTAGTTTTAACCCACCTTCAAAAGCTGGGTTCGACCCTAGCATAAGTGCAATCGAAGAGAATTAATTGGAGTGTGAAAGCATGTGGGAGATACAATAGCGACACAATCCATATAATTTTGATACTCTCTATTATGAAAATGGCAGGCCGTTTCTGCTGACATTACAGGGAGAGATGCTAAGGGCAATTATGGCTGTTATTCAGAGCTCTTTGATACAACAGACACGACCGTACAGAGAAGAATATATATATTTCACCCATTCAGGGTAGATTCAATTCGTACATGCTATTCATTTTGTTTTTATATATGTATAATCTAAACTTTACCAATAATATCAGAGTAACTTTAGCTTGCAGTTAATCATATTATAGCTGATGTGATCTACAGATAATAAGCTGGATTCAGTTTAATAAGAATATTAGTGTGATATATAGGCTAACTAATGCTGTCAACGTAGCTTATACACAGTGCTATAACGTTGATAAAATTTAACTGAAAAAATGAATTGTCATCTAATAGCTGAGGATAAAAGACTTTTAATATATAATATCGGTAAGTGATTATAAGGTGATTATATGATGATTATATGATGATTATATGGTGATTATATTGCTGATAATATTAACTAATAGCTAATTACTAAAGAATTATGCAACTAATATTGATAAATGTAACGATATTTATGAAGCTTCTATCCTCTTGACAAAATTTATGTAAGATGGTATTGCTTGACAATTCAATATATGAAATACTGTATTGGCATTAGAGCCACACTCTTTGCAGCAGCAATCATTAGATGGTGAATGAAAAGTTTTATCTTTACATATGTAGTGATGGAACCCATGCATTGAGCATCTAGCTAATATTGATTTATTTGGTTGATCGCTTTGACGCCACCAGGAAGTATTTGCTATGGGGGCCTCAAGGTAGCCATTGCAAATATGTTTCTGAGATTTCCTGGACCAACTGCAAGAGGCTTTAGATAGTTCATCTATTGAAATAGTATATCGTGTGTTTAAGCTTTGAGATAATGGTTTGGTTTGAGTAAGAAAGTAGACAAGGGAGTTTGAAGTGGATATTGATAGATGAAGCATCTTCTTTATAAAATTGGCTAAAATTGTATCAAGTTGTAGTAGATGTGAAGCTTTGAGAAAAGGGGCTATTATTTGTAGTGCGTATGTAATAGACGGAAGAACTTTCATATCGAAGATAACCATAGCTGCGTCAAACGAAATACGATTTAAATATCGAATTGTACTAATGGCTAGCATTGCTTTCTGTTTTTTCTTTTTTATGTGATTAGTAAATACAAGGGATTGCTGCATGATAACACCAAGATACTCGTAGGACCTTACAAACTCCAGACTAACATTATCAAACATAAACTTGTCAGCTGCTGCTAGATGACCACCTTTTCTGAACTTAACAACTTTAGTTTTATTTTTGTTTACTTGCAAACAGTTTGTGGAGCACCATAAGGATATTGCATCAAGTGCTTGTTGAATTGGTAAGCGTTGAATAGAATAAATAACTAGGTCGTCAGCATAAAACAGATAAGAGAGATTATCAATAGGTGTTAGAATTGAGGCTAGGTCAGCTATATACATAATAAAAAGTGTAGGAGAGAGGCTGTCTCCTTGTAAAACACCATGGTGTTGAGTTATAATTTTAGAATATTTTACTCCGTCATCGATTCTTATAAAATTACAGTACGACACGACCGTACAGTAAGATAGTAGGAGGCGATAGAGAGCGTTTACGTGATACAATTTATACACATATAGATTTACAGGAAAAGATTAACAATAGACAAATATACGATGACGTGAATACTGTACAATATAAAACCACCACAAGCACACTAGATTCGAACCCAGGTTAGTTTTCAAATGCGCATGGGCAATCGCACTTGGATGAGATAGATATGCTTCAAAACAACTGGTCATTGGACACCCAAAATCAACAGTTTTAAGTCGGGAACGTATCAAAGAGCATCAAGACGATTGAAATTGTTTAAAAATATTTTTAATTCAAGTTGTTATTTCAATTAGGCAACATAACGCCTATGGAAAAGATTGTCACAAAGATGTGGTATCTAACCCGGGCTAAGTTCGTGTTTATATGAGTCGGGCTATCCCGGCTGAAGGTCAGACGGGTAACTGTTTATGTCTCCTTTTTAAATAGCAGTTTCATCCCACATTCAACCCTGCACAAGTCACCAGGTTGGCCTCTCTTGCAAACCTCTTGTCAAATTCATTTTTCGATTTTCAAGTTTTCCTATTAAGAAAAGAAGTAATAAATTTCAGCTCAACTTCATTTTAATGTTTTTATATAAAGGGAGATATATTAGAAATAGTCATTTAAATTCACTGTTAACAATTTGATGTGCTTATACAGATGAAGCGATGACCCAGGCTTGCCCATCAAATTGTGTATAATGGATAATTTCTGTCTCACGCAGGTGGGATCCCACTGCTGATTTGGGAGATCCCACTTGGGTGGGCCAACTTGGAAAAGATATAAACGCACAACAGTAGACAATTGGCAACACTAGCGGATGTCGATCTCACCGAAAGGTCGAAAGGTGTCGCCTCACCTTGCCGGGCTGGCCCATCTCATGAAAACATCCCCTGAAAGTGTGTAGCGTGAAAATTTATCATCCTTTGAAATCGCCTACTGTTAAGGTATTGTTGACAGTGAAAGCAGTATACAGAATAGAATACTCACAGGACAACAAAATGATTAAAAAACAACACTTTCTCTCTTTCAGTTGTTCCATTTTCGTAATCAAACACTAACAGTTGCTACTCCTAATATAATGAGACATCGGCAATTGTGCTAACAACAAAGTATATGGTTTTGAATTAACATTTTATTACCCTTTATCCATAACGAATATATCACTTATCAATAGATATAAATTTAAAAAACCATCAGAAGCTCTTGAAAAAGGCATTTGAAAATGCACTTAATTATCAGTTTTAGCAGGGATAGCCATACTAACGCTCGGTGGCTGGTAGAAATTTCCATCTCTGTCATAGAATGCAGGAGGAATCAATGTTCTTTTCCCTCTCGCGATTACTAGCTGCTCTAATTCATTGATTACAGACGGAACATCGTTGTCCCACTTCTTCAATAAGATTGCAAGTCTGTGTTCCTTTACATTCTGAGTTATGTCACCGTAGATGTTGCGTCGCTTTGTGAGATTTTGAAGCTTTGTTGGGTCCGCTGTAGATGCAGGTACTTCTGGTGGAGTAGGACCACCAGGCCAAATAAGCTGGAAATAACAAAATGTCAAGAACTCAGTGAATAATATCAGCACAGAACATTTGAACAGCACAGTCAACACAAATCCACATCCCTCTTAAATAAATACGGGTACAGGTCAATTTCCACCCGTTTTGATGCTTTCATTAATAAGGGATTACATCACTCTTCTGAGTGGGTGATCGGAATTTAGACCCACGAGTTCACTAACAACAAACGAGAAATCCATATCGTAAACGAGGCCCCCTCGAGTAGACCTATACCTGCACGCTTTTAGTGGTTGCCATGGATCTCATGGGTTTTCTTGCAATACTGCTAAACACGTAGTGCAAATCCACCAATCATGGCTCGAGGTTTTTTTCAAGTGATTATTAATACTGCATATATCAAATAAAGTATCTTCTTGTTTTACACGCACGAACCATGTTTTATCTATTGTTTCATTACCTCACTATGCAATTCCCACAGTGATTGTGATATTTATAAGCTTCAGATTTCAAAACGAAGAATTTGATCAATGTCCTACTCTGAATACACATTTGTAATTCTCAATACCTACCCTTCTCGAACGCAATACCTACCTACGCAATACATACCCTAAATGATGTAGCTGTCAAGAGTTCTTAAAAACTGACCTGTTTTGATGAAATTATACAATTACAGCCCGTTTTACCTCCCTTCTTTCAAGTCTCTATAATATATCGTTAGTATTTGTAGGGTAAAGTGTATACTGATTTATTCCAATTCAAGTAATTAAGTGATTAAATTAATAGGCTACTGGTAAGCGGTGGTGTTAATGTTATAGAAACACTCCTTTTATTGTCAACTGTCAGCGTTGTCAAAGTATATCAAATCACAGTTCTATTGTTTAATAACAGTTACAGGTTGACTGTTTCTGTTCTGTTCTGTGTAAATTGACTGTTTATAACTGGTTTGACACCATGCTTGCTATACATTTCGAAGCGTTATAAAACAATTTTTAGATTTAGCTTCCATGAGAATGTTATAGCATCATTTCACGAACATAGATAGTGTAACATTTTGATGGTTATTACATTATTTACTTATATTATGCAATTAATTCTGGTCCAATGTCAGGATAAATTTCAGATTCGAACATTATACTGACTTTATATATCTTAATAACTGCTTGAGATCGATTTTATAGACTGATTAATAAAGCATTTTTGACCGAATTCGAAGAATAATTGGTGATGCCCCACCCCAAGACCCCCCTCATTTGCCTAACCAAGTCTCTTAAATTTATATACACCAACCTCCTCCTCATTATCACTGCATTCTCTACTGCTTGATGGTGTATCAGACCTCTTTAGAACGCTTAGCTTTGACTCAATAACCTTGCCATGAAGTGTCTTTCTGGCCTTCGCTATAGCAATGGTTCTGCTTAAGCTCCAATGTTCTCCATTTTCAGAATTATGATGCAAAAATTCATCCAAGGTGGCACAGTTGCAAAACTCAATGTAGTAACCGTCTGGGTCTCGAACGAAAGCCTATATGAAAGACAGAATTTTATTAATATTTCTACATTGGTATGCAAATTGGAAAGTTACAATAAAAACCGTTGTTTAATTTTCAGAGGGATTTATATAGAAATTTAATACTTTCTATTTCTGATTCTTTTCCGTCTTATGCCATTACTTTGACTTCAAATATAAAGGAGACAATGAAGTTAATGGAGTTATTCATTACTTATACATGTTTTGACTGATCTATAAGTCCCGCATTGATATACCGCAATTTGACGAGCGGTAAGCATATATATCAACATATCAAAATCGTCATAGTAAAAGTGAGACTTGGGCAAGTCAAATACATGTTTAGAATGGCCCGTCTCAGTGAGCTAGAATTCCGCTCAAGGCTCAATATAAGGATTGCTTGTGGTCGTGATTTATAGAAAATTAATCAGAATTGAATTTTATATTGCAATTGCTAACAATGCAGTACTCCATTGACAATTGACGATTGTAGACCTTCTTTGGTGCATAATTTTTCACACTTTCAAATGCAGATAAAAATCACGCCACCTACACACGTAACATCGATAACAATTTATTTACAAGAGTTAAGAAACTCGGTTTCATGGGCTGCTTTTTGCTCAGTTACGTGAATTTATGAATGCAATTTTTGTCCCGTCAACCGAGGCTAGCGAAGTTTTAACAAAGTGTGCTAACTTATTTAATGAATTCAAAAACGTTTCAAAAATGTTCAAAAGCAAAACCTCGTTTTCAATGGAACGAAATTACGGCTTTTGAGCATCAAAGAATGCGTGTGTCAACTCTTATAAATAGATCTAGAATTAGGGTGCTAATAACTTACCTGATCTACAACAGCGTTATTATGTTTTGCAGGATTTGGCACAGAAACATTTCGTCTAGATTTGACACCCATCTTAACCAGTCTTTTCCTCAACTCTTTCATATCATTCACCTCGATGGCAATGTGAGAAACAATCAGATCGTCATCTGAGTGGACAGCAGGAATTCCTTTGATAAGATGCAAATCAACATTACCAAACGTTAGCCAAGCACCATGCCTGGATAACATTAAGAGATGTGTTATATTATTATAAAACTCTCATTTCAATCGATCTGCGGTGTTCGTTCTGGAGCAAAGTTGGTAAATATGTATAGCAAAGCAGTACTATGTAACGAGAAGGCTGTCTGTGTGGGGTCTCACACTGCCGTTCAAAAGGAATACCACTGAAATACAAAATAACAAAGAAGGAAAGTATTACTTCCATCAAGATATACCTCGATAATATACAAATGGTTCACATTTTTCATGAACTATTCTCTGCTAGCACCACGTGTGGCACGTAAGGAGAAAATGAGAGTGCATCAGAAAATTACTAGCCACTTCGGTGAGTAAATTTCGCTTTCGAGTTTCTCCTGGGGTGACTCGAGTCGTGCTATCAGAGCATATTTCATGGAAAGTGTGAACTATTTGGTTTAAAGATATTACGATACACTTTAACATTATTTGCTTACTGGCTCGGATATATCTCCTGCTTGAACAACTGAGAGACTGCATAGACAGGTATTCAATTAAATTGCATATTCTATTTTTAAATTTTACGCTATTTCCATTTATATGTGTGTAATATGTGAGGAGGGGATTCACGATGCCGTTTTAGATGCAATATACTTGAAACACATATCAATAGATTCCTCATTAAATAGAGCGCGGATTTGGGTGGATTAGCTCAGATGGCAGAGCAACCGAACTTCAGATCGGATCATATCTGGTCGACTGTGGTTCGAATCCCCCGAAGGTCAACTCAGCCTTGACTTTATCTGAAACATCAAATGAGTACCATCTGAGGATGATGGATGGAATGGTCGAGAGGGAATTGCATTGTGAGTAGCTGCGGCGCATCGTTGCGCATTGACAATCAAGACTTATCTGCCAGGAAATCTGTTGAAATTGATCTGCAGTGTCGCGGCTGAGATCAACAAAGAGCGTTTAAAATCATTGCTCTCAGCGAAAAAAGCCACTTATCTAGAAATTGAGGAGTGGTACGGGGGCCTTCGGTAGGGCGACACCGTCTACATTACATTACTATTAAATAGAGTGGTACATGGCCGGCTTCATGTTTTAAATAAATACATCTAAGTTGACAAAAACCATTGAAAACTGTTACCTTTTTCAACAAAAATCATGTCTCAGACTGAAGCGCTAGTTAAATAATTCGCACGTGAATGAATTTCTATTGTCTCGCAAATAAAAACAACACGACCCTTTGTTTTTTGACTTCAAAGATAAATTGTGTATTGTGGTCGTAGTAATTCTCAGAATGAACTTCAAACATAAACAAACAAAAACACATCTATTTATATGAAGGTTGAGATAATTAGATGTGCTATCATCTGATCCGGTATCTGATCTTTAGTTGGAAATTATATAATCAGGAATTATTATCGGAGAATGTTTTGGAATAGAACATTATCAAACTTGTAAACAAACCTGCGTTATGGAAATTAAATTACAAGGATATACAAAAGAAATAAATGATGTTTGCTGATGATATTATACTTTTTTTTCGAACCCTCAATGCCTTCAAAACTGCTTGAATACAAAATTATCTTATTGTAAGCAATGGAAGCTTGAGATCAACAAACAAAAATCATGTATAATATTTCAAAACAAACCACTTGCACTACTCAGTCTGATTTTTTGTTGGTGACAAAAAACTTTCCTATGCAGAAGCTTATCATGCCTAAGGTTTTCTCTGCACCTATCAGGCAAGCAATATTACTGAATAGAAGATCTTTGCGTAAAAGCATTCAAGGCTTGGAACTCGACTCGCTGATGCTTGAAGGAATCTCCGATGAGCTATCGTTGCATTTCAAAACTCCGCTTACTAAACAATAGGCAAACCGATAATGCTTCTAGTGAGGTTTGGGAAGACTCAATATCTCATGAAGATAACAATGTTATCGGGGCTCTCCAATGCAAAATTATGCACCATATGTTCAACGTTCGTGGCAATATTACTACAACAGCAGTCAGAGGCGATCTTGGCATCTCTCCTTTACTAAATGATATAAAAATTAACATAATCAAATTTTAATTCGTGTGTTAAACTCTGTGCAATTCTTGTATAAAGCATTCTGTGCACAATATTTTGAAACTCTCCTTCGTCGTGGCTTAGTAAAGCCAAGCTATATCTTTCTGTACTCGCTGTAGATTTACCGCTGCTGATGTCAAAAGATATAGCAACATCAAGCACACAAAAATATTAGCAGCAACGATTAGAGTTCGAACAAACCATCTTGAAAAATAATGCTAACAAATCAAATCAGTTAAAATTCTATAAAACTATTAAACAAAATTTGAATTTGAAAGTTACGTCTTATATCCTAACACGAAAATCAGACAGGAAGATATTCAAATATCCCTTATCAGGATAGTATTGTGTGACAACCTCGACATCGACGAGGAGATGCATCTCATGTATTATTGTATATCAATCGAGATCTAAGAGAGGAATTCCTGGCAGAAATAGAAAATCTGAATACCAGCTTCGACAAAATTACAGGGAGCGAACAAGTAAATATGGTGTTTTCACAGCCACCATTCGAAGTAACTAGACTTTTGGGAATATTTGTTCTGAAACCATTCGATAGGCGTGAAGCATCTGTTACTTGACCCAGTCGAACTACGTAACTAAATAGGTCAATATGACTTGTCAAGATGTTTATATATAAAAAAAAAATTATAGTAAATATAAATATTTTATTTACAAATACGAAAATATGTAAATAAGGAAATGCTTATTACACACCTGTATTTATATAACTTGTATATTGGTAATAAATCAAAACAAACAAATATATCATATCATTCTGCATTTACGTCTTAATATTTTTAATGGCTTAACTTATATCGAGGAATATTGATATGTGTAGGAATTCGGTTACTTGAAACCTTTGAACTGATGAAAGGAATGCCTAACACATAATCTCCTCTAAGTATTGTTTTATAGCCATAGTGTAAAACTGCATTTCCTGTCGTAAAATATTTACGTAAATGAGTAAAAGGTAAAAATAGCATAAGATATCGCAATTGAGATGATCTAAAAACTGATCAATAAGGTTTTTACTTGAAATATTAAAATAATGAATAAAAGTGTGACAAGAAAGTTTCTGTATAGCTATAGGTCCTAGGCAACATTTACAATAATATAATTGAAAGATTTTCATTTTGTCGTTCCACGATATCATTTTATTTTATCTGGAATCCTGTAATATCTGAGATTGAGAATTTGATTGCGGATTAACATAGTTATATATATCGGATTTATATTATCCATTGAAAAGGTATCTAGAACATTTATGCAGTGCGATGTAACAGTCACGAATCATCTCAAATTAACATATTCAAGCGTTTTGAGTACGGCTGTGAAGTTGACATGGAAGTTTGGGAACTCCTTATCAAAAATCAACAAAACAAGCCGTTTAGAGGCCATGTTTCACTTCAATTTCAAAGCTCAATAATCGACTGATTTTTTAAATGAAACATGACTATTTATTAAAGAGATTATCCAATCAACTAATTTTCTAGTTCTTAGATTGTTCTTATTTTATACATAAACCTTTTCCTGAAAGCGAATTTTGAAACGTTAATATTTACAAATGGTTTACGCTGTGATCCTAGAGTATCTCCTAGAATCCACTAATATAGCTACACCTTTCATTACAAAACGCTTAAAAACATTAATTCATATTAAACACCATGAATGCTATAGATATTGAATTCAGTCTACAAGTTTAATTCAGTTCTTTGAATTCTTATGCAAATGGTATAACTCAACTACTTAATAAGTATCTAAAGGGAGAATATTGACCGGGAAATGTTGCGCGCGCAAGTTGAATTCTTCATACCAATATCAAGTACTCGTTTTGAAACAGAGTTGGCCTCGCCTTAATTCAATTGTTTTAAACGAAATAATCGGAAACATGAGACAGGAACAAATGTCGAAACCGTGAACTCGTGACAATCATCAACGAATCAATGTTTTTAAACAACGATCTATTCCATGCATTAAACTCAGATTCGCATAGTTTTATTGAATTATCACATTAGTTTGCTTTTGGTATATTTATCCTTGGTTATATTTACTGAAGTTGCCTTTTTTTAGCTGGCAAGCTTTTATGGACCGCTCGTTACATCAAAAGCAGGTCAAAAACATGAATAAGAATGATAGTCGATACTCAAGATGACCTACGATGTCAAGAAGCACAGCGATTTGGCTTTATAATGAAAATCAAAATGTTAAACAAGGTTCTTGTTTATATAGTGTTAACTTTCGTTCAACATATCAATCGAACTGACTGAACTAAAACCGCTTCTGCACATCATATTTTTTATGGTTTTTATACTGTTGATCACATAGTAAATAATACATTCTACCAGAACGTGATAAAATAAGTATGTAGTATAACTCCCAAATTTTGAGTTTAATTTGTTCATTTGAAATGCTTTACCATAAAATCAACATACGGCCAGAATAATAAAACGAAGCTCACTCAAACTCACGGCAGCTTTTCTCAAAGCTTTGTTTGAATTGATGACGTATGAGTTGATTGAGCGTGCAATGTGCCACGGTCAGTATTTTATAACATTTGTTTTATAATGATAATAAACTTGAAAAATAACGCATTCATATGAACATTATCATTTGCTCAGCAATTATGGCATCCAGCATTGTTCAAGCGGAAAGACAAAGGTATAATACTTTCATATTATAATTGACTTTGTAAAGCTGTTTTGACAGGCGACAAAGGTCTTACACGTCTGTCCCAAAACAAAACCTTCTCTTATCGGTTTCACGCTACGTTGGATTATATTCATGAACGTTGGACGTTTGAACTAAGCTGAAGTATGATTCTATCTTTAAAAAGCCACGAATGACGTATTTAATTCATGAGTCCACAGAGCTGTTATAGTCAATTTGGCGTAGTAATACATTGTTTCATTATTTTTTGTATGATCCCAGTTTAATCCCGGTTTGTGATTTTTGTATATATTGATCGGTTCGTGTCGTTTTTAGTAATCGAGAAGGACAGTAAATGTCACCGCAGTTGAGAATTGACCGTTTTTGAATTTCATATTTTTGCTACAAAAACAAAGAAAATGTTCAAACATGTCTGAAAATAAATATAATTATATCCCTCAAAAATGTAACTTCCCCGTATAGCTCAAATATGGAAGAGACCACGTACAGGAGCATTCAATATAATAATTAAGTTTAGATACTTCTTTGAGCTATACCCGCGGGGCTATACTAAATTTTAACAAAGTTTATTGCAAAATAGAGGGAGTCCTATTAATTCATGCTCAATTTAGAACAACAATTGAATAGCAAATGCAGACAAAATTTGTAAAATTTACATGATCACATTACTTGATTCTCTTCACGCGAATATTTGACTGGAAAGTATTTTTTGAACTAGAGTCTAGAAGTACAGGATAATTCCATTAGCTCAAAGTTTGAAGGTATATGCCAGAGGTTTATACATTATTAAGGAATTACTCTGCAGTAATTAGCTGGATGTCTGGAAAAATAACAACTATACATCAATAGAATTTAACTTGGCTTAAACAATATGAATTTATAGATATATACCAAATAAATACATACCTATCGAAGTCAGGTCTCAGAACTTGCTTTAGCCCGACAACATCAGTATAAAACTCCAAAGATGCACCAACATCACTGACTACAAGAGCGATGTGATTGACTACACTCCATAGGTCTGATACACCTCTAGCATTATTCACTTCAGAGTTTCCATTGCTGTTCATTGTGATCCAAATATCTTTATCTTAAATTTCTTCTGATAGACGAGTAACTAAGATAACCAGCATCAGACATGAATGTCAAAATGGTATAGCTCAAAAGGTTACAAATTACCTTGGTTACAGATCAGTTGATATTTATGAACTCACGTCAGTTGTGATAGCCAGCTTCACAGACCGCAACTCGTTCATAAAAGAATAATAATGAATAAAAATGTGAATGAGTAACGGTCTGAGACGCAGACTAGTCAATCGTGTAATAAATTGTGAATAACTCGTCTAAAGGTTGTGGACCTGGGTTACATGTTTACAGTCACCAAGCGCTGTCATTCACCCCCCCACCCCAATTTTTCAAGTACATGGAATATGTAAAAACATCTTGAATCAGCCTGGAATAGTTTTATATTTGCTGTAAAAGTTTTTGCATTTACAAAGCATAAAATACAAACTGTTATATTATTATTATTTGATAGCAAAAGTCAGTAGCAACAGTTTTATAATTTTATTATCTTGCAAGATGTTGCACTATGTTGCAAACCTATAGTATAGAGGACTACTGTATTGGCTCTGATTGAATTGAATCCCGTAATTGAATCGTTATAGGTTTATCAAAAGCGTTTGACATTGTGCATCATCATCATTTATGCTTTAAGCTGGATTCATATGGTCTTATTATGCTTGTTGTAACACTCCAAAAGATTATTCCAGTAGTATTGGTGTCAGTTAGTCAGTCAGTCAAAGTTGAAACCAAACTGTCATCCCCATTCAACAGCTTTTGTGGTGTTCTCCAAGGGTCAATTCTTGGACCTCTGCTTTTCAACTTCTATGAAATTGATTTATCATTCAATAAAATGCAGGGATCTATAATACGCTATGCAGATGATACTAATGTTTATCTTCTATGGGAAATATATCAATGATGCGGTATAGCCACTACAAATGAAGATTTGAAATATGTCTGCGGTTGGTTTGATAATAGTTTGTTGATGCTTTATGCTACGAAAATTCAATCAATGTTTGTGAAATCGAATAATAGAAACAGACTAATTCAAAATAATTAATATTGACGTTGTCAGAATAAACAGGAATCCTACACCTTGGTCCACAGAATTATTTCTGCGTCCACAGAATTATTTCTGTTGGGTGTCTATCTTAATTATGCGTTGTAGTTTTACTTGATTAGCGCTATATTTAATCGCCCATAGTATCAATGTAAACGAGTTGAATGTCTCATGCTGGAAACAGTGTAAAATAAAATTACACACATACCCAAACAAAAAACTTTTTAGCAAAAAAACCTGTTCATTTTCGTTCAAAAATTTAACAATAATAGGTTGCTTAAAATAATTATCGTTCAGAATTTGTTTACGTAATATTTTTTAATTGCGATAGTATCATGGTCAAATAAAGCAGTAGATGATGCTCTTAAAATGATATATGCGTGTGGACAACTATGTACACATTATCAATTCAACAAAATATCTCATTGCCTTCCAGCCGAAAACTAAACATAGTAATTAAAAATAACCCAAACCTACCGCAAATTACAACATAACAGTATCTAGTATAAAATTTTCTTAACAACATATAAAAACTCTAGAAAAATCTAAGGCGGCGAAATTGGCTTTTTCGACAAAAATAGTGTCAGCAAACATGAAAACGAGGCTACGTACTTTAAAGGCATGAATGGTTCAAAAAAGCAGTCACCAAAGCGGAAGAATATATGCTAGAGTTTTGTGCAACAAAATTTGTATTGATCAAATTGATATATGTATCTATATCTAGAAATCACCAGAACGAGGCTGGTAACAAAAATCCTATTCTTACAAATGAATGGACTGTATGTGGACTTTCTAGCTGAAAAATCAAATTTGAACTACAAGCTTTTTAAAATATTACAAGCAAACAATGTTATTAGTACGAGGAATAGATTAGATAAAGTAAAGAAAACGGAACCAGGGCATATTCTTGCATGCATTTATATTGTCACCGTAAGATGTAATTTTGATAAAATTTCCAATATTTTATCGGTATCAGAACCAGTGCCCAGGAATATAATTAAATGATGACAATAATTTATCGTCACTGTTACGTGTTGTAAATGGTACTAACACACTTTTTTCAGACTCATTCGTCGGTGAATCTTATCCAAACCATTACTTTGTTTGCCCTTCAAAATACAACAAAAAAGAATACCATGATCTCGGTGTAAGTGAACACATCTTAAAGGAACTTTAATGTTCGAAAGAAAAATACTGAAGACACCCATTGCTCGAACTCAACCTAGCACAAATATAGAACTACTAAGCAAAAGCTACAAAGAGCCCATTCCCATGACTTCACAAAATTTATGAGCACCTTCATGTGTTGTTGAAATTCTTCATATGTGCACCTTCATGCGTTGCACCTTCATTTGTCGCACCTTCGTGTGCTGCACCTTCGTGTGTTGCATCTTTTCATGCATCGCTCGCAGAGCCTCAATCGTGAGATAGAAATTTAAACAACCGAAAAATAAATCCCATATCTCCACGCGCCGATAAATTATTCTCTAATTATTCAATCACAATTAAATTATAGCCTATTTCCCCTGAAATCAAGAAGCAGTACAATTAAATTGAACATTTTATTTCCTATTCCTAACTTTCTCCAATTTAAACTATGCTCATGGTGAACTGCTTATGTGTCATTAGTAAACTACGTTCGTCTTCTACACACGAAGAAATTATCAAGGTTAGGTTAGTTGTATAGTAAATGCTGGGGAACGCAGATATCTTATACAGAGATGTTCCATTTTTGTTTGTTCCAGCTTAGAAAACTAATCTTTGGATAGGAAAATTTAGACTCTGGATCTTTTTAGATTCGTTATTTTACTTTCTAGAGAAATTTGAATTTCAAGTGAAGAACTTTCAAAAAGAATTTAAAACTAATAGGAACTTTTTTTAGATTTATGGAATCTTTTTCGAAGCCTTTTCAGATTGTTTGAACTTTTTGTTTATTAATAATATGGAATTCTATTTTTTCAATGTTGGGGTATATTTCTTGCGCACTTTTGAGCACTGTTGACTTCTTCTTTACATATAGCTAGCTATTAATGGCGAAGTAAGTCCTTTGTTCACTGAGCTGTACTTATGACGGCTATAATGACTATAAACAAGTTCTTGTCTACTGCTATATATTTATATACGTTTAATAATAATAAAAATAGAAATAGAATGGAGTCAGAGACCACACATTCTTATACTGTTACTTCAAATTTCATGGTTTTATAGCAATCAAATATTTCTGTAACAATACTAACAATATGTGTGATATCTGACTCCTTTCTATTTCTATTATTATTATTTACAGCTCTGCCGTGTATGACATTGAGAACTATATTCTTTGCTATTGACATAACATCTAATACCATATATAAAATATATATGATAAAACATAACTGATTAAAATAAAAAGTACAATTTTGAGGTTTTAATAATGTTGTATTGATGATATAAGCATAGTTGAAGTTTTTGAATGACAATGATCAGAATACAATCTTTCCATAACAGTATTACAGAATTTTGAATTTAAGTGCTTAATCTATTTATTTCATTTTATTTACTATTTCCTATAAAAATTAACGAGTTATGATCATGATTTTATAACTAGATAGTAATAAAATTATTTTAAGGAAAATTTATACAAATTAATGGTCAGTATTATAATTTATTTTTATCAGTTAAAATTCGGATTAGAAATCAGTTGGTTGTATGTATAATATATATGTTGTTAAGAAAATAAACATAAAATAATGCAACTGGTGGTGGAAAACCTGAGGGAAACCATTTGCCAAAACTCAAATGTTCGTTTTCGAGAGTATTTTAGATTGACGAAATGCTGTTTGTTCTTTGCTGATTACTACCACCACTAAGCACACGACATTGTGAAGTATATTCCTGACGACATCTTTTGTTTCATGAAAACACCATTAAATGCATCTTAATTAGCAATTTCAGCTGCAGATCATCATTTGGTCATTCAAACAAAAACGATTTGCGATTATATCTTGGCGAGTGGATGAATAATAAATTATGAATTAATTTATCTCTCATCATATTTGAACTAAACAAACAGTTAGTACGCATTCTTTTAAGAAATCAGAAGCAATCTAATAGAGCGTAAGTTTCAACTTGAAAGTGTTTTTATATCATTTTTATTTGGTCTATTTATAGATGTAATGTATATTTTTTAATATGTTCTTAACGTGTACATTATTTGATACGAAGTTACTTTTTGATTCAAATTTAGGACCGATTCCTATTTCATCTATTCGTTGAATAGGCGAAGAGTTAGTAAGTAAACACTTATTAACATGCTCAATATAGCTTTTAATATGTTGTTGTTGTTGTGGAATGTCTATAATACTATAAGCTGCACATATAACTAACAAGGTATTACATACAACAATGAATTAAAGTCTTACATCGGTGAGCTTTTCTCCAACGGTAGTTGATTGAGATTGATATCGATTGTTACTGTTTCTTTGCTATATTTGTAACGGCATCGACGACTACATTTCACTATATCTAAAGATTACAATATTAACTGTAACTCGAATATAGCAGCTATGTTACTATATTACAATGGAAATTTGTTAGGCAGTTGATGTATGTGGATGTTAATTACCAGGTTTTCTGAACTAAATAATGATTATGTTCATTGATAACTGTTCAGTCAGCAAATAATCTCACTTTTAAATTTAAGGCCATACTATATAAGAAATCATTTATTGAAAGTCAGACTTTATAATTTGTATTATTTTAATTAATATTATGATTACCATATTGTAATCTTTACATTTTCCACTATATATATACATAATCTGATGTAAATTAGGGTCTAAACAATTTAACAAGCAGTAAATGCTGACGGAATTTCAAAAACTATGTCAATATCGTTTTCACATTTACACCTGTATTTACATAAAGTAATATTTTTTCGTATGTTAAACACCTATAATAGATTCATTCAACCTGCATTCATAAGGCAAAATAATTATTTTCAAGTAATCTATTTTCATTCTCTTAACACAATTTTTTGAAGCAAAATGCTTTCGGTATTTACAATATTTTTCAGTAAAACAAGCAAAATTAAACCTTGTTTCCGGCGTAAATCAAGATTTTCTTTTATTTCAGACAAAGATCAATATCCAATAGAATAGTAAGATCCTGTTCAATTTTCAATCAAGATTCAATCGTACATATAATAATCCAAATAATTATGATAACATTGAAATTATACCAGCTGCAGTATATCTGACAGATGAAGATAATTATGTTAATTAATTTATCATTTTTGAAAGTAAAGAATAGCTGAATCCAGCAGGTACCAACACAAAAAAAAATTAATTGTTATAGGTAATAAATCACAAGCATGAATGATGACTGCTATGTGTCGTTGTTAAGTTTCTATATGCTGGCGTAAATATTTTTAAAAAGTAGAGACTGTCTTGAAGTTAATGTGTATAAAAATAAATCACATAATGAATTACAATATTACAGAAACGTGATAAAACTCTTGAGTCATTTTATACCAAAGTTGGAAAACAAATGAAATCAAGCAATTGGATTTGTCAAATATGGTCGAACTCCTGTCAATTCTAGAGCTTACAGACCATTCTCTGTTTTCTAACCGTGCTTGTGGTGGAAAGCAGCAACGGTTATTTACATTTTTTATGCATTCAAATACATTGAAATTCAAGTTATGACTATACACTCCAAGAATTGACCTGTTGTTGAATGACTAAAACCGTTATTGATCTCAGGCTCGAATAATATCTCCACAACGATCTCGGCAAACCTTGGCTATTCTCAGCGTTATAGGGCTTATAGCTGATTATCTACCTATTTTTATTAAATGTATTTTGCTTTCTCTATCAAAAATTATTTCTCCTTTAATCTATCGTTTGACAGCCTAATAAAAGAAGACATTAAAATCTGACTCTGGTTAGTATACGAGTTGACACTCAATAGGTAGCAATTATATTATTTGAAATTGATAACTATCAAACGTTCGTATTTTGATCATCTTTACCATCTTATTCTTCGCCTTTATTGGTGTGACTGGTGTATCAAATGTATTGACATATCAGTCTCCCAGCATTTCAAAACCAGCTCGCCCACATGGATAAACCTTGAGATTGAAAAGCAATTCGCCTGCAAGACAAGTTTTTAATAGATCAAATTACATCAAAATCAAAACTCCTCAAGTTTGCAAGAGGAGTTGATTAGTTGAGTTGAGTTATTCATCATTGAACGGAGCGCTGTGGTGAATAATTTTCTCTCACCTAAATCAAAGCGTAAATCAACATTATTTTTCTCTTCAACTCCTTTACAGACTTGCAGGAATAGGAGAGAAATGCAACACTTCAACAAAACGTCTACAATAGACAACGAAATAAAATCCAGACTGTGCTTAAATAGCCAATGCATTTATCAGTTATTTCAACAATATTAATCCTTCTTCAAAATGATAGAGTAAAACCGATCTCAACAACTACGCAAGTATGTGTCTTATCATATCCAAGCAGAGGTACGTATTAAGAACCTTAAAGTAAAGTAAAAACCTTCAAATACGCGAATGAAGAGGAACTACATGGAACATCAACAACACAATTGATACACTAAAATAATCGGTACCTGACTGACTTTCTTCTGCTTTCTTGAACAAAAACAACCCTTGTCTTTTTATTCCGATCATATAACTCTACAACCACCTGATCATTATTGGTGACAACCCAAAAGACTTGGGAATGGAAATACTGTTTTCAGTCGAGAGGAATCTCGAAGCAAAACAACTATCTCCATGCCATCATACTATCCCACCTTCTATCCGGGGGGTTAACTCCTATATGATGGCTATACGGGGGCGTGCCACTTTTGGGGGTCCATATTCCAGCTGAGAAAAAACATTTTCTGTATGAGATTTCAAATTTTGGAGGTTTTGGGTATCCTTTTTTTGACTTTTTCAAAAAATTCTGAATTTTTTTGCATATTTCTGTGCATTTACTTAAAATCTATCAACCTGCTGGAGCTTTTTGGGTAGCATTTTTGAGTTTTTGGGTAGCATCAACAGAATTTTTGGAACTTTTTGGCTACTTCACCTTTTTCCAAAGTGGCACCCCACGTACCCGAAGAGCTGGAGTTACCCTCCCGGTCTTCTATATCTTTCGAAAAAGTCCTTTAAATCAGCTGCAAGATCATTTCAACAAGATACTACCATGTGATATGTTTGATTTCATAAAGATCACCGTCCATAACCTGATGGAATAAAGCTTGTCAATGACTGTAAAAAAATAACAGAAACACCACTGGTTTGTTTAGATCTCCCAAGAGGATTCGTCATGGTAGACCATCACATACAGCGAATGAAACTGGAAGCATTTTATCTTGCCTGAAACTCATGGTAAACTACCTTGCTGACAGCACTCAAGCAGCAAAAATATGAGGCTCAACATCAAGAAATTTCCAGTTAGTCTGAGCTTATATCATCGGATGACAACCTATACATCACACCGTGTTATTGACGAAACAGCACCTCATCATAAAATCAATATCTCATGTACTCTCGCAATCATATAGACCAACTGTCAACCTCAACAACAAGGAGAAAGTGTGTCAACTTTACCGCGAAGGGATCGTTTGCTATGGTTTGACATGAAAAAAATTCAAAGTGTTGCAAGCAAAACACACCATAAACCTTATCAAAGGTCTAGGAGAAGCTGTCCTTTTAAAGGTGGTTATGATAGGGGAAGCAATTTAAATAACTTTCATTTCACACTATTCAGAGTATTTGTCAAGTGCCGAATTTAAGGCTGCGATATTATATACCATTATGAAGGCCATCACAAACTGAACCCAAACGACCAAGCGATAATCCGAAAAACATAAGCAATTCAGTTGATTCGAACCATTTAACCAGTATAAATATATATACTTCATTTTGTAATCCAGTACCTTATCTCAGAAGAAGGGTCACTTATGACCAAAATAAGCAAATCAAAAAACGAGTCAATTCAATTAAAACTACTTCCGATGGTTCAATGATTGTTGATTCAGTATATTCAAAAATCACCACAAATGAATCCATCTAGTATCAATCGTTTTACCCTCACACTTATTTCCCTCAGTCTCTCAGCTATCAATTAAAAGAAACGCAAACAAATCAATTAAGAAGCCAATCAAACAATTTTTAGATCATAATTACTCTAATACAAAATCAGTGTACTTACTTAATAAATACTTTTCGTTGCAATAACTTTTATAACTCTTATTGGATCTAAACATGCCACCGGAAAATTTTAGTTAATGTAATAAAAGGCAATAGAATAAAAAAACGTTCATCTTAATAAGTTTGATAGGAAGACAAGCGATAGAATAAACGTAATTTCCTGACGTTTGGTCAATATACTAATATGACATTTTCAATCAAAAATACTCAAAAGAATAGAAATTTAGAAATGCTTTAACTAAGCTAATTTACGATATGTAATAAAAATTTCAATACAAACTTGATATAATTCAACAAAGAATAGACTAGACAAATTAAGAAGAGAAGGTGTTAATAGGCTATTAATAGGCAATCTATCCAAAATAATATTGAAAACCGATCTAAATATAATTGATACCCTTTCCTTCTAAGATAAATTACCAAATATTCACAAAAGATATTGTGCATGCGATTACTGTAACTTATTACTGTAATCATGGGATAGCTTATTTGCGGCTGCTTAAACTATTGTGCTGCGCTGCTGCTCGGGTACGTGTTTTTCTTTCAATTTAACTTCGTTTTTATAAAGCTTTGAATAAAATTTTATATGAACTAGCTCTGTTGATCATCATGTTTGAACGATTCAATGTCTTCAACATACAGCAGACGTTCCAGGGGGGGGGGCAAAGAACGACTAACTTTTCAATTCTATATTTTGAACTCATTATTCTAGATTTGTGATGCATCAATGCAAAGGAAAGTTTATGGTGGTTTGCTTCCTTCTTTATCTACCTGTGATCATTTTAACCATCTCATTGTTTCCTCTACCAACAAAAGTTCTGAAGCTATACACTTATACATCTGTCGTCATTGTATCTGCATCATCACCAATACAGTGTGCATTGAAGTGCTCATCAATGAAAACAAAATGTATTACATTGGACTGGAAAAATGAAAAAACTTGTGTGATTCAGGTCTATGAATTCGGCAAAGAAAAAAAACAAATGATAATTTCATCTGTTCAAAACAATCTTATATTGGTACGTAAAGGCAAAAGCATTTGTAAATGTATGATAATCTTCTTATTGACATAACGTCCTTAAGCCCAGGCCAAATGACTTTTATTTCACCAACATTCATGAATTCAACAAAATCCGATGAATGTGCGCGAAATAAAAAGTCAGTTGGCCAGCCTCAGCTTATCGGGTTTTGTTGGCTGATGATGAATTTGGATTTTGAATACATTCAAAATTTTCGTCAACATTCATTGGATTTTGTTGAGTTCTATTGTTTTCTACCGATGTTGGCGAAGTGGCCAAATGACGTTTTATTTCTCCAACATTGTTGGATTTTGTTGAAAATATGAACCTTCCTCTGATTGGTCAACAATGACGTAGCTTGTCTCAGGATTAGTGGGCTCGATTGACTAGCTTCCAAGCCTCAAAATACCAACCGCTGTTGACGAAAATGAACTCAACAAAATCCGATGAATGTTGGCGAAAATAAAAAGTCATTTGGCCATTCTAAAGATGTTGGCGAAATATGTTCAGTTTTCATTTAGAGCGTAAGACATGGTGATGAAAAGCGAACGCACATGATTCGAATTGAAGACCCGACTGAAGGCTTTCATCACTCATCATTTGGAAAAAACAATCATGTTTGCTATTTGGGAGAAGACAGGCAAATTTCGCCTTTGCCTTCCAATTCTAAATGAGAACCAGGCATTATCTAATTTTTTCCTGTTATTCTCAAACTATGAATTGACAAGTAGAATTTAGAATAGAGATGTAGATGACATTGCACTGCCGCAGGAAGCCGTAAATCTCGTTTATTTTTAGAAGTGAATTTTCTAGCTAAGAGCAATGCGATAAATGAGGCATGAAAGTTTGGTCTAAAACAGTGTATTGATACCATCTCGAATGCTCCACAACTCTTCTATATATCGAAGAATATCACTTTTCTAGATTTTCTCGATAGTTGATGTTACTGAGTTAACATGTAGTGTTGAATATTTCCTTACAGGCTCATCTTCGACAGTCTGGTAAGTTTACGCTAATCTATTCTATTTGATGGTTCCAGTAATTTAATGCACGCATTGAATAATGTATTGCTTCGATGATTATTTGTCAAACCTTTGAGTATGCAACATGTACAATTGTACATGTGGGCTACTTCTATATATGTGCAATCGTAGGATGCCATCATACTAGCAATTTTTTCGGCTTATCAACATAAAATATGAGAAACATTGATGCTATATGATGCATGAAGGCTGTAGTTGTAATTATATTTTCTTTCTTATAGTTCCTGGAAATCTATTTATTCATTTATACATAATATATTGAAACAAATATTTTGTGCTTCTCTCTATTTATCAGAAAACCCAATCAGCCAAACACTGTTACAGATCAAAAATCAGGACACAGTAGTAAGCAGTGAGAATGAAGGCTATTTTTAATCACGCGACTCACTAATAATACAAGTTCGCAGAAATTTCTTAATAGTAGATTGATTACTTTCAAATCAAATGCTGTAGTTTTTCCTGGTCTACTTTATTGGTTGTAGATAACGTAATAATCAATGGCCCCTCAAAAGTCGCTGCAGATTCCCTAGAAAAATTCTGCTACTCGTGTGCTTCTGAAATTGGTTCAACAAATATTTATTCCTTCAATTTTGATGGTACTGGTGTTCATACTGTGGTGGACACGTATGTCATTGAGCCTGTAATCTCTGACAACGGAAAACTCATCACGTGTAATAATATCAATGACGATGGTACATTGGCTGGAATCAGTAATCCAATTACTCTTGAGGTTGACTGTAAGTATCATTTTTATAATAATAATAATGATAATAATAATAATAATAATAATAATAATAATAATAATAATAATAATAATAATAATAATAATAATAATAATAATAATAATAATAATAATAATAATAATAATAATAATAATAATAATAATAATAATAATAATAATAATAATAATAATAATAATAATAATAATAATAATAATAATAATAATAATAATAATAATAATAATAATAATAATAATAATAATAATAATAATAATAATAATAATAATAATAATAATAATAATAATAATAATAATAATAATAATAATAATAATAATAATAATAATAATAATAATAATAATAATAATAATAATAATAATAATAATAATAATAATAATAATAATAATAATAATAATAATAATAATAATAATAATAATAATAATAATAATAATAATAATAATAATAATAATAATAATAATAATAATAATAATAATAATAATAATAATAATAATAATAATAATAATAATAATAATAATAATAATAATAATAATAATAATAATAATAATAATAATAATAATAATAATAATAATAATAATAATAATAATAATAATAATAATAATAATAATAATAATAATAATAATAATAATAATAATAATAATAATAATAATAATAATAATAATAATAATAATAATAATAATAATAATAATAATAATAATAATAATAAAAATAATGATAATAATAATAATAATAATAATAATAATAATAATAATAATAATAATAATAATAATAATAATAATAATAATAATAATAATAATAATAATAATAATAATAATAATAATAATAATAATAATAATAATAATAATAATAATAATAATAATAATAATAATAATAATAATAATAATAATAATAATAATAATAATAATAATAATAATAATAATAATAATAATAATAATAATAATAATAATAATAATAATAATAATAATAATAATAATAATAATAATAATAATAATAATAATAATAATAATAATAATAATAATAATAATAATAATAATAATAATAATAATAATAATAATATTGTTAATTTATATAGCGCCTATATCACTGTGTTCTAGGCGTTTCACAACTTTACATTTTGAATTAACAAACATTTTCTCTTCTCTATTATATGTAGTTACAGTCTGTCAAAGTAGACGATATAGATAAGCTATCCTGCATAAAACTGGATATTTGAATTAAATCCATGCATAACTATTTGAAAGATATAATATACTGATTTTTTTCTTCGAAATAGATTTGATCCGACCTGAAATCAATCAACCACAAATTGTTGATGCAAACTTCGGTCAATCTGTCACATTAAACTGTAGTGTAGACAGTCGACCTGAAGCACTTATATCTTACAGTTTTGGGCCAACTTTCACACCAACCCCCTACCAGAATGGAAAAGAGATTACTTGCACAGCCACTCACACTGGTGTTGGAAATCTGACACCGCTTTTGTCAGTGCCAGTTTCATTAGTTGTTTGGTGTATGTATATTTTTATAGAAATATACAATAATATTTATCAGCTCAAGTTGATTTAGCTAGATTTTATATTTTTAATACTGACAAGTTTAGGATAAAACAACATATGTTGATCAGTGAAAAAGCATGTTTTCGTTTAGAAAAAAACAATACTTTCTTGATATAGGAATATTCATAGGTACCCTCACGAGTAGACAATGTTCCTTTGCAAATTGCAGAACAGATGAAAATTCCCTTCTATAAAGAAAAAAATCACCCTACTCTCCGACAATTTTAACAATAATTATTCTCAATTCATAAAATTTAAAGCATTTGATACATATTCAGTGACTAAAATTTAATTTTTCCAAACCAATACATATTGTAAAAAAAGTTCCATGAAAAGGCACTTACTTACAAATGTTTGCCCAATTAAGATCTATCTGAAACAACTTTTTCAAATTCCTGCTCAAAATTAATTGGTAAAATTGTTGATTGTAGTATGGATTTATTTTTCCAGTCTTGAGACTATTATTGGTGAATCAACATTAACTATTGGTAACCAAGTTTCCTATACATGCAATTCTGGTAACAGCTATCCAATACCAGTAATATTTAATTTTTCTAATCCAAGACATATTGAAAATAAACTTCCATGAAAAGGCACTTACTTACAAATGTTTACCCAAGATTTATATGAATTAACTTTTCAAATTCCTGCTCAAAATTAATTGGTAAAATTGTTGATTGTAGTATGGATTTATTTTCCCAGTTCTTGAGACTCCAACGATCATTGGGGAATCAACATTAATTATTGGTAACCAAGTATCCTATGCATGCAATTCTGGTAACAGCTATCCAATACCAGTCTTCTATTCTTTCAATTTCAATGGAGATGGCATTTCTTCTCAGATTGGTAACACATTCACTTTAACTCCTGAAACAACTGATAATGGAAAGATGATAAATTGTGCTGCAGAGCATATCGATGGTGTTGTCAAGGCTAGTCTTTTTATTACTTTGAATGTTTTTGATGGTAAGTAGCCGTGTATCCGTGTATCCGTATATTTAAGTATGCACAATAATTTTCTAAGAAAATAAACATTATGAACACCATTGACATGAGTATCTTATTATCAACATAATATTCCTTGAAAACATTTCTTGAATTGCAGGTGGGCATTTATTGTGAATCACTTTGTACAGTAGAGAGTACATGTCAGTTTAAAATCATTATTTACTTTCAATAATCCAAATACGTTCTAAAATTGACCTACTAAATGTGGATCATGCCAATTCAGATTTTCATTAACATAAACAACTGAACATTTAAAAGAATAACGTCTGTTAATAGCAATATCATTTATTTTTACTGACGTGTCTTGACTAGTGGAACCATGATTGCGAACAAAATAGATTTAGATTTAGGTGGATGCAATGTCAGTTAATTATCAGAAACCATTTGGATAATGCCAAAAGTTCATTGTTAACTTTTAATTCAAGATACATTAAGTTATTTCAAGACATTTGCAGGGCTGTGTCATCAGCAGAAAAAAAAAAGTCCTTCATCAATAAAAATCAGTAAAACAAAAGACCCTATAGGATACTTCCTTCAAGTAGACCCACCCCTCTAGTATTTTGGGAGTAGGAAAGACTAACAAAACTGCTTGTTGTCTGTTTTCCAACTAATGATTGAGCAATGAAATTGTTTGATCTCTGAAACCATAATCCCTATTGGATGATACAGTATCATGGTCAACAAAAAATGCAGATTACAAGTAGAACAGTATTTGAGGAAATCGTTATTTCCAGGAGTTGAAATTACAATCTGTAATTACGCATGTATACACTTACGTGGAATAGAGCCTCGGTCTCCCATGTCTGATGCATATGCACTCTACCATTGGCTTAACTCTCATGGCTATATATGTGACATCAAAATTTGACAGTAACCTGAATGAGTTCTAACTTTCGGATTTTACAATATTTACTGGTTGAAATACCATATCAAATCATCCGGATCTATTTCATAGTTCTTAGGATTCCGTCTATCAATGGAAAGGCAGAATGTGTTTCTGAGATTGAAACCATTTACAGTTGTGATCTGGAAAGTAGTAACCCTGGGCCAGTATCCTATTCATTCAATTTCAATGGAGTTGGAACTCATTCAACCACTGGTAATACATTCACAATAACACCAGATTCTAGTGACAATGGAAAAGTAATTATTTGCACAGTGAAGAATTTCCTCGGGATCACAAAATCTAGCTCTGGTTTTATCATTCAAGGTAAATCTGTATTATTAAGTCTTCAACTGTTATATTGTTATATCATGTACATTGATGTAAATTATTCATTGTTCAAGTATCACACCTAGATTTTCAAACATTATTCAACGAATTTATTCTTGGGAATTGAGATGAAAATCTTTTCAATACGTTAACAATATCCCTTTTTTCTTATCAAAATCTACAAGATAGTGCATTGTTAAATATTTTGTATAGTTTGGACTCTATTACAAAGGCGCATTGATGGCAGTGTTGAATTCATACGTGATTGGCAAGAATACAAAGTTGGTTTCGGGAGCATAACTGGTGAATATTGGCTTGGATTAGAGGCTGCACATTTATTGATGAAGGATGAGATTATTACATTACGTTTTGATTTGTGGGATGGCTCTGAGCATCGGTATATGGAATACCTTGAAGCAACCATATCTGATGAGAATGATAATTACAGGTTGGACTTCCATGGATCCTCAGGTACGCAACATCCATATGCTTAAAACAAGAATTATTTTCTTCAAATATATTAATTTACATTCTTATACTTCCCTATATAGGACTAGCTCCCTACAATATGTTCATAGGGGTAGGAAGTGCCTCTTTCATGGAATGCTAGCCTGTGTGCGCACCAAAACGTTTCTTAAGGAAAGTGTTAATTCAGCGAGGCAGACGCAACAAGGCTGTTTTGCTGATATCGCACTAAACTGAATCGATGTCACCTTATGTAGATAACGTAAAACTTCTTTAAATTCTTCCTTACTTGGCTAAATTTTGAAAAATTAAGCTAGTTTTAACATTACTTGACTAGGAACACATAAAATTCAAAATGAAAAAGAATTGAAAAACCTGAAATGATAGAAAGTGGAAAGACTTCTATATGGCCATTAAGCCTTTCAACTTTTACGCAACAAATCTGTTTCGATCTGACGTGTGTTTTTCATGCTTTTCCTTTTAATATTAACTATACCGAATTTCTCAAGAATTTCCTAGAAAATTTCAGAGTGTCTTGTTTGAGCTTCCAAAAGGTATACAGTATACACGCATACGTACAATACTACACATGTCAATTAAATTCATTTATTACATGGTTTAAAAAGTTTAACTGTTTTATATAAAATTTATCTGGATGTGGTATAAATATCTTCAAATTCAAAGGTTATTAAAGATTTTACTTTGGATTTCAAGATTGTTTAAAGTTCTTGAAACATTATAATAACATTTATTCTATCAGCTAAGAAATAGAACGCTCCATAACTCTCTGTTTTATAATATTTTATAATTCGATTAATCTAAATTTTTCATGATGAATGTCATAAATGCATACGTCTCTTATTAATGTTATACTGACATTTGTGTTAATTGAAGTAATTAAAATAAAAGAAGACAAAAAGAAAACGTATCGAGATCCCTCGAGAAATTTAAGGTGAATATGAGCAATCTAAATCTACTGTACGATCCTTGACATTAAAAGATGAGAACTTTGCAAGTGAATTGTAAAACAGAACATAGTTTATCACCTTAAACATTCATACTTGCAGAATAAAGCAATCGGAATCAGCTTTTTAATATACCAATAACGAAAAGCTCAAATATACAGTATATCACTCCATAAACTGTATACAAACAATTAATAGTCATACAGTAAGTTCAATCCAGACTTTAAGTCAAAGTATATCCCTTTCTATGCCGCCAACAACAACAACAACAAATATAATACAGCATTCACATTTATCAAGTATTGAAGTATTCATAATGTCTGATCATCCTCCTCATTCTCAACTTGAACCAGCAGTTTGAGTAACTTTATCTCCTAAAGGATCAGCAGGGAAATAATTTATAAGAGAAAGACTGTTGAATTTATGTAATAACAAATCATTTTGTGCACTTTTTACTTTGAAATCAATTATGCTAATGCCAGCTTTATTACTGCAATAGCCAAATTTCAAATCAAAACCAAAGAACATAATGTAGTAGTAGTATAGACAGTCACATTATAGGAATGTGCCGTCCCTCTTACGCCTTACATATTTGCTACACAAAGAACGCCACAAAACACGGTCAGACATAGCTGACAAAGAAACTTTTAAATAACACAATTCACGATACAAAACATTATGAAAAGATAATACTCTACCATAGCCCCGTCGAAGCATCTCCTTCGGTTGCCAATGAAGGATGTCATGCAGCGGTTGAGGGGCATACGTCTTTGATCTTTCGATATGACGTAAAAAAGACATCTGACGCTGATGAGCAATAGCAGAGGCAGAAGGGGAAATTTTTCTAAGTTTAGCAGTAGACAGTAAGTTGGGCCAATGTACTCCTAAAGCATGCCGAAGCATGGCGTCATAAGCTGAGTCAAGTCGGGTCAATAGTGAGGTTGATAGAACCTACGTTTCAGATGCATATAATAGAACAGGTTATATCGTGTGTCTGAACAGTCTTAACTTAACGTCAGTGTTGACATCGGACGCCCAGAATTTATTCACACCTCTAATGGCTGCCCAAGCCTGGCCTCTACGTTGTGTTAAATCATCTGAAGAAGATGGAAGTACAGAACCTAGGTACTTGAACGAATCTACACGTTCTATGTCACCATTAGATGTAGCAAGGTGTACCTGTTTTATGCCTAAAGCAATAAATTTCGTCTCAGTCGTGTTAATTGTCAAGCCTACCATTTTACCAACCCGTTCAACTTCATCAAGAAGCTGTTGTGCATCAGATATGCTATTTGTTAAGATAGCAATATCGTCAACGAATGAGAGGTCCGATACGCTGCGCTCTGGATGACGTGAAGACCTACGACGATCAAGGGTAAAACCGGAAGAGTCAGGACATGAAATACGAAAAACATAATCAATAAATAGTGTAAATAAAAGAGGGGACAATGTGTCACCCTGTAGTACGCCACAAGCTGTCGGGAAATCATCAGTATCACCATAGTGAGTTCTAACAAAAGCCGAAGTAGAAGAATAAAAAGACATAATAGCATCGCATCGATAAGAACAATAGGTACATTATAGAAATCTAATATTTCTGGGATTCTGCATCTTAACACAGAGTCAAAGGCCTTTTTGAAGTCAATAAAAATTGCAACAATGTCTTTTTGATGAGTCCTTCAGCCTTCTAACAATATCCTAGCTGATAGAAATTGACCTAAGGTTGACCGGCTATTCCTGCCACCATTTTGATTGTATCTTAAATATGGGTCAATTACTGACGCCAGCCTTTTATGTAGAATCTTATTATTAGCTTTCCCTGCAGTACAACTTAAAGTGATACCCCTCTGTTGGTCTAGGTCTCTAGACGTGTTCTTGTTGACGGTTATGACAGCAGATCTTCGCCATTGACCCGGTACTTGTTGCTCCCCTGACAAAACGGCATTTATGATGGTAAGTAGCTCATTTTGTACAAGAAGTTCTCGAAGTGCCAGGGTGGGGACTCCATCTGGTCCAGGAGACGCAAGGGGTTTCATAGAAAATAGAATAGAGCATAATTCGTCATTAGTAACAGGAGAAGTATTATAATTGGACATATCAGGAGGGGAGAAGTTAGGCGGTGGAGCTAATTTATTTAACGATAGTAGACAGGATGGGGGATTATATAAATCATAAAAATAATTACGAATCATACTGTTTGCCTCGACAGAATCATACGCTTCAACTAATAAGGGCTTGTGGGATGGGTTGTTAAGACGCCTTATCTCTTTCCGTGCTATACAATGCTTATTACTATTACTAGCCGTTTTTACCGCTAAAATTATAGCGTTTAATTCACGCTTGATTAGGGCGTTATGAGCGGCAGCGAGATCTATTGTTTTTTGATCAACAATAGATTGTAAAAGACTGATATTGTGTATAGTAGGAGAACAATCACGTAATTGTTTTTTAGCAATTTCAATTCATATCTAACCTGTGTGATCATTGCGTCACTGTCCCAAGAGACGCGTCACCATTGTCTTTTCTTCCGCGGCAAAGCGGTCTCGGCTGCTTTGATGATGGCTGAGGAAAGAATGGAGAAACCATCTCTTGTTGGCTGTCCAACAAGAGAATTCTCAAGACAGTCGTTAAACGCTTGTGAAAACTCTGACAGACTTTCCCAACAAAGGGATGACCCCGCCTTTCCTTTGCAATACCGGATGCGTTGTTTCATGCAAGAGAAAACAAGGAGATGATCAGATGGAATAGCAAATGGTGCTATAGTATCACAATCGTAAAATAAACGTGGACAATTAGTGAGAATATAATCAAGACGTTCTTTCCGGCCTTTCGGACCAAAGAAAGTAGCACATCTTGAAAGATGTTTACGATACAAAGAATTTAACGGAGTAAGGTCATAGATATTAATAAGAACAATTAAAAAAGGGGAATTATCATTTAAATTACGTCCTACAGGGTTTAATGACAAGGGGTAACACGCATTAAAATCACCACACAACATAATAGCATCACGGGATGGTATTTTAACTAAGATTGAAGATAACTGAGCATAGAAAAAGGTCTTTCGGGGGTCGAAGCAGTATGCCTTTCTTTCGAGGAATAGTATATAAGGTGGTATCATCTGCGTATCGTATGAGAGAGAATTTTATCTTAAGAAGTAATAGGTCGGCTACGTAGATATTGAACAGTAGTGGTGATAGTATTGAGTCTTGTGAGACTCCTCGAGGGCAGGAGAAACGAGTTAAAATTTGATTGTCGATTTTGATTGATTGTGAGCTTCCATTTAGGTATAGCTTTTGATTAAATTGCAGCTTGCTAAATTGATTCCATAAGCTTTCAATTTCTCTAGCAGTATTTTATGATTCACCATATCAAATGCTATCGAGAGATCGAGAGAGACAACTGCAGCATAATTCTTGGTGTTGATGGCTGCTTTACAATCTTCAGTAAGCGTCAAAAGGGCCATTTCGGCACTGCTCCCGTGTATAAATTGTTTGTTTGTGCGTCATGATAGTGTTGGGCTTGTTTTGCTTAGTATTGAGTAATTTGTTATTGTATTGTTATGAATGGTTCGTTTCCGTATCTCGGCATGATTGTTTACGTTGTGCAGATTAGTCAATCATTGTTAATGTGATAAATAGAATACTTTTTACCTTTCATCAGTCTTATGGTAAACCTTGATATTGTCTCATTAAAATGTAAAAGTCTCGTTGTTTCTGTCTCTCTCACATCGAACCAAAGTCTCACAAAACAGTTCTCATATGTCATTTGTGTATGTATTTTCCCATTGTATACTACAAGAATCCTTATTTAGGGAATTGAAGTTTGTTTTCTGCGTCCTTCTGTAAGTGATCAATCTTGGCTGTGCACGTAGGCAATTTGTTTTGTATTTTGTTATATACTGTGATCTGAAGCGCCAGTTGCGACTATGTTTGCTACACATGAAATGCCTTGGATGGGATCCCGGGGGGGTAACTCCAGCTCTTAAGGGACGGGGGGTGCCACTTTAGAAAAGAAAGGAGTACCCAAAAAGTTGCAGAAATTCTGTTGATGCTACCCAAAAAGTTCCAACAGGTTGATTGATTTTGAGTAAATACACAAAAACGGTGCAAACATTTTTCAAAAATTCTTAAAAAGTCAAAAATAGGATACCCAAAAGCTTCAAAATTTGAAATCTCATACCCAAAAAGTTTTCTGTCAGCTGGAATATGGACCCAAAAAAGTGGCACGTCCCCGTATAGCCATCCTATTGGAGTTACCCCCGGGGATGGGATACAAGTATCACGTCGAGTAAAATTCCTGACGATGGTCTTGTTGGATCATTTATCACATTTGTAAGAGCGAAATTATCTATAAATTCTTGTAGTGTTCTTCCCGTAATACTGCTGATGTTTTTATTACATCACAATTCAGATCACCTAATAGCACTATTTCGGACATCATTCTCAGCACTTCTTCCATTATACCATTCAGAAAGTCGAAGTTTTATTCTAATACACCATTTGGCGGGCGGTATATTAGCGTTAATGCCAGCTTTTTCATTCCAAATTTAATTTCAAATACCATTCTCTCAATATCAATGCTTTCCCATTTGGTTTGTCTTCTACAAGCAATGTGATCGTTGATGTACAACACAAGCCCACCTCCAGCAGAGCTGTTTGAACGATCTTTTCTATGCAGGGTGAATCCATTTGGGTCAAATTGCTTGTTGCTGATAATGCTATTTAGTTTTTTTTCACATATGGCAATGATGTTCGGTGAAAGCTTATCGTCGAGATGGTCTAAATCATGTTGTTTTCCTCTAAAGGTATTGCAGTTTCAACTGATGATGTTCACACTGCAATTTTGTCCAGGATTAGGATGAACATCACCACAGCAGAGTAAAGTCAAAATAAGTGTTACAAAGTATTGGTTGATCGATTGATCGGGTGGAGATATCATCAAGTGGTTGGAAATATCTTAGGTAGTTACAGGAATTGAAAGACATAAGGAAATTACTATAAAGGATTCGATACAATCATTGAATATACTGCCTTTGTTGAAAGTTTCAAACACAAAATGTGATATTCAATCAAAGAAAGTCTTTGTGTAGATAGGAATCTGAAATAACTTGACTATTTCATAGACAACATTTTTATCCTGCCTATCACTGTTGATCATGTATGCTCACAAGATGAAAGTTAAGTAGAATGGGCGGTTTGGAATTACAAATAGGGTCGACTCATACCATAGAAAATTAAAGCCCAGAATGTTTACCTTAATTTGTTGTACTAATTGCCTTGATTACTTTATCTGAAGTCTTTTCGATAAAAGGTTAAGTATTTTTCGAAAAATATACATTCAAAAAGTGGGAATTTCAAATCTTGAATAACGGAGAATGAAATTTAACTGACGTCATACTGTGAAAATTGCTATCACGACGATTGAATGTGATATGATCGGGCCACGACTGGGCTTTGATCATTATATTTGGACCATGTTTCTGTTTATGCGAATTGGTTCTCTTATTCCCAAGCATGAAAAAATCTTCATTAAAACATGGATATTAATTTCCAATAACTAATTCAATTCTGATCAGTTAGTTACGTACATTTCTTACATACATTTCAGATCAGTGGCCCTGGAATGGATTCATGAACTAGATGTAGCATGTTGCTCATGGGTTCATCTGCTAATCATTCTTTCGTTATAATTCCTACTATACATTATACCCATGGTGATCCAAAAGATCACAATAAGTTCACATGTGTATAGTAACGTATTGACGTAAGGCTGTATGTAAGTGGAATAATTTGTGAATTTAATCCCCTGTATTTGCCTGTTATATTTTATATGACGAATAAATCAAATCAAATCAAATCAAAATGAATAATAACTGATTTCTAGTAATATCAAGGTACTTGTGTTGTCTTTGCTGTTTCAATAGTGCTCGATGCCATAAATGCAGAGCTGTTTAATAATTAATAAACGAAAAAATCAGACATTCATATTTGCTACTATTAGTTTCACGCCAATCATCAGGCAATTTAATCAGATTAAATTGCCTGATGATCGCCTTGGCGTGAAACTAATAGTAGCAAATATGAATGTCTGATTTTCGTTTATTAATTATTAATAACTGATTTATATAATTTATACAAAGGAAATGCTGGCGATGGCATGACGTCTCAAAGCAAAGGTAGAATATTTACAACAAAAGACAAGTCTGAGCCTCATTCTGATCCATCCACCTTTGCACCTTGTTCAGAATATTATAAAAGTGGATGGTGGTATTCAACAGAATCATGTTTTGAAGCAAACTTGAACGGACGATATGGTATGAATTCAGAATATGGAATTTTGTGGAAGCCTTACAAAGCCTCGCATTCATTATCGAAATCAGAAATCAAATTCAAACGAAATTGATAATAACTGATTTCACATAGAGTTCATTCAAACAACATAATAATTACTTCAGTATTTAAACCAATTAAAAATTATGAACTTTGAAATGATGCTTATCAAATCATATTATTATTATTGCATGAATAAATAAAGAGCAACAGCAAAAAAACAGAAATTGTGTAGACTAGATAATTACGAGTTTATAAAATGAGATCTACTTCGTTTTATACGACGAAGGAATAACAGTTGAGTCCTGTTTACTTATTCATAAACAACAATTGGAGAGAATTGTAATCAATTATAAACCCGAAAAACTTTATTAAAAATATTTATTGAATCAATCTCATATACCTGATGCTGCTGGAATGGTATCAACTGGGTATCAAGCATCTATATAGACACTTATCCCTAATTATTCTAGTACTTGAGTCTATAACTATAATTGAATTCATTGCATTTGCCTCTACATCAATAGCAGATATTAATTATATTTTGCATTAGTTAATTGAATATTCAATAAATAGTGGATGATAAATTGTATAACGCAATGGAATACGCGATAACCCCGAGGGTAATAAGGGTTTTATTTCTGAATACAAAAACTCCTCATTTCCCGACGTTGACGTCATACATGAATTACATTTTCATTTGTATCATAAAACTTAATTACAGTATGTAACTATTCTTAATTATAAAATCAGTTATAATTTGTAACATTGTACCCCCAAAATAAACAAGCATTAGTAAAAAATTTTTTAATTTTGCTTAGTACAACCTTTGTTTTGGTTCTGAAGGACTAACTGAATTAATACAATTAGCTATACTGAAATCAATTATTTCAATTAAATGGTATTTTGTACGAGCAAATTGAAAGTGTTGCTATACTTGTCTCGTTCAAAAAACGAAAAAAAAAAACGAAAAAAAAAAACGAAAAAAAAAATAAAAAATAAAAAAATAAAATAATAAAATAATAAAATAATAAAATAAAAATAAAAATTATATTATATTATTAATACTATTATCCTTATCATTATTTCTACTAATTTACAATGTTATAATTAATAACTTACTTTTAAATTCGTATCAATGTAATAAACGAGCATTTGCTCATTTTGGTTACGAATCGAAATAAAATTATACACACACACACACACACTGCTTGGCCCTTCAATGACTATGTAAGGCACGTAAGCCGTCTTCAGCGAGTAATTTTCGCCTTTCGAGTATTCTCCTGTATTCTTCGAGTCTTTACTAATTGATTTAGAACAGAACTAGTCATTTTTGGGGCTATTTAGCCCTTATTTGTTAACCTATACTTTGAATGACAATTACCGATCAAACCCTAAATTGTTTTATTTTCGTGACGTCACCGGAAATGAAATAAAGTGATAGCAGCCTTGGCCGTTTTGAGAATATAGATAAAATTTGAAAGAAGCGAGCGGCGAAAACGAAACGATCAAACATGTAATTAGGAACAACAACTTGATTTAATATAACATAATTTTATAAAGTTATGGGTTAAAAGTTAATGATCTGAACATTTAATAAACAATATATAACTGGTGATTGAAGAAATACAGAGACAATTTTATTCACTTATGTGAATATTGATGTTTGCAATTGAGCAATTAGAAAACACGGCTGGAATGGTAGACGATGAGCTTTTCGAGATAGTAACAGAACTGGCTCTATTTAAATCAGCGCCACTTGATAAAGAAACAGCAGGCGTGTTATTTGATGATTTTTCAATTTCATGTAACGCATTATGCAGTACATCGCTACAAGATTTCAATTGAGCGGCAGACGGTCTGTTGTTATAATTTGCGATGGATTATTCGCTCTTGTGGCCTGGTATTGCCATAATATGGCGATTGCTGAAGCCAGCATCAGACCACAATGTTATCGTTGTTGCTCTCACGCAATGATTAGTGTACACCCTAGACAAGCATGCTTCTTTACTAAGCTCCTTCATCATCTCTGCTAATTTGTGGACTCCAACTGGCCTATTTTCGTACCAGATTGGACTCTCTGGGATCCATGCACGTTTTGGGTACTGAAAAAGTCTATCACATTGTGGATTCAATTTTGTTAAATAAAGTTGCAATGCAGTCTACCCATCACAGTCACTGCTCCCTTTGTACATCCTGCCAAGTTTCTCAAATGATTCAATATCGTTGATGCCTCCTTGGTGATTTTAATGCTTTCTGCGTGAGGCATGGTGACATACAAGCGTCCATCGTCGTCAATAGCAAATCAAAACTGTTTTTGGTCAATTTAGTTTGTCCTTCTCGACCTCTACGACACCAAAAGAGTAACGAATTGAACCACACATTTCTCTGCAGAGACACTGGATTGTGCAAAGATAATGCGCCAGACGTTCGTGGTTTGGTAAGACCGGCTGCTTGGATTGGTTCCTTGTGTTTCACATTTTCCTTCCCTTGTAATTTCAAAGACTTTAGTTTAGCCTGCAAAACTTTATTAGAGTTGGCAAATTTTGGATCGCTGGCGAGTTTTAAAAATCTCTTTAGCCTCAACAGATTTTAATAATTCATCAATATCTTCATCTGTTGTCTCAGAAAATCGTTTATTCAGATTCAAAACAAAATCAAATGTTTCTTGATAAGCCATTTTGGAAAAATTTAAAGACTGTGCTTTTTCCCCCACCGTATTGCTATGGTGATTTGGCGTCATTGCTCTTAGCCAATCAAATTGAAAGGATCACAATCGTTCTGTTCTAATAAACAAATAGTTCATACTTTCCGTGAACTATGCTCTGATAGCACCACGAGAGGCACGTAAGGAGAAAACGAGAAGGCATCAGAAAATTACGAGCCGCCTCGGCGAGAGCATAGTCGTCAAATCTTGATTGGTTCTCATGTGCTACCTCCGATAACGTCCAGCGATGAAGTAGCAGCCTTCTAGTCCAATAAACTCACTTAAAAATGTCAACACAAGAAAGATGGCGGATAGATTTCACTATTTTTTACGAATTTCAATACCTCTTCTTTAAATAAGCCGGTGTGAAATTTACTGCCGATTTTGAATGAAATTTTTGTAGAAATTTACTTCTTAGGACATTTTTAAAAGATCTACCGTGTGCTTTTTTGTACATCGTTTCCTAATCTCAAGTTATAGCAACATTTTGATAGCATACCACTTTCGGTCAATTTAATAAACATTTCACATGAAGTTATCAATCAGAACTTGGTAATCTGACTCAGTGCTGAAAAATAAATGCAATAAAATACGTGTGCCATGAAGTGTGTGTTCTATTTATCTGACCTGCAAGCGCAGATCACGAACGAAGTGCAGTTACAACCATTACCAAACAAGACTTTGATATATTCGCCTCAAAACTTGGCGCGAAATTCAAACCGGGATAACCACGTTTTCCTCGGATATGACGCAACAATAAGAAAATTTTATTTTCAAAAACACCCAAGACCTTAATGTTCAAAATGCGTTGTTGTTTGTACACTATCATTACATATTGACATAGGAAAAACGAATTTTCATAGTAAGTGTGCAAATGCTGACCATGCATTAGGGAGAAGTAAGTCCCAAAAAACATTTAATTTGCACGGAAAAATTGGTCGTGGTAGTTGTTTCTTCAAGGCATTTCGCCAAAACAGAAGGAAATCAGACAATTTCTGCTCAGATTGTGTCACCACATGCTTCAAAAGACGCCCATACACAAGAAAGTTACCTGATAATTATGACCAACTCACATGATTCAAAAAGGTAAATGTTCTGCTTTAAATACATGGTATTCAATAATTATTAGACAACTGTAAAATATGATAATTACTGATCACCAGGTTGTCCTAAATTGTAAATTTCAGTGCATGACATAATGATGAATAATGACAATAGAGTCAATGACTACCTGTTTTTTCTGGGTTACTCTCAAAGTTTCAGTTTTCATACTTGATTTGTACGAAATATGGTGGTAATTGACTATATTGTCATATAATTAATAATTATATTCTAATAAATTGATAAATAAATATTGACTATTAACTGCTAAATAATAATAAGTAATTATCAATTAATTGCAAAGTTATACAGTTTATAATTAACACCTTATTATATGTATATATATTGTCTTTATATTCGCAGTTCACATCATTCATAGCAACATTAAATTCATCAAATGAAGCAAGGATCTCTCCTCATGCTACCAATAGACCTTTGAGCAGTGAATATAATTCTGTTGAAAGTACAATTATTGCCAATAATAGTTGTGATATCATAGAGATAGAACATAATTATGCTTTACAGTCATCTACTTCTGACGCTGTAGTTATTGACGTAATCTCCACCTCATCTGACAATTCCAATATTTTACAGCCATCAGTCGTATTGAATCTACAAGAAGACATACATTTGACTAACTCTGCTGATAATTCCAATATATTACAGTCATCAGTCGTATTGAATCCACAAGAAGACATAAGTTTGACTAACTCTTCTGATAATTCCAATATATTACAGCCATCAGTCGTCTTGAATCTACAAGAAGACATAAGTTTAATTAGAAATTATATTTGGCAGAAATACGGGAAAGTGGGCACCCCACCATTTGACCCAAAAACGATTAAGAAAATTTGCGATGAGGCCGGTGCTCCAAATTTATTCAAAAATATTCTTTCATCAATGCAAACCCCTGAACAATCAAGAATGAAAATGGTTTTGAATGAAAAACGTGTTGTCTCAATACTGTATACAATGGTATATGGACAATCACAGAAAGCAAATTGGTTTCAAAATGTATTGTCTAGCCAGGTTAAAAGCAAAGGAATTAGCCATGCTGGCTTAGAAATATTACATAAAACTGGAATTGCTACAAGTATTTCAACCTTTTCAAGGAATAGTTTCAATGCATCTTTGAGCCACCAGCAGCATGTCAAAAATTTTATTACAGAAGCCATCGACAAAAAACAACTACTTGTAATCATGATTGACGACTACACAAATATCCATACATTGCAAAGACCAAAAGATAAAAATACCTCTGTTGCAAGAACTATGGCACAAATCTTGTTGAATCGTTTCAAAGGAACACCAGCTATTCCGGCAGATCAAGATGTAAAAATGTATGTGGCGTGGATGCAAACGTTGTCCAAACATATTTCAAAGAACAATCCAGCAATATGTTCATAACTTTTTCAGCTGCCATTCCAAAATGGATTCTCTCATCCTTTTTTGATCCTGAAATGGAGAGAAAATTGATAGAGATTCACAATTACCAAAACAAAACTAAGCAGCTTAAAGAAATGAGGAGCATGGATGACTGTCGCCTTGTTGATGAAATTAGCCAGCCTCTTAAGAGTAAAAATGACTTTGCCAAAGCACTAGAGTGTCCACTGTCAAATGGACTGAAAGACTACCTCAAACATTTTGTATGTCCCCAACCTGGTGATTGGCCAGCACAATTTTATATGAGGCAAATTCAGCATAATAAACCTCCCTGCTACTGTAAAAAATGTGGTACCAATGATTGGCCCCCTTCACGTCCAGTTGAATGCAAGGGAATGTGTTTGTTTAATCAACATAGACTTTTTCAAAACCTGTTATTCGGCAATATTTGGTGTAAACAAGGTACTAGCTAACAAACCAAAGCCATGGCGCATCAGTCTACTCATTGAAATTATGTATGGTGGCTGGACTCTAATTAGGGATCACGTTATAGTAGCATTTTCCCTGTGTAAAGATACACAGTATATGACACTATTGAACCTACTACATAATTATCTGCCAATGGTGCTGTCAATCTATTCTATCATTTTCAAGCTAGGGGATACTCCTCTGTACACACAATCAATGCTGCGTTGCTGGTTAATGTTTTTTTGCTTCAAGCGTCATCATTACAACAAAGCCCCGTTAGTGTGGCTGAGCGATATTTTACTGTGGAAACAATCAGAACACAACATATCTGAAACATTAAACAACTATCTAAATTGTTTTGATGAATATCCAGTGGAGAATTTTCATTCTATTTTACGAGCACACACAATGCACGCTGATAGTTCTTTACAACTTCAACAAAAAGCGTGAGCACTAGATACTAACAAAGCAGAACATGCAGAATTTTTATCAACATTCACAATGCTGCACAATAGTAGTCCAAGTCGTTCAAAATTGGAATCGTTAAAGATTAAAGCAGCAGAGCATATTATCGAAATCTTGCAGGGTATAAAATCAAATATGTATAATAACCATCAAATCTCACGTCCAAAAGGAAAGAGGAAAACTGTCACTTACTGGTCATTGAAATAATTGTATGAAGATAAGATCATGACTTCAAAAGTTCTTCCACTTGGTTACCAATTGGTAGGAAAGGAGCCAGATCCATCCAAGTAAGTGCAAACCTTGAAATTTGAAATTTATATCATCATGAATATTTAGCGAGCATATTGTCAATGTCACAAATGTGATTACAATCGGATCTTGACCGATATATCGGACATATTGCATACCCAGCCCGAGAAGGCCGAGATGGATGAATGCTTTACTTTTGATTCAAATATCACAAGTATCAAACAATTGTGGCAATCATACTAATAAAAACAATGAAAAATATTTTATTACCTTATTATTTCAGGATTTGCGATCTACAAACATGCAGCAAACATCAAAACGAGAAAAAGTTCAAATGGTTATGTCTTGCGGTCATTCTTTCCACGAAGATTGTTGCAATGAAGCATGCTCAATTTGTCAACCAGCAGTGTAATCAACTTTGAAATTACTGTGCGAAAGAGCTGCAGAAAGCATTACAAAATTAACAGAACAAGATGATGACGAAGAAGATGATGACGGCCAGCCGAGTGATGACGACGACATCTTGGACCTCAACGCCAAGTCAACTGATCACCATCTGAGTCAAACTAACAGCAGAAATGTTTTGGACCTCCAAAGAAAAGTCTTCAGTTGGGGTGTGTTGAATGGACCAAAATGCAAAAATCAACAGATCATCAATCAACATCAATCGTGATTGCTCTTAAAATTCATCCTCTTCTGATCACTGTCCTGAAAAATGGCGCTCTTCTGATTCTCAACTCTCGTTTGACTTCAACACGTGGACCGCGGGGGGTATTCGTCACAGCCTTTTCTCATCTGATGAAAACCTGATGTACTTGTGTTTCTCAACCGGCTCTTTTCAGAGCCACCATAACTAGTAAAGTTATAATTGTTTGCTGTCTCTAGCTTTAGGATTGTGTCAAATTTATGCCTCAACTTTATCTTCACCCAATTACTTCGATTACATGATGGCGCCACGACAGTCCATTTTGATCGGTGAGTCACTGTGTTCATTACTCCACGATTTAACAAGCTACTGATTCCTTCAGGCAATTTTAGACAACATTCAAGGTTCACGAGGCATGGCACACGTATTTTATTACATTTATTTTTCAGCACTGATTCAGATTACCAAGTTCTGATTGATAACTTCATGTGAAATGTTTATCAAATTGACCGAAAGTGGTATGCTATCAAAATGTTGCTATAACTTGAGATTAGGAAACGATGAACAAAAAATCACACGGTAGATCTTTTAAAAATGTCCTAAGAAGTAAATTTCTACAAAAATTTCATTCAAAATCGGCAGTAAATTTCACACCGGCTTATTTAAAGAAGAGGTATTGAAATTCGTAAAAAATAGTGAAATCTATCTGCCATCTTTCTTGTGTTGATATTTTTAAGTGAGTTTATTGGACTAGAATGCTGCTACTTCATCGCTGGACGTTATCGGAGGTAGCACATGAGAACCAATCAAGATTTGACGACTATGCTCTCGGCGAGTAATTTTCATCTTCGAGTTTTCTCCTGAAGTGACTCGAGTGGTGCTATCAGAGCATAGTTCACGGAAAGTATAAACTATTTGGTTTAGAACATAGCCAGCCCCGATTTGTGACTGTTGGGAACGTTTTTTCAGAGCATTTTCTGATCTTCACAATCCATGATCAAGTATGTAATTCTCCTATTTTGGTGACGTCACAGGAAGAAAGCTGAGTCGAGAGCTGTACACTTGCCTTTTTTTAATAAATCAACTAAAAGCTGGGAGGAAAAATAATTATTGATATCGAGAAATTTATATTTCTCTCGGATTTCTCTTCTTGGAAATAAAAGAATGGATGCTTAATATCGTTTTCTTACATAGTCATTGATTCTTATCTTTAAACAATATTTTGTATGTTCTTATGTTGAAAAGGAAAGAAAATGTTTCTTACCTATAATTTGAAGGATTTCGTAAAAAGCCGTGAACGCGAAGAAAGAAATGAAACAAAGAAAGATTTATTGACAAAATGTTTGCTAATTGCCTATTTAAAAGAACAGATTATTGAATTGATGATAACTTGTTAGCTAACTGATTATCTAATATGTTGCTAACTTTCATTTGGAGAAATGGTTTAATTATTTGAAATTTTAGCGGTTGAATTTGTTTAGCCTATGTTTTGGTTTTGGTAGTTTATCGATAGCTGCTTATTCCTTTCTATGACAGGAGTTTAGTGCTTATACTTATATCTAAGAACTTGCAAAATTGGCCATAAAAGGATGAGGGGATGTATTAATGAAATGAAGTTATGTTATGTTATTTTATGTTTTTACAATTATCAATATTGTAAAAGTTAAGTAAGTTAGGCAAATTGTTTTTGAATTGTTAATTTGTGCAAAATATTTCTATACACTTTAAACCAGTTAGATATTTCTCCTGCAAGCCATTTGATTTATTTTGAACAACTGAGAAACTGCATAAAACAGTAACTCAATGAAGTTGTATATGACTCTACAAATATTCACTTTATTTGCTTTTTACTTTTTATTACTTGCCAATTTATAATGCCATATTTAAATAATTATCGATTGTTTGGTATTTTCATAAATTTCTTGAAATCGACGGGGTCAAGCTCGGCTATGTTGAAATGGCGTTATTGGCGTTAACCAATCAAATTGCAAGAATGATTCGTAGCAGATCATTGATATGTTCTAAATGTATTTATGTGCGATTTAGAGGATACACTTTATCAACATAAATGTTTACCGCAATATTACTGTCGAAATGTCGATAACATGTCTGCCGTTATGCCCAGTTATTCTGAAGCTGTAGAATTTTTAAATATTTTAAACAATAGTTCATCTTTAAAATGAAATTTCTCAGTGAAGTAGAAGATATCAAAATGATATCTGTTGGCTAAGGATCACGTGGTTGGACATTTTTCACTCCCAGACCCTAGCTTCATATACCTGTTACTACAATAATATTCCCAAGGTAAAATGTTAGCTGATTTTCAATTAAAAATGTAAAGAGTTTTTAAACATGTGACCAGAGGCTGTATTTTAATAAACTTTAATTTGCATATAGCCGTAAAATGAAGAGTAAAAGTCAGTAAAATAAGTTTTTGTAAGAATTTTTTCTAAAAGCTTTTTAAGAAGAAAATCCAATAGAAATAATTTCGTAAAAATTGGATATAACACTTCTCATTGAAACGGGAAATTTCAAGATAATATGATTCGACTAAGGTCACGTTGGTGACGTTGTGTGCTCTATTTCATTCCCAGGCCCTAACATATATTATCTATCGCTGTTACTACAGTATATAATATCCCACCAATGAAAATTTAATTAACTGATTTACGCCCTTGGATTCAGCGGCCATAGGATCGCAACTTCAAATCGAAATAGTAAGATCTCTTATTTGGTTATACTGTGACGATGATTGTCTGACAAAATTGCTTCCTGCGTGCCTGTTCCATTTCAAAATGTTCCCCTTTTCAACTTAAAAAAACAGCTATATTTAGCGAGCCACTGCGATTAGTACAACTCAATATAGTCAACATATTTTTTATAGAATGTAGAATATAATGAGCAGCAATTCTAAATATAGATTTTGTCACATTTTTAAATTTTTTTAATTTTATCGAGTTTAAATCTATTTTAGCTCTGAACGTGTTTAACTACCGTAAAATATTCACGAATTAAATCTTACGAATGTAAAAAAAATAAAAATACAGGCAGCTGCATCGTCCTTCATTGGAATGCGACTTAACGCGTGGGGAAATAACAATTGCAAATGAGAACAATTTGCAACCAGCTTCACTAGAAACAGGCAAAAAACAAGCACGGTGGCAAAAAAACTTTTTTTTTCCTACATGCTATCGTTAACTTTCTAGGTGAGAATTGTTTGAATAATGTATTTGAATAAATTTCACCATACAGTTTGTCTGCTTCAAATACAGCTTCCTATATGGATCTATATACGATTGTTATTTCCTTTCGTCAGACGCATTTGAATAATATTTTCACAAAGTTTATCATATATACCCATTATTGATTCGATCACTATAACAACTATGATGCTGTGTAAATTAGTCACGACATGAATTATGTATTAGTAATTCACTGAAGAGAAAATAATGTCGCAGCCAACTTTGATATATGTAAATGTAGCACAGAAGAAAGGCGTACATAAAAGTGAATTTTTAATAGTTTATCATGCATAAGTACGAAGCAAAATATTCTCTTACAGTTGTAAATCCGGAATATTATGGAACTCATATCCAATCAGTGAATGTAAACCATTTATTTGATTGCACACGGCTTTGCAATGAAGAGGCATATTGCAATGTGATATCAATTGATATAACAGCTTTTACTTATTTTATCTGTATGCTGTTTGAAGTGAGTATTACTCAAAGTACACCGATGAAAGATTTTACCTCAACAGACATCAATGACTATCCAAGATTTTATCAAAAAGATAATTCCCTGGTAAGTTAATCAACCAAAAACAAGTATACTAGGATCGAGCATGGCCATCGCATATCAATATAGTCGACCCTTGGAAATTGTATGCTATAAGGGGGAAATTAATGAAACAATTTGAATCTTAACACATCCATAATTATAGATTCATCGATACCCTACATTGATTAATAGGGGGTCTTGGCGGAAAACGATTCTCAGATTTTTAGGATTTTTTCTCCGATTTTTGGTTTTTAGTGATATTTAAGTCCGGTTCATGGATTTTACAAGTAGTCCGGTTTGCGGAATATATAATGTTTTACCCTTGGTTTTAGTCAGATAATTCGATTGTAAATTACAATTTATTATTCGACATATAATGGCTTAGTGCCTTCTTAAAGAGTTTCGAATGACCAGCAACCTTTGCTTTGTTTTGTTGTTTTGATTACAAGAAACGAGGCTACTCCTCTGGAAAGTGACGTCAGAGGATTGTCCTCGTGGCTGTTGATACGGAAAGACACGACAGAAAGCTCGAGAAAATAGTCTGGTTTACCAATTTCAGTTTTGAATAAATCGCAATTCTTATTTGTCGAAACGCAAAGTCTATGGCTATAGATAACCAACAAATGTATACGGCTCACAAATAAATAGCGGAATGGGAGTCAAAGTCCGATTATATGTCTGAGAAGTTTGACGCAAATCAAAACAACTTGGATAAAATGTACTTTCAAATCAACGCTAATTAAATTCATATGATTCTAAATTTTACAATCTACGGGCGTAAATACTACAGAAAAATAATGCAATATAAAACATACATAGGTATGTAACTAACTAGTTTTAGACGAAGCATACGTGTTTACATGTTTACATAATTTGGAGTATGAATGATCAAAGTATCCGTATTCAAAAACGAATTCACCTGGTGTTATAACTTCATTTTGTTTCGGTGATAAATTTTGATGTTGAATGCTAACAAATCTCTTCCCGTTTTTTCAATCCCCAATATTCTTGTATCAAGTAAACACCAACATGAAATTTTGAATCAGTCGAGTTCAGTTGTAGTTTTCAACTCTGTTTTCCGTCCTCAATTCGTATGACGCTAGTAGCAAGTGAATTGATTTTCGTGGTACACATTTCTTCAAGCGTCGAAAGCCCTTTGACGTCCACCTCTATTGCTCTTGTAACTTTCCAAACCAGTTCGTTAATAAATAACTTGGCAGAGATGCTTCCATGTTCGTTTTACGAAATGTTTTGCAAAATCGCGTGTGTGCGCAAAGGAGACATAAAGGCGGGCCGTGTATCATGAAAACGAGTGATTGAAATCTGGGTCCAGACTTCAAAGACAAAATATGCAAAGGCTGCTGGTCATTTTATGGTCTTTAACACCTGAATCTCAAAGACAAATTTTTCCATTCCAGAAGCCATTACAAAGTTTATAAAGTTCAAACAGTGGATCAGCTATGTCATAGGCCAATAATTTCCAGCTTTAGGTGATGTAATGTTTTAGAGATGTTAATTAGATGTCCCTATCATACCTCAGGATAAACAACAGAATATTATTCACATTTCTCGGCTTCTGCAATTTTTAGGCCCGGTCGTCGCCCTTTACACCACCCCCCCTCCCCTCCATGATCATTAATGTCTGTGTTTTCTGTTGATACATACGCAACACGTAGAAGTTCTTTAAAACGATCATGATCACGATGATGTTTTGAAGGCATTAACAATAATTGTTAATATAGCGTGAATTAGAAACTGTAAAAGATATAATTCAGCATGATTATCTATAGATTCTGAGTTATGTAAGTAGAAATTACTTCATGGGAAGCTTGTCGATACGGAAAACCACTTAAAACATATCCGAATAAGAAGAATGACTCGATAATTAGATTTTCAACAATATTCCCAAACTTCACGAATAATATCAAAAATGATAAATGTAAATTATAAATTTAACTACATATTCTAACTATAAAACGACGTGATAGGATTATCGGATTATAATTTCGATTATAATTCAAGGTTAAGATTTAAGGTTAAGATTAGCAATAATATAGTAAGAATAGTAAAAATATATTAAAAATACAAAATTTTTTCTCAACAGGAAAAAATTCTCGTGGCCATGCGAGCAAGTGTGTTATATGCAATACAAAAGAGCAAGTGAATAAAATGTGCACAAAGCTTTTCCTAAGAAGTTTTATTTTTATTTTATAGTCAGTTAGATTTGAATTCTTAAGGTGATGAAAGTTAATCATATTTATGATCTCTGCAAGCCTGAATGTTGAAACAAATAGTCGCTTTAATAATAAGTGCTTTCACTGTCGGCTAGATGTTTCGTTTTGAGTAATAAATAATTACGTTTTGAGAAATTAATTACAAACTCGCAGCAAAATTATTACTCAAGTTTTTCTCTATCGGTATTTTGATAGTTTATCGATGAGCGAATAATTGATTCGTTTGGAGCCTTAGAAAGATTTTATTGCAAAGAAGCAAGATTATAAAACATGAAAAGCGAGTAATACCGTAAAATGATTGCAATTATTTTTAAAAAAAGAACGAAAAGAATTATGTAAACTAATTAATATTCCTCGTCTTGCTGGTCGTCTTGCTGAATTTATACGTTTTTTAGTTGAACGAAATTACAATTTTGTTGACCCTTCAAGGATAAAATCTTCATTCCAAGAACAATGTCTTCATGTTGAGAAATACCAAACGAGCAGAATTTATGAGTGATAAATTAGCATCGAAATTCTAATTAATCTGTGCAGACATTATTAAAATTCTCAAATAAACACATCTAACCGTCACAGAAAGCAATTCCAAATCTCTTGTAGCAGTCAAAAATCTTCAATTTCAGACTTGCAAAAAGTACATAAATTTGCTTCACTTTCATTACTGACATAATTTTAGGAGTTCAAACCTCGCAAGCTATAATATACACGCGAATATACAAAACAAGAACTTCACATTTTATTAACTCGCTGTTGCTATTGTATAAAACGCATTCGCTCGCAGAGCATGTCTTGTTCGTTCTATGATGCGTTGCACTCATGAATAACATCATTGACGCACCATGAAGTAATATATTACCATGAAGCGATCTCAATATAAATACCATCAGTTATAAATACCATTAAAGTGAAACACTACATAATTACAAGTAAACATCCAATGCTATTTATGGACGTAAGAATATAGGTGTCCCGCAAAAGGAATAAACTTGTAATTTATATTCTAATTTATTTTCCTTTTCAATTTGTAGATGCTATATCATTCATGTCTTCTGCCTACAGGTAGGTGTTGAAAGTGTGATGGATTCTGAATCTCCCTTTTATTTGCGATTCGCGGGGTCATCACAATCTATATATAGATGTGACCACATTATTTGGAATTATACGCTGTGTCTATCGGATAGCTCTGAGAGAGAGAGAGGGAAACGAGGGAGAGATATATGTTGTTTTTCAAGAATTGATCATTGGGATAAAAGTATTTCGTTAATTTTGGTTATCCAGATCAAATTTAAAAAGAAAAGAATTGGAATCAATTTTCCAGCGATGATGATCGGTATTGCAAGCTGTTATTGCTAATATTTTTATCCCGATTAGATCCAAAATAATCCCATAAACTTAGTGTTCCTCGCGTGCTTTGAAAGTCTGCTTCGACAGTTTCTGTACTTTAAACACTTTGTTACTTTGGAGCTGGTTTGCTAGATAGGCGTGAATACAATTTTAATGTTACCGACAAGACAAGCGGCTAAGAAAAACAAAGTTTGTGACGTAAAAAGCTGCTGAGAAACACACTTTGTGACGTAATACTTTGAAGTGTGGAGCAAATTTACTAACAGTAACAGTAACTAACTCACTAACAGTAGTACTATGTTTTTAAATCTTTATGTCCCTCAAGCTCACGGGAAAGCCAAAGGCCTCATATTATATATGTAATTGTAAACAGGCCTCAAACTCACCGACATTGTGTGCCAAACAAGAAAGTAATCACCAGCCAAAAGCAATATTACATATAGCAAACTATGATGTGCAATTCAATTGTAAAATGTAATTATAATCCGACTGACAGTTTATATTTCGATATAGTGAGAAAAACTGACACTAATCATGATGGAGCAAGTTCGTTTCATAACGAAAGAGAGGCTACAATGTTCGGGGGGCTGGGGAATAAACGACTAGTTGGTGTGACGTAGCAACAGATCACCGAGCAGAACGAATTGCCATGCTGAACTACACAACCTGTTGTGACGTAACAACAGATTGCCGAGCAGAACGAATTGCCATGTTGCACTACACGCGTCTGTGCAGAACAACATGATTACTCGCCTGAGAATAATACATGTGCTGTGAATAATGAATTGCCGTGCAGAATAAGCGGATGTTAGTAACAATACGTGACAAAATATGACACAGCGCAACGACGCATTTTTGACCCCTTTGCCGCTTCATATATTTCAGCGTCTTTGAAGAGTGTGTTACTGTGAAGAAGGCGTTGATGTGCAGAATACGCGGGTGCTAGTATCAATACGTGACAAACCGTGGCACAACGGATCTACGCATTTGTGTTGCATGTTTGAAGTCATGTTGTATTTTAGGCATTGACGAGACATCTCCATGAAAGCCGATAAAGTTACTCGCCTTGGCAGACCGGGTTACTCACCTACTCGAGACAACTTTTTGCAACTTTTTGACTTGTAAACAGAAATAGGGAGGGTAAATGGGGTGACCCAGACAAAAATAAAAGATTGCGGCTTCAGTTTTCGCGCCATTTCCAGCATATTTTGAAGTTCTGAAAATTATTTTTTCCTCCGTTTTTAGAAGTAACATTACATTTTCCAGTATTAAATATATCTAAATGGATACTACTAATAACACATATTCCTCTTGTTTACTTGACTTCAGTGAGTCTGAGTGTGGTCCGATGACCGTACTCAATTATCTGAAGTTTCTGGTGGTGATCTTTTAAGTCAAAGTGTTGTTATTCCATCTGTTGCTGGTGAAAAAAGAGGTAGGCCCAGAACAAACAAAGTAGGCCAGTGCATCTGTACCTAAAAAGAAAGCTCCTAATGCGTAGAGATGGTCTGATGGTATGTTGCAATCTCTGCTAGTTCACCTGAAAAGCTACCAGAATTCATATGCACTACGCAATCTTGATTTCGAAGCTGATTTGAAGGCACAGTACACGACAATCAGAAGATTTATGGCAGGGGAATACCCGGGCACTTTTGGTCCAGTTAGGCTACAAGAGCCACGTTGTAGTGTGAAAGAGATGCTTCCTAAAGAATACAGGGAATTTAAAAAGAGATAGAATCAATTATCAAAAAGGCAGAAAAAGAATCAATTAAAAAAGGATATGAGAGGATTAAGGAGAAAATTAAAACTACTAGACAAGATTTTATGGAAACAATTAACAAGGATATGCAGGATCACCCAAAAGTCCTGCTGGCACTTTATAGTAGCCAGGAAGTAAATCCTTATAGTTCATTGGCTATTTTTCCTGCCTTATTTTAGGTTAACGTAAGAGTTGGCAAAAACCCATCATCACTCCCTGACCAACGTACCTCCACCTTTAAAGCAAACCATTACAATCACAAACACTTTGAACATTTAAGGAGTATTTCATTTTGTAGCAAAAGTAATGATGGGCATTTTTATTTGGCTGCATGATGGCAATATGGGTTTCATCAATACAACCAAATCCTTGAGGAAAACCATATTTGTTTTCCATTTTCGAAACTAGGAGTTGCATTTCCTCTTGTGTAATTTCCCAAGTTTTCCGAAATTACCCTACATAATTTTGTAACAATCACAGAAACAGTACACACAGCCACTCCAAATGTATTTGCATAGATCCTTGGTCCTTTAGCCAATACAGCGTAATAGCAAGCTGCTTTCGGGCAGAAAGGACATCTAAACCATGGGGACCTGGTAATGGAAGCAAGTACACGTTTAATTCGCCAGCAAGTTTGTTGAACGCTCTTCAGCCATTCTAAAATGGTACATTTATTAGCTACTCTACCGAAGTCGTATGATATGCTAGTGTAATATATTGTGATAATAACATAATGATGACACAAGATTGCGGAGATATAATCAGATATAATTGAATGATATATATCTAAGACATGCAGGTAGCCATGTTGTAATGAAGTCATTTTACATACAAAAGAGGCTAGCCTCGTTTCTTGCAACTGAGGGATATGCTATGCTATGACAGCTAGTTACAGCATTCGAAGCTAGTGAAAATAGACTTGGACTTGAATCAGTAGTGGGACGGCTGCACGACGAAGATAAAAAGCGTCTTAGAAATGAAACTCGATCAAAGAGGTCCTGTCATGTTATAGCTGTAATGAAGTGGGTCATATAAAACGAGATTGCCCTATTTGCAAATAAAAGTATTCAAGCGTAGTTGAACAGAATGTTAATTTAGTCGCTAAGAACTTAATAGAAACGGAAGCACTACTGTAACGATGGAGGCTTTTGGGTATGCAGGACATCAGTTTTATTTTCTATTATATTTAATACATCGTGAATGACAAAGGACTTATCAATCATTTTAAAAGGTTTAATGTTGCAGTCTGCAAGCTATTGGCAAAGATGATATAGCCGCTCTCTATAATTTGCAACATTATTTTGAAAAATGCAGAAGGTGCAGATGTTATTTCTTTTTAAAAGGTTGTCTACTGTTCCAAACCTCCTTAAACGGAATGTGGTCTACATGTGCCTTTATTAATAAAAATCTAAAATTTAATCAAAGAATACACGCATATAGAAGGAATTAGATACGCTTACACTATGCACTTACACTTTCTATTCAATAATAAGGGATTACATCACTCTTGTGAGTGGGTTATCGGAATTTAGATCCACGAGTTCACTAACAACAAACGAGAAATCCATATCGTAAACGAGGCCACCGAGTTTGTTGTTAGAGAACGAGTTGTTCTAAATTTCGATGACCCACGAACAAGAATAATGTAATCATTTTAATAATCATGTAACATAACCTTTGTCTGGAAAATCAATTATCTCTCATCAGTTTCACTACAACAATGATTTGTTTCCTAATTTATTGGGTCATTGCTTTTTCATTAAATAGAATTTTAATAAAATTTGTTACGAATATCATTTAAAAATATAACGCTAAGAATTCAACATGTTTGCAATATTAGAAATATATAGTAAAAGTTACATCTAATTATAGCAAATCCCAAGCTGTTACTTTTTTTAATTTCTCAATTGAAGTTTCAATTACAGAGTATACATTTAAGTTGATTTTATGAAAAAATATTCAATCTGTCGCAGCTCATCGCCATTTTCAAAACATATGTTCTAGTTTTTTGGCTAAAACCGTGTAGGTATAGGTCTATAACTGCACACGTGCGGGTATAGACCTATACCTGCACGCTTTTAGGGGTTGCCATGGAATTTCGTGGGTTCTCTTGACATAACTGCTAAACACGTGGTACAAATCCACCAATCATGATACAAGTTTTTTTCAAGTGATTATTAATAATATTTAATACGATGATGACTTATGACGTGTGTGTAATTTATTATATATCTTTTAGAAATTCCATTAATTGGTAAGGTTTGTGAAGCTAGCTCTGTTTTTCGTCCTGCATTTCAATGCAAAAAAGCAATTGATGGAAATAAAGGGCAACATTGTAATAATCATGGCTGCTTTCATTCTGCCCCGTCCAGTTCTCATTGGTTTCAAATTGACCTTGGTAAAGCACACCTTATCACGAAAGTCGATATTTACGGCAGAAGTGATGCATATCATATTTTTAATTACAAAATCCAGATGCAAGCCAGTCCTATGCCAGAACAAGATCATATTCAATTGTAAGTTGATTTTCTCTGTAAATATCATGCTTTCAGAAATATTATACATAATATCATTGTGATTTGTGACATGAATTTAGACTGTAATTTAGTGGGTCCTGAACATAAACACTCTGTCATTCTGAACAATAAGTTCATCCATGGATGCTAGTTTCGTCTCAAGGAGGTGATCTATAGACTGATGCCAAACTAAGTAATACGTGAAATAATACTTTCTTTCCTTATCGAATAATGCTTTAAAATAAACCAATGGAGAGTGTTCATTGATACGATTGTTTACAATTTGTATTTTAATCAAATCCCGAATCAACTACATATTACGGGGTTGATTTCTCAACTACACCATAAAAATATAAATATTTCATAATAACAAAAATTGCTATAATTATGCTATTAATTCTTTTTGTGTCACTTTCTAAAAATTTGAATCTTGAATATTTTTGCCCTAAATTGATGCAGAATTTTTCAGTTTACTGATAAATGTACTAATCTACTTTTAAATTTATGAAAGTGAAAAAATAAGATGTGTTATCATCTTACCTTTATTTGGAAATTAAATAACCAGAAATTATTATCGGAAAAAGATTTGGAACAGCACGTTATCAAATTTGTAAACAAACCGGCATTATTGAAATTAGATTACAATGTTCTAAAATATTTTCTGATAGGAATTTAATTCAGACAACCTCCCAAAAATGTTGTACCCTTATAACTATATGACCTCAGGTTAGTAATGTTTCTTGTATATTCTCAGGGGGTATGGCTACAACTTCAAAGTGCATAGAGATCAACTACATAGTGCCTAATTTAGTAAATAGAGTTCTGTGCATTCTACTTTTCACTTCAAAACTTTCTGCTTCTTTCAACAGCAAAATATGAAATAGATATGTTCTCAATTAAATTAAGGCTTCGATCACATTATCTAGGCTACATAGATTTCTTCATAAATTTATTTTGAACAGTTAAGCCAAACGATTCCCATCTCAATCTCAATATAAGCATGCATTTAATTGCATACAATTCGAAAACTAGTATAAGTAAATTCATATAGATTCTAGATCTAAATCTAGAATTCTAGAAATCTAATATCTAGAATCCATCTATAATTGAATAGAATATAAATAGAATATAGAATGTAATGATATCAGCAATTGTAAATATATATTTAGTCAAAAGTCAAGTGTTTTAATTTTATTGAGTTTAAATTTGTTTCAGATTTTTGAACATGTGAATTCTATAATTGTAACCTGTTTTACACTTTAAGGCTGTATGTAAGTGACGCTTTATATAGTGTCATTTGCATGTCACAATAGAAAATTATATCATATAATAAAGACTGTTCTTAATACAATTACAATATTAATTTTTCCGGATTCTTTATGAGTAAAGAAAGAGATTCAAAATTTCAAAATGTTCCAAAATCTGAAGTTGCCTACCTGTAAACGATATTTTTCTTGGCAGGAATATTGTCCGAAAAATGTGCACGTTCCCGTATATAGCTGTCATCTTATAGGAATAGTTAACACCCTTGTGAGATTACTTATGGATTATTAGAAATTAATTTACTTTATAGATGCGTTCAAGATGTTACAAGTTCAACTGAAATTCAATCTCTCGACTGTGGAAAACCAGCACATGGGCGCTATTTTGTACTGATAGCAACAGGCAAGAATTTGGTAATTACAGAACTTACAATTATTGGATACTAATAAACCACAAATTAATGGATACTTTCAATGTATTTTACCCTCGTATCATATTGATGATGTACACTTACATATTTGATACCCAGCCAGTCTTTTCAGTTGTTTTTTTATCTTGGCCTATCAGTGACAGCTCCTACACGAGATGAAAATCATACAGTCGTCCAATCAAACGCCGCGTGCAACGTTTATCACCCGAGAAATAAAATGTGTCATTAAAATGGTTTGGTTATCTAATGTTTATATAATTTATTCTATAATTGCAATCTACCAATCACATATGGACTTAAAAATACTTATTTACATATCACATGACATGTCCATCTAAGCTATTTTCTCAATTATTTATTAGTAATTATCACAGTAGTATCATAGTTATATCAAGAAATCAAGAAGAAGTTAATAAATCACATATTCACATCATTATATTCGTCATTATTTAACAGCTTTGTAAGTTCTTTTCAAATATCTATATAATCTTTTTAAACGATACTACCTTGAAGTTGAAGCATCACCTTAGAATGTTTTTGCTTAACTTTTCAACATTATTCTGATACCTCTATATCGGTATCATACACCATGCAGTGATTGACAAAGCGTTATAATATTCCTGAATAGTATCAATAACATTTTTCACCTTCTATTGAGGTCTGGCATGTCAGAAAAATTCCTCAGTAATCGTCCGATGATCGCTTCAAACCTGAAACTCCGAATTACGAAAATGGCTTTGTTCCAATCTATCTAAAAAAACGTAATTTTTTTTAAGTTGCTCTAGTTTTTCAGAATTAGGATTAAGAACTATGATAACTACGCTAGAAAAATGTATATTACTTCTAAACAAAGCTAGAAACTTACTTAGCTACAGTGAATCCTTTATACAACAACCAGCAACAAGAATTAAATAAGTTAACAATTTATATGCAGGTGGCCTTCACATACAAGGTCGATTAAACAGAGAAAACTAACTTATAGACATTTCAAGGATAACCACCATGGACAGTTGGCAGTTGTATAGAGGTAGCCGCTACACAGGTTTGACTTTAGTATCAAATCATCAAGTGGGAATCAACTTTCAAGGTTTAATGAATCTAACAAACCCACCTTTCGTGCAGAGTAGGCCTGCGTCCGGAGTTCAAGGATACAAATAAGTTTTCTGGTGCTCACCCTTGAGTTCGCACGCAGACTAAGAGCATTTTGACCATCGCTGCTTGATGCAATCACGCATGAAGCACATCGTCCTAATCAAATTGCCTGTTTGGACTCTGGCAACAAAATGGAATGATTTGGCACGTTGCTGGAAATTTTAGAGGGAATATTAAAAGAAATATTATTAGCTAATATGATTATCGACACCATATCCTCGCTATTTTCACTCCAATTGATTTAAGATTGATAACTGTGCTTCCTGTCTTACTCCATTTAGTCTTTGAACTACCTTTCATGCTCTGGAGCCATTATATCGTTCAACATTATCTCTTTTGCTACAAAGTGTTTTAGATTATGCTGGTGTATGCTACCTTATCATGTAGTTGCAAAAACTATGATCAAGATAGCTTCACAAATGTCAAAAATAGGCCTTTGAGTAGGCATATGTTTCTTGCATATGTAGGCTTATGTATCTCCCGCTTTGTGGTGCAGCTGTTATGTAGTTTTCACGGAAATGATCAAAATAATTTGATTAATTTATGGCAGTTTAGTAGATCATCCTTACGTATAAACCTTAGCTCTGATTGATCACTTTTGTTCAGACCTCAGCCAATCAATGATAATTGAAGCACATTAATTTAAGCTGAGGGCAAGGTGTCCATGTATTAATTTGTGTGGCGCAAAGTGATCAATTTCCATTAGGGGACAAGAACAAAGATGATGAAAAACGTTTTTGCCCGTGTGATAAAATAGACTTATGACTACTTACGTAACCATGAGGTGAAAAAAAATTCACAAATGGTGAGATAATGACCTATTTTGAAAGTATAAAACTGGTAGAATCAGGCGTCATGGCAAAGAGTTCCACCTATAGGGATGATTCTGAAGCAAAAATTAAGAAATAGAGCCTCAAAAAGTTTTTAGACTTTTCAATAATAAATAATAACGTATACAATTTTATGTAGAACATAGAGATCTGCTTTTACTCGTCGTAATTCCCGTGACTCTATATTTACTATTTTAAGCGATCAGCATATAGTCAAGAGTATCAACATAAACGGTAGAGAATTTCAACAACGATTGCAACGCCACAACTTATAATACAATCCGTTTCTCTACAAGTCATGATGTATAAAAGGGATTGAAGTGTTGATGGTCTTTATATGATGAGCAGATATTACATATAATCAATAACAGGTAACTCATTGATATCAACCATTTCGTACCGTCGATCAAAATCATCCATGAAATGAGGTACTGTTGGATGAATCTTTGTGAGTGATATCTCTGTCGAAGAGAAAGTATCTAGCTTTGGAAATTACAAAGATAGATACTAGAAAATGTTTGCTACTAATCGGAACGAAAAAATAAAAGACAAAAAGGTAATTAAGGATTAGGATCTGCTCTTTCGCTTTCGCTGAGCTGCTATAAATGTTACATCGTTACATTGTTAATCATTGTTACATTACAATGCTGCACATGTCGTATGATGCATGACAACGACAAGATGAGGAAATGTGTTCTTGCCACTAGAAAACCCACAGGGATAGGATAAGTTTTGCTGCAATTAAGAATTTATGATTATGATCGAAATTAAATTTAATTTACTATCTGTATTCTTAGACAATCACAATCGATAAAGAAAACAAAAAAATGGACGGAGATTGGCACTAATGTTGAATTTGACCTATTTTGTAAAGTATGCGCATTATACAATAGAACCTTCATTTGGCGTCTTCTGTTCTCACGTGCAGTAGTAAACACTGGAAGATATTAGGCTAAACGTGAATTCATACTAGATGTAATGGCTTCCTCTTGAATAATAAAACTGTAGTAATTGTACCGTGTATAAAATTATCAAAAATCATTGTTGCAGAGTTACATTCTGACCAGTTGTTTTTCAATAATAGATATAGAAAGTGAAGAGCAGCTAAAGAGGCATCCTCATTTTTCAAAACATTTTCTGTGCATGTCACTGGACCCCCCCCCTATATGGTTAGGAGTTGTTTAAAAGTTTTCCTTCATCATGTTGAAGCGGACTGTTCATTCGATAGACTTTTCGTTATTTTACAGTATCAGGCTAGAACATTTTGAAACTTTCAAACTTTTCCTTTGTTCTGATGGTACAAAGCATTAAACTTCAAAGTCGTTTTATACAATAATATTTGAAATTTAGGGCTTCATGAATTTACACCTGCTCTGAAATGTGAGATACTTCCTCCATTTTAAAATTGTACACATGAGGCTATACATATTCTCTCTCCTCCATAGTCATGTCCTACAAATATGGCCTTCATTAATAACTTGTATATTCAAATACATTTCACTCATTTCGGTGTCCTTCTTGACCGTCACCTTCCGGTTTCACATAGGGTATTGAGACTCATTATGTTAACGGAAACGGTGCAAATTCAACACCTAATTTATCGCTTATCAGAAAGGTAATTCAATTTTGCATCAATCCACCGGGTTGTTTTTACCCAATTGCTATTTTTGTATAAATATTGTTGCCCTTCAGAAAGTGGGACAGGGTACATTTTATTATAGGGGATTTGCAGGAATAACATTTTCGAATAGTAAAAGTCATTTGTATCCGAAAGAATCTTTGGATTTCAGCCTATTGGATTTCTCTTTACTCGTTGCATTCCTGGGGGGGGGGTAACTCCAGCTCTTCAGGGACGGGGGGTGCCACTTTGGAAAAAAGTACCCAAAAAAGTTCCAAAAATTCTGTTGATGCTACCCAAAAAGTTCCGGCAGGTTGATTGATTTTAAGTAAATACACAAAAATGATGCAAATTTTTTTTTTTAATTCTTGAAAAAATCAAAAATAGGATACCCAAAAGCTCCAAATTTGAAATCTCATACCCAAAAAGATTTTTACATTTTTACATTAGTGGAGTTACCCTCCCCCCCCCCCTCCCCGAGGTTGCATTGAACGATAATCGGTGTGGTGTAGAGACAAGGGTAGGTAAAATCCTGTATCTACGCATGTCTGCAGGAATAACATTTTTGTATAATAAGCGTCATTATATCCATAAGAATGACTTCTAAACATCATCATTTGAATTAGGCATTAAAGAAAAAGGACAGGACTGAATGGACATCGATATTTGAAATACAACACCGTATTATCAGTGTAATTTTATTTTTATTTTTGAACCCAAAGATTGAAAGACAATTAATTACCTCGTAGAATAATAATAATGCAACGATATATCTATATTTATACTTGTACGTGATATTGAGTTTGTGTCAATAGTAATACTTTTAATTAATACAGAGAGAGAATCTGCATTATGCAGCCCCTAATCTAAAATGTTGAAGGCATTCAGAATTTGAAGCTAAATTCAAATGTTTTTATATTACTCTTAAATGTCTTATATGCCTATATATTTATATGTGTTAATATAAATTTGGTGGAATTCTAAAATTAGGATGTTGTATCCTGATTGTATTATCAGCGATAATACAGTAAATAATTTTGATAAATTAGTTTAGATCTCCAATTTAATGTTTTTAAATCCAAGTGTTTTTATAAGACGAAAATGATTCAATATTCATAAAAAACAGATAACATGAACTAATCATTAATTAGACTTCAAATCAACTCTTCTGACGCTCTATAAGCATTCATATTAACGCCATGCTGCACCATTGATTGTCTTTCCTCATTGTTTAGAACATCGCCAACATGTAGTGTAATAGTACTTTGAGTCGAATGTTATTCGAATGTAACGTAAACAAATTGTAAGACATATAGTTGCTAGATGAATAATTGCATTGCATCTGTTTATCGTGCACTCCTTGTGTAAACCCAATAGCATCGTACTCTAGAGTGCATGATACCTGCTTAAATACATTAGAAGTGACCCAAATGCCATAATCATATGATGCAAAATTAATTCAATTTAAATAACATTAATAATATTAAAAAATCAAAATGCTTGGGACATGAGTTCAGAATCAATCCGTTCATCATTGATTGTTCAGTGTTTTAACGAACTCAAATTTAAGTCGATTTTGAACACCACAATCAGAATGTAGTTTTAGGCCTCTACCAGCCCCAGGTGAAATGAATGTTGAATGGATACACTCATTACTGAGGATATGTTTGATAAGGAGGCTAGCTTGGTGATCCAATATTGAATTATCCGTTTCACAATTGGATGTTTTCTCAAACCGATTTGAACTTGTGTGTTCTAGACAAAATTCATAATCTGAATCACCAACATAAAATCTCCTGTCAGCGTATGTAAATATTGGGCAATCGGAATCAGCCGCCTTATATTCTAGTCTTCCATCCGAATCAAATTTAATGCAAAGGCCCATCGAAGAAGTCGCATGTAAATGACCTAACAGAAACAAATAACCAAAGATAGAATTGTTATAATAATAATAATAATAATAATAATAAAAATAATAATAATAATAATAATAATAATAATAATAATAAATAATAATAACAATAATAATAATAATAAAAATAATAATAATAATAATAATAATAATAATAATAATAATAATAATAATAATAATAATAATAATAATAATAATAATAATAATAATAATAATAATAATAATAATAATAAATAATAATAATAATAATAATAATAATAATAATAATAATAATAATAATAATAATAATAATAATAATAATAATAGTAATAATAATAATAATAATAATAATAATAATAATAATAATAATAATAATAATAATAATAATAATAATAATAATAATAATAATAATAATAATAATAATAATAATAATAATAATAATAATAATAATAATAATAATAATAATAATAATAATAATAATAATAATAATAATAATAATAATAATAATAATAATAATAATAATAATAGTAATAATAATAATAATAATAGTAATAATAATAATAATAATAATAATAATATAATAATAATAATAATAATAATAATAATAATAATAATAATAATAATAATAATAATAATAATAATAATAATAATAATAATAATAATAATAATAATAATAATAATAATAATAATAATAATAATAATAATAATAATAATAATAATAGTAATAATAATAATAATAATAATAATAATAATAATAATAATAATAATAATAATAATAATAATAATAATAATAATAATAATAATAATAATAATAATAATAATAATAATAATAATAATAATAATAATAATAATAATAATAATAATAATAATAATAATAATAATAATAATAATAATAATAATAATAATAATAATAATAATAATAATAATAATAATAATAATAATAATAATAATAATAATAATAATAATAATAATAATAATAATAATAATAATAATAATAATAGTAATAATAATAATAATAATAATAAAAATAATAATAATAATAATAATAATAATAATAATAATAATAATAATAATAATATAATAATAATAATAATAATAATAATAATAATAATAATAATAATAATAATAATAATAATAATAATAATAATAATAATAATAATAATAATAATAATAATAATAATAATAATAATAATAATAATAATAATAATAATAATAATAATAATAATAATAATAATAATAATAATAATAATAATAATAATAATAATAATAATAATAATAATAATAATAATAATAATAATAATAATAATAATAATAATAATAATAATAATAATAATAATAGTAATAATAATAATAATAATAGTAATAATAATAATAATAATAATAATAATAATAATAATAATAATAATAATAATAATAATAATAATAATAATAATAATAATAATAATAATAATAATAATAATAATAATAATAATAATAATAATAATAATAATAATAATAATAATAATAATAATAATAATAATAATAATAATAATAATAATAATAATAATAATAATAATAATAATAATAATAATAATAATAATAATAATAATAATAATAATAATAATAATAATAATAATAATAATAATAATAATAATAATAATAATAATAATAATAATAATAATAATAATAATAATAATAATAATAATAATAATAATAATAATAATAATAATAATAATAATAATAATAATAATAATAATAATAATAATAATAATAATAATAATAATAATAATAATAATAATAATAATAATAATAATAATAATAATAATAATAATAATAATAATAATAATAATAATAATAATAATAATAATAATAATAATAATAATAATAATAATAATAATAATAATAATAATAATAATAATAATAATAATAATAATAATAATAATAATAATAATAATAATAATAATAATAATAATAATAATAATAATATAACCTCCTCCATACCTCTCACGCACATCCTGCTCTTCTCTTTAGAGCCAATGCAGTATTGACCACCCATCATGGTCAAGGGATCAACACATGCTCTTTCAACAGTTTGTGGAACATCGTTGGTGCAATATCCCCATGGACTCCAGTCCCTCCAACCACCATTAACTGAAATAACAATTGGATCATAGAATCGAGTTATCATGTTTCAAATCAATGAGATAATAAATTAGCTTCGTTTTTATTTCCATTTTTACATTTATTCTGGAAGAGCTAGTAATGAAGAATTACATAGAATGGTACTATGCATCGATACAAAACGGGTTCATATCGGCATAGAAAGGTCCAAAAATTTGCTATTTTGAATCTCATAGTTTTCAATCGAACCTTAGTTCAGGCAGGCGATAAAGATTTTATTACAAGATGTTTCGGGAACAGCTATCTTATCTTTCTTCGATACCTGATCTGTTTGATACTTTTGATATAATATTCTGTTTCCAACGAACTCCACCGTCAGATTTTGGAATTACATGTAGGATTGTATGTTTGCACCATATAACATTTATCAATCTAGTACTTCTATGTATTTGTCATCTGTTCTATGGAGATTGCATATACTCTCTCAGGTTGTCCTATGGTAGTTGTTGTTGTGAGTTATTTCAAATCAAAATCATAGATAGCTTCGCGGATTTTTGATGTTGTTGGTTGAAATGTTTGTAACAACTATGAGTAACAACTATAGACAGGACAGTCACTTTCAGCATTTAAAGCAATCTTACGCCATTTGATTTTGATGACATTTTGCAATCACTTGATAATTTCATCAATTTCATAATGTCATCGGCGTTTGTCGAATGTGTGGAGTGCAGTCAGTAACACAACTTTATACAGTTACATCGCATATAGAACATAGCTAGTTGTATTCGTTTTGGCTACATTTTTCAACAATGTATATCATTGGGTGCATCTATAATCATGATTTCATTACTTAAAACAAATTATAAGCGTTACTCTGTTTTTTTTATCGTTCAAACCTTGAACCAATTCTTCGTTACGGCTTTCCAAACAGTTCTTTAATATTCAAAATTATCCAACAAGTTCATATTTTCCTGCATATTCCTGGCATTCTTGTGAATATCATATCAAATGCACAGATACATTTCTATGAGATTTTATCAAGCATGTTACTATCTTTTCCCTGTACCTGCAGCACTATTTCAGTTTTGCTACAACTAGTTATTCACTAGAAAGGGGAATGACCACTATTCAAATTAACAAGTTTTCGTAAATTTCCATGGAATCATCCAGATTATCGAACATATTGGAACATAATATGTTCTAAATTAGAACGAGTTAGAACATAATTTTTACTCTGTTTTCAACTGCATGAATATTGAGTAGTAATCATCTATGTATTATTTAATAGAGCAAGAAGAAGATAATGTTACCTGGAGTTGGTTCCACATGTTGATAATGTTCCTGAAATATATTGATATTACAATATTATTCACATTTGAAAAATTTAAATTTTAAAAACAGAACCTCGTTCCATAATAGCGGTAATGTTAATGGAGTAAGCACAGGGTAATTACGTACTACAGCAATATATGCTACTTCACTTCTGGACATGGATTGTTCATTTATTTCAAAATATTAGGATCAGTTGCCCATGGGGTACTTCCTTAGAGGCTGCTGCATTTTATTTGTACGATGATGGTAGCATGATGGCAATTCTGGGGTATCAAAATTTTGGCTAATTTCTGCAAGATTTTCAGTCACTATCAGTGAATAGAGCATAATTCCGGCTGTGATATGCCAATACCCCTGCTAACTATCAAAACCTGGAATGCGTTAGTACTAGCAAGATGCCAGAAAGTGTTGATCTACTACAGTGATCTACAGATGCACAGAAGAAAGAGTCAAATCCTGGCTCCGGCAGGAGCATCAACATTTCAACAGAAGCCAGACTGGAACTTGCGGTAGTTGGAGCCGGATTTACCACAAATATCCATCACAGTGACGTTAACATTTTAGTGCATATCTAGGGCATATCTACCAGTGTAACTTTCTCCATTCCAGATGGAACATGGATCTGTTTTTCGACTTGACCAGTTTGATAAACATAAATCAAACACGTGTCACTTTTCCATTCGATGTTGACGCATCCACTTTTCATTCTTGAACATTTCAATCCACATTGTATCTGTGATGAGGCAGCAACGACAACAGTAGATGTGTAAGTGTACGGTTTGAGATCTTTCACTGGAAGTGGGAACAAAGAAAGTTTCTGCTCTGCAGATATCATTACAAGCAATGGAATCATATGCAGAAATGACATCAACATCTTTATCAAACAATGATATATTGCAACCCTTAAAAGAGAAAGAGCTTGTTTAAACAAATATGCTTCCAGTTAAACAGACATTAGCTATAGAAGTAAAATGAGGAAGCTTTTCCTAGGAGAGGCCATATTTCAGGCAGGTACTGAGACATGTCATTGAAGGAGTAACGTTCACTAGACATTTACTGAATTTCAGAATATCTTTTCATTCATTTAATCTGTATGTTCTAGGATCCTCATATATACCCTACTCGCATCCTGACGTTAGCTAGCAAGTATTGGCTTCAGTGTATATTTTTGGTTGAGCTTCTTGTGTTGCTTGATGCAGTTGTTTTCTGCCTACATCTCATGTATAGCCTTATTAAATTATATTGAAGTATAAACTGACATGTGCATTAATGATCATTATATATATATACAGGTAATTGCATGCTGTCTTTGTGTGATGTGTTATGATTCTAAGCAAGTAACACTTGAAACAAAATTAGACACAGAATAAATATATTTCAGTTATTGCACAACTTTTCAAATATCAATGTCGTTGTTTTCAAATTTCCAAATATTTGTTATTTGTATGACTATTATTAGACAGATATAAACACTAGAGATATAGATTGCAAGAAATGCAAAACTGTTTCTTAATATAATCTATTCATCACTGAATTGTATTGGCAATTTTCATTTCATTCCTTGTTGCTATTTGGATTCGGGAAGCTTTATCGCAAGTATACGTCATGTACATTAGACTAGTCCAAAATATGAAGGTTTGAAAGTTGGATTGCATTCTTGATTTTATTGTTCTTATGGGTAGAAAAAAAAATATTTGGAAATGGGCGCTCAATTTCCCACCAAATTAATACACAATGTCAATGAGGAAAGCGCTTCAAAATTTCAATGAAATATAATTAAATATTAGTAAAGTATTCTTCAATAATTTTTTATGTCTGCAAAGATAACAATTTCAATTATATTACTGTAGCCTCTAAAAAGCTATTGGATGAGAACCTATACTGAAAAAGTGTGTTTCAAAGTGTATCCAATTCTCAATTGGACAACGTCATTACTACATGACCGATCTATCTATCATTTGAACCTATGATTGTCTTACCCACTAGAACAATAAAATCGAGAATGCAATTCAACTTTCAAACTTCCCTTTTTTGGATCAGTCTAATGTAGATATTGTTGTTGTATGCCTATGAAGCCGACATTTGAGCATATTGTTTATTTGTAGATTTGTAGTACAAAGTTACAAACTCACCGAGAATACATAATCAGTATTTGATTTTTAAAAATGATCCACTTTTTAATTTTTCTTCACGAGGTTTATTACTCTGCAAAAAAGTAATATTATTAATAAAAATAATAATCATATGACGAGTTTTAAATGTTTTAGTTCTTTTAGTTTTTGTATCATTTCAGCTGTTTATGGGCCTTGAAATATAAATATCAAGTTGCAAATTCATGACAAAGAGAATTCTAGGAGGGCTATTGCAACGTTTCGAATTATCAATGTAATTCATTTTTCAAGCTAAAAAAATTATAAATTTGTAAACGGTTATATAGTCTAAAATAAATTTAATTTACATAGTTGTATGTAATGGGTATTGAAAAGATATTGACTGATAACAATGCAGATAAAAATAACTATGATAGATGTATCAGGTGGACAATTCCATCTGCTCTTGAAAGTTATTTTGTCGTAGTTGCTATAGTTACAGTCACAATAGAGAGTTTGTCTTGTTCTGTGCAAGTAATCGTTCAACGCAGGATAATCGTTGGATATATATGTTGGGAAATATATATTCATTCGATGTACGTCCTCGTTTAAGCTTTTAGTATGCTTGTAGATATTCTGCAATGTTGACAGCTGCTTTTGAAGAGAAAGCAAATTATCTATTGAAATACATTCAGATTAGAAATATACTAACCAAAAACTTGAATTCAAAAATATATCTTTTATTCGAATATGAAGAGAAATTAGAAGCCTGCTTATAATCATTGAATGCGATTTGTCCGTTTACAGTATTAAATTTTGGTTTTTGCTTTATAATTTTTATTATTCATGTCAATGAGATGTTTAATATTTAAATTGATCTGCTCAAATTTGCGATTTCCATAGAACATGCCGATCCGATTCACCACCAAGTTTGAAACTACTTTCAAATTGATAATATTTTATGTCCGAAACATCTGTTTGCCCAGAATCGGTCGCAAATAATAAAATAAAAATAAAGTCTTGATCAATTTTAGTAATGTGCATGCTTTGTTCAAAGGGTAGAGCAAGATACGTTTTTCACAACAGTTAAATGCTTTTATTTGATCTATTATCTTCATGTTCTGTCTGTGGAATTCGTAAGGCGCTTTGGAGGTGTTGAATCGATAAAGCAATAGAATCTCAGCAGGGCAGTATGGCAAGGAAAGTAATTTTACGATCAAAGTCTTCTTAACTCAAATGCATATGAAACATGAATTGAACAAGAGATCTATAAAGCGTCGCTTTTATTCTAAAATTTTTTATTAAAAGTTATGAATTTGTAATGATGTGTAAAAAAATATACTTTTCTAGACAGAATTTGTTATGTTCGAGAAAAAGATACGGACATAAATTATTTCAATTAACTTTGAACAAATACAACTTCAATGATAGAAAAATATTCTATCGAAATAGAATTGATTTACTCCAGCTTTCGAAGCATTCAATCAAGTCATCGTTTATTTAATGTTTTTTAACAAAACCAAAACTAAATCAAGTTTACAAAACGGTTTTATAATTCATTCAAATTTGTATTTGTATAAGTAGGGTAAAAGGTTGAACGGCTTCAAATTCCTTGGATTTAAGTCCTTGTAAATAGAAAATCGTCTGTACTTGGTTTTCCAGAATCAATTTGATGCAATAACTGATGATTTCAAATTCAAAGGCATTTTAAAAATCAAATTAACAAATTTAATGTAAAGCATTGAATATATTTTTGAAAAAAAACTACGAAAATAATATTTATATTAAAATAAATAAGCCTTAGCTATAATGATTATATTTATTTAATGAATAGTAACATATGAAAAATTACTTGATTCTGATTGGCTAAAAGAAAGCTAATATTTCCGAATTTTTCTTGAAAACAGCGCAAAAAAGCGAAAAACGCTGCAAAAAGTGAAATCTAAATTTGATTGGTAGAGAGAACAATGGAACTCAAAATGAAACAATAGGAATGAAATTTGGAAAAGCAACGGGAATGCAAACCTTCTCTGATACAAATAATTCTTAATTGCAATATGACTGACAAAATTTAAAATGCCCAGTAGGAAACAAAAAGTAACTGAAAAAGTAAGTCTAATGGTTACTTTACATTTTAAACATTATTTTAATAATTATACATTACAGGGTAAGTTTCAGTTCGGGAATAAATAATTCATTGATGACGAGTCATTTCCTTTGGATTCTTTTCATATCATGTATATTATTAAGAGGTAATCATACAATTAATCGTTCAATTCTGGATTAATTTCCACTCGTGTTTTTCTCAAAAGATAAAATTCCACTCACTTTCTTGCAATTTGACATTTTTTGAAAATCCACTCATGCGGAATTGAACACGAAACCGTAGATTACCTCTGCAAATAAACTTACTCTTTTGGTTTTGCAGTATAAGAACATAGTATTGAACAACAGATGAAAATCAAAGAAAGCTAGTTGAGTGTAATAAAATAAAATAAATCTAGGCTCAACTCAATTTTACAAGTTCTCATAAGTAAACGAGTGTAAGTTAATATTAATAAGTTAATAGTCTACAAAATTAATGTAAAAATGTATAGTATGAATATAAAACGGACTCACCCGATCAAATTGTTAGTTTTCTGTTAAGTTTTTCAACTTTGATATATAATATAAAAACAGGACGAGACAAATAATAAACCGCAATCAATCGATTTTAGAAATGATATGTTCTGCTATCTGCAAATACTATCAACTTGGATTTGACTGTATGTAAACTTATGCATAATTAATTAACGCTCTTAGTTGACAATACTGCCACATAAAATATCCATGGAAACGAAAAATGAACATGAATTTTCGCATTTTCTATATCACCATGCAACAGAGTTTTTTTTTGATTAAATATTATGAAAAATACATAAACGTAGGAAATATTTTTAATTATCTTTATCAATAAGCTAATAACACATTGCATGTACTATATTGCAATAACAATCGAATGAAATGATAATTTAATTATCCCACACCACTGTAATTTGATACAACATTATTGCAGTAGACAAAGTAGACAAACTGGGTTTTAAGTAAACAACGATGGAAGTAAATTAGTGTGCTTCTTAATACTTTTGTATATAATTATATTGGTTTATTAAAATTAAAGATTGATTTTATTACTTATTTACTTCTAGATGTACTAAGCCTACTTAAAATAATGATTTTAGAAGTGTACTTTGTTATTTGTACTTCAATGATTATCTTTAAAGTAAGATATACCTTCAAAATTTAAATCTAAATGGAAAATAAAATATTATAGAGAATAAAATTTCAAAAAACAAAAAAATGATAACGGCTGATTTTTTTAGCTTTCTGCACATAGTATCATACCAGAAGATGAGATTGTTTGTTCTAACAATCTTTCTCAGCTTGAGTCACGTGCTTGCGTACGCTACACCATCTGCGTTTCTGGAATAAATTTATTTTTGATTCCATTTTTCAAAGTACAGCTGTCTCTGACTGGGCCTGGCAAAAAAAAAATTAATCAGAGGGAGTTTTAGCCTGCGTGCAGACTCAAATCTATTTTTTTTTCAAACTACCCATTTTCAAAAAGGTATATAGTCCAGCCAGTGAAGCACAAAAATCGACCGAACCTATCACTAATTGCAACAGAAGATATTTTTACATCAACATGACCAGAAAAATAACCTCTATCACATCCTAACGTCCATAAAAATCCAAGTACTATTTCTACCTGAATTTGATGCATTTCTATCTAATTTGCAAGAAAACACTTTAAGTAGTCAAAAACACACCCAAGAGCACTATAACGTGAAGTAAAGTACATCACATATCTCAGAAACAGCAATGCTTCGATTTTCTGAAATCAAAAATCCTGATTTCGTCATCAACTGTCCTACATCAGAATGAGGTTTAAAATCAGGCAAATGTGTTTATGCATCAAAATTGATAAAATAAATAAAAATGTTAAATTATAGATCAATAGGATTAAGAAGGATCAAATTTGATCTATATTTTGTTTACAAAGTATTAAATAACCTTGTAGATATAAATGAACTATTTATACTACTAGCATGCAGGTCCATCCTATCCTAATGTTAACAGCAGCATCAAGAACTTTTTCTGTTCACGAGTCATTTCGTAGTGGAACGACCTACCAAACGAAATTGTAATTGCACCAACGTTGGCAACCTTCAAATCAAGATTAGATGCAATTGATTTATCAAAGCATTGTAAATGTTAATTTTCCATTGCCTTTAAATTCAATACAAATAAATATGTGTTTTAAATTTAGTAATATGTATTTTACGGTTATATTATTTAACCAATAATTGATAATTGAGCTCCAACAGTAGCACGACATGAGTTTTAAATTAGTATATCACATATAAATATATGATATATATCTTAATTTAGGCTAAAGGTTGTATGTAAGTGGAATGTGATGTCTCCTTTATTTGCCTGCCAATATAAAGGCATTTGGCAAAAGATATCAAATAAAAAAGTATAATAATAATAATGAGTGCAGGTCTTACTGGTGAACATCCTACGTGCCAGCGGAAAACAACCGCAATGATCTGGTTATTAAATCTACATATCCTAGTTATTGAATTGTTTGACTTTAATGAAGCGGTTGTATAAAATTAAATATTGAATTATTTTTTCCTCTAGATAACTCTAGATTACCTAGATTACCCGCACTGGATGCGGGAGACCGGTACTTGATTCCTCCTTGGTGCTCAAAATTTATTTGATGTAGGCCTTGGTGATTTAGATTGTATAAATGTATATAGGTGTGACTGACCTTTCGTTTCCACACAAAACGAGATTGTTATCTCATCTGGTTGAATTTATGTAGCTGATGCACCTATTGGCATTGCTCGATGTGATGATTCTTAGAAACAAACCGATCTGATTTAATTTCGCATTCGGTTATCGAGAACTGAAGAAGGAGTGGATAAAACGATCTAATCTAGTCATGGTACTAGTTATTAATCAGTTGATCTGTAATATTCAAAAAATACAGACTAGTATGATGATGTCATGAAAAAGCTGCAATTCAGTTAGAAAGATTAAAATGACTTAATAAAACCCGTACCCCATTGGAAATGCGCTTGCATAATTTTCGTACCCCTTTCTGCTTGGTCGAAGAATTCATGAACTTAACAAACATTAATGAACAATTCAATTCCTGGAAACCTCGGAAGTTCCTAACCGTAAAAATTTCCTGTTTTCCATCGACTGTTTCATGAACTGTTCGATAAAATTTGGCCATTTTACTTTCATGAACTTTCATGAAAATTCATACCTCTTCATTTTATAATACATACCTATCACATATTGAGTAACAATGAATACTGATGTTCACCATCATACATGCGGGATTAGAAGTAAAGAACAATGGGTGAATGGGTATATGAGGAAGTGAGGATACTACAAATACACAGGTTAACTGGAAAATTCTTTACCAACGAAATACTCTATTATTAAACAATTATTTTACAGCTTTAGGGAATGGACTCATTATCTGTTATGAAATTTTTCAATTTAAAAAAATTGGAGACTTTGATGATTTGTATATGAACAATGAATGTGAATGTTAATATCGACAAAACCTTTTAAATTGGATATATGAGTAAACGGTCATTTTCTATCCTATGCAGTTCTAAACTTTTAAGATAATAATAATCTATATTTATAAGATTCTTCAGAATAAAAGTTTTGATATTTGAATATCGATTTTGTGAAGAAACTTTGAACACGATATGATATTGCGATGTCTTCATCTGTACATATGGATTCCATCCAGAATTGGCGGATTCCATGACCCGGGCTGCTCATAAACGATATAAGCTTTTAGAAGAATTTCAAGGTCTTTCAAATAAAACACTTTTTTTTACCAAGTAAGCCATAGATGACTAACATGAGACCCTTCTTGAATAGCACAATGGATAGAAGATTTATGATTTGATGATAATGAAACGAAAGTATTTCGTAATTCAGATGTATTCAATCTACGACGGTCGACGTAAAGTGCCTTACATGAGCAAAGCTTTGGGAATTTCATTTATCCAAATTGCATTTATTCTGGTTTACACTGCAGTGCACTAAAGGGAGGTTATTATTTTTCCGAAATAGCTGACAAATTTCAACTGATAACTGACGGTAAACAGAATATTCAACAGCCTGCATGGAGTCATGCGCAGTAGCACCCTGTCCCGTCTGATATTTTGGCCACATCTGAATTAAATCTGAATCTCGCACGATTGACTGTACTTCGGTTTGATTTGTATTTCAAACTCAACTTGACTTTGAGATTTCTGATGGCGGCCAGAAAATGGCGGTCTTGTCCGAATGTAATGAGATTAAAGTTTCAAAATAACAGCTTTCGACAATAGTCATCGTCATATAATATAATTTGTGTGGATACAAAGTTTTTATCCTGGTCATCGTGAAATTCCAGTACAGTTGATGTAACATTTATCAATTATTTGCACGTCTACGTTGTTACTTATCAACGAACAGTCTAACAGAGACAGAGTACACAGTGTATTTTTAAATAGCTAATATTGAATATTGGACAGGGTAAGGGAAGATATTTGAAAAATTAACATGAAGTATGGTGTAATCTAACTCAGCTTTGAATAGTAAGATATGATAATATCAATATAACATCAAAACATGAATAGATTGTACACATAGAATGGGCTAGTCTATATTTTCTAAAGTCATTGCTCGTAGACTAGCCTACCTTCAAATCATAGTCCATAACCTACATTAATCAGAAAAGTAAGGGAAGGAGCTCACTCAATCAATTAAGGGCTAAGGTACTAACTGATGATGGATAGGCTTAGTGATCCACTGTCTTTGATCTGATATAGTATTTATTAAATTACAAAAAAGCTAACATTAATGAGCGACTATTATGGAAGAGCTTTTGGTCTCCACTACACACAAGCACACACCACAACCTTGTATACAGTATCTCAATTCAGTTGAAAACTAATAATTATTGTTTTTAAAAACAACTTATCTGAAATAGTAAACAAACTTATCTATTTGTATTGTAGACTTTGCAGCACTGAGTCAGAGTAAATGTTTGTAATATTGTTTAAAATCATAGAAATGTAGGCTACTTGCAGAACAAAATCCTCTGATAAAGTGTTCCACCGTGGATATAGCACAGCTAATAACTGGATTCTTAACCACTTGCAGAAACAGGATAATTGTGGCATTTGGGACGATTACTTTGTCATAATCCTTTACACCTTGCCTATAATAATTATTAATTAATATGTATCAACATGTGTGTATATGCATCAATATGAGATACTTACACAACAAATAACTAATGGACAATCTACAAGATTATAGGCTAAGCTAATTTTTGATTTATAAAGGGTAGGCCCCTGGGCTACAAAGTTGAAAGAGACGGCATTCTGAGGTGATCAGTCAAGATAATTAAAATTTAAGCAACATCGGTAATCTTCATCAGGATGTCTCGTGATATTAAACTACCTCCTAGAAAATTATGTTGGACATAAGGGAGGCTGAGAGCTCGACTGTACGCGGACATATGTTTTGTAGATTAAGCCTAGTAATCGGCAAAGAGAAATGTTAACATTTCAATAGCAAATATGCCCCTAACATGCCTTGGCAGAAATCATGAAACAATAGAGGGATGGTTTATATTTCGTGTAGGGCCTACTTCTGTGTGTGTACTCTTTTACTAAAAATATCATACATTTATGAAAATTGATGTTCTTCAAGCAAATATCAAAATAATGAGTTGAAGTTTAGAAATAGGCTAGATACAGTTGAAATCTGTGTATAGCAGCCAGCTATGAGAGATAGATATATTGATCAATGTAGACTGGTAGCTCAATAGTAGAGTGCATGTAGTCCCTGTGGGAGACCAGGGTTTGATTCCTCATCGCCTCACACAATGTATTTTATCTATACGTACTAGTAACTTTCATGTAATAGAGCTAATAGTAATTTCAATTAGTTGATTATAAATTTGACTGCTGTTCAGACATTCATTCCCATGCAAACGAGCTTGAAGCTTATGTGGTTAAATTTAAATTGTAAACTGCGAAGTGAAACAAAATTATCCCATCACACCATTAGATGCAGGTGGCCTTTATATGCAGGGTTGATTAGATAGAAAATACTATTTCAGGCATACCAAGAGTGACCACTGTAGACGGGTGGCTGCTGTATAGAGGTGACCACTATGAATTCTGGCAAAGGGGCATGTGGCCATTGTTTTCAAATTAATTTTAATAAGACTAGGCGTTTGGCGTGGTCCTGGAATACTATAGCAGAAAAAGCTACAGGGGTGCAACCCTGGGCAGCACAATGCTGTACCAAAACCTTTGAAGCCATTGTTACTCGAGTCGTATAGCTAATCTGTCTCCCCTACTACCTTCTTTTAAGTCACTTCAGAATCAATCAAATGCATTTCTAATTTTGTACCGATTTTGTTGGAAACTCTCCTCTTACACCCCCTCTGAGTTTTGAATCTCTCTCTTGTCACGTGGGTATTTTCAGTGTGCATTGTTCAAGGTAGTCAAATTAGCCCTATTCACAAATATATTCATAAACAGGATAACAATAATTATGGAGCAATTTCTCTTTGCCTGTATTGTCGAAATTAATTGAATTCATTTAACAACTATCAATTTACCTATCATGAATTAGAAAACGTTCCTGCACAACAGTAGTAAGTTTCACTTGATGTTTACATCTACAAACAAGAAAGATTTTGTTTGATGCCTTTGTTTTCCATCATTTCGAATACTGTGCTGACGTCTGGGAGAACCAACAGTATGCAAAAACACCTTGATTGCCTACATAATCTACTGAACAAGGATACATGGCATTGGTGTCCTTTATATTATCGATGATTAGAAATAAAGTATACGCTAAGTAAAGCTCGTGCTCAAGAATGTTTAGAGAAGGTGCCTATTTAACTTGCGCTAGTGCAAGTTTCCCCGTCTGTTTTGATCCTCTCACAAGGCCCATGGCTGCCACCTAGTCTGCTGCTCTTTGGTTAATCCGTAAAAGTATACGCAAAATGCAGGCTGTGATAACAGTTCTTGAACTTTAAATGGACCAACAAATATTCATGAATTGTTCATGAAAAACAGGTCATTTAACCAGCTATAGCTACGTTCAGCCCAAACTATCAAGGCTGTAAAAATTGTCAGTAAGAAGAATTGAAAGCAGCACAAAAATAAGTGTATAGTATGAAGATCAGTATGTATAGTACTGCACTTTGAAAAGTTGAAACGGTCAACACAACAGTTATTCTAATGTTTCTTGAAAGGCCTATTCAAATCGAAAAACTACATTTAAAATAACTTCTCAGAAAAGTGACTACTGCCCAGAATTTGTAAAACAGCCTTGTATTTAAGGTTCATGAATAGTTATGGACTCAACAAATTTTTTGTAGGGGAATATGCCTACTTATTTGCGTAGCACCAACCAAAGATAAATCTATGTGAAAATCATATGATAATAATTAATGAAATATTTTGTAATAATAAAATGAAATAAAATTTAAAAGAAACTTTCTTAAAAGCATCAGGACCAAATTTCTGAGTAATGAAGAATCATACCCTCTGGCCTCTATAATATAAACTTTGTAATAGAATCTACATTAATCATACTATCACAGAGTCATATCTGACAGGTATAATTTAAGTGAACAACCTTCAACCTTTTTGGCTGTGTTTAAAATCAAACCCACAACGAAAGTTTTGAGCCTCATTTATTTTGCACCTGCGTATTAAAGATGTGCGAATCCAATCAGATTGGATCGCATCCAGGTAGTGATATTTTAGGTCTTTGGATTGGGTCGAATTTGTATTTATTGATTCCAGATGATTTTGGATTTTGAAACTTGGAAGAGTATTTGTACTTTGTAGCGATTAATCAATGTGTTCTAGTTTTCTCTCAACTGACTGCTTCTTGTACATATAGCGACATTCATGTTCCACTCTCTAGTATTCCACTCTCTAGTACATCAATTACACGTTTGATGTGAAATGAATTATACAATTTCTTCAAGGAAATGATCAAGATTATTGATTCATTGTACGTATTGTATTATCATTTTGATGTGCTGTATGTGACTGTCTCATGTCAGCACCCTATATAATTCCTGTAATCTATCTATGTTGTCTATGTGTAGATTAAATAATAAATGAGATACAGTTTAGCCTTCATTGTGCTCACTATCCATTGGGTCTCGAATATCAATTAGTTGTTGTTATAGCAAAGCCAGCTATACGACATAAAGTGATAGTACGTCACATTTATTCATGCTGGTATTTATTATTGCTGTGTGGTAGTTTGTATTATATCACAGTAGTAGTAACTAAGTGTCTAACGAAGAATATCCAGCATCAAGTTAAAAGACATCTGATTAAAGCGCCTGAGACTGTATCAAGCAATCATCCATAAATCTATACATTAAAAACTTGGATTAGTTTACATTAACTACAAATTATTTGCTTCGAATCGGATTATATTTATAATTGGCATATTGCTTCAAATCGGATTGGAATCGGATCATTACAACATTCATACCCGTAATCAATTTTGTGTAAATTCGATCTGATGCACACTTCAATGCGTATGGTCTTGCTTCAAGATGGCATGAACATATATACTGGCTCTTGCTATCATTGAACTATACTACAGTTACGCCTACTTGTAGTTTTTAAAATTGAAATAAATTGATTAAAAGCCTATCGTTCATTCATGCATTTTTAAATATTTACATTGTTTTATGGAATTCAGATAATTGATATTTTCTGAATTGATTAATACTGCACGCTGTTAGTTTTGAAGCTTCAATATAATTGTTTATGGTATGACGACTTTCAGCGCAATACACTGCAACTGACTTGTTTCAGTCAAAACTCTGTGGCTTGGTAGAGATTTTATCGATAAGAAGTACTATATTAATATATCATATCATAACTAACATTTTGAAATATATTGAATGTTTGAGAATTATAAAGATTTGAAAAATCAATTTCTTATTCAATGAATTGATTAAAATTAAAGCTGATAAATACATGTATATATGATAATCATATCATAGACAATGGATCACTAAGCCTCACTATCATCAATTATTACCGCAGTTGATTGAGTGAGCTCCTTCCCTTACTTTCCTGATTAATGTAGGTTATAGACTATGATTTGAAGGTCTATGAGCAATGACTTTAGAAAATATAGACTATCCTATTCTATGCCGGATTCTATGTGTACAATCTATTCATGTTTTGATGTTATATTGATATTATCATATCTTACTATTCAAAGCTGGTTAGATTACACCATACTTCATGTTAATTTTTCAAATATCTTCCCTTACCCTGTCCAATATTCAATATTAGCTATTTAAAAATACACCGTGTACTCTGTCTCTGTTAGACTGTTCGTTGATAAGTAACAACGTAGACGTGCAAATAATTGATAAATGTTACATCAACTGTACTGGAATTTTACGATGACCAGGATAAGAACTTTGTATCCACACAAATTATATTATATGACGATGACTATTGTCGAAAGCTGTTATTTTGAAACTTTAATCTCATTACATTCGGACAAGACCGCCATTTTCTGGCCGTCATCAGAAATCTCAAAGTCAAGTTGAGTTTGAAATACAAATCAAACCGAAGTACAGTCAATCGTGCGAGATTCAGATTAAATTCAGATGTGGCCAAAATATCAGACGGGACAGGGTGCTACTGCGCATGACTCCATGCAGCCTGTTGAATATTCTGTTTACCATAACTGACAGCATATAATGAAACCAGTCACGGTATCATCACGACATCACGGCCGGGTATCACGTTCATCAAACTCAGGGACAATCAACACCTCAGATCAGTCACGGTATCAAAAGGTACCAACAATCTTGCCGAAAATGTTATCATGATTTTGAAAGCCAATAATAGGCAGTTCTCAAAAACTTTAAACTACATAATTTCCCCCCGACAATGCATGTCCATGATATTATTTGCCAGGTGCATCAAGATGAAGAATTTTGTGCTTATTGTGTATACCCCCATGACATTGAATTGTACAGGAAATTGATTTGCTATTTGCTGGTTGATACGTTAAAAGGCCATCCATAAATTTCGTAATCGGTACTTGCAGTTAGTTTAACAGCCCCCTCCCATTTTTAAGAATTTTGTCTCCGTTTTTTCCGAATGTGTCCACGTGCAACAACTTTGAGATTAATGGTGATTTCACGATTAATAATGGATTTATAGTTCAGCTTTTATGTACAATAAAAATCGGTTGAAATATCAATAAACTGATAATTAAGCGCAATATAATCTTTCAAAAAGTGCTACAGAGATAGTCGAGATGCGTACACACCTTGATGGTTGACACGCACCCCCTTTCTCCATGTACGCAGCTGTACGCGTTTGGTAATGCCCCCTCTCCCACAACTGAGTACTCCATAGATGACCCCTGATTTAAAGTCATAAATTTTCACTGTGGCTTCAGAACTACACATGAACAACACAGTTAATACAGAACTACAATGTATTGCTTCTATTATGATACGATCTGAGATGATAATTTACATCGAAGCAAAATCAAGACTACAAATTGGAACTACTAATGACTTTGTGGGTTGTATATAGCGCTATGAAACGTCAATTTCTTTTTTTAGTTGGCTTTTCATTTCGTAGGTATTACTTAATCTCTTTCTGCAATTCTCGTCAAATGAACTTCAACTTCGTCATCATTCAAAACCCTAATAAAGATAAATATATTTAAAAAAAACATTAAGAACATATTTTGAAATAAATTGAGACCTAGGAATGATCTGTGTAGAAAATTTGTGCATGTGTGTTCTCATCAGGCAGTTGAATGCTTTCAATTTCATTAATTTGGAGACACGAAAACAAAAGGCACAATGTGGAAGGAAAAGGAACATGGAAAATTCCAGAATTTCCAAAAACATGAACCCAACCAAAAAATTTGCAGGATTACGTTAGATTATGACACGTTATATTTTAGAATGATTGTCCAGACCTGGGGTTGACAAGTTAACTCCCCTGGCAAGGAACTGTTCAATAAAGTGTTTCAAAAACATCCAAATAACAGTATTTTTCGAAGCAATATAAATATTTTCTCTGGCCAGACTGTCCGTCCCCTGTCCAGTCCCACCATAGATTGAAGATTTCTTTATAATTCTTATATGCAGGACTCAATCAAATGGAGACCACTGAGACCGACGGTTGCAGGTACATTTTAGGAACAATAGAGTTACTGTAGGCACTTTAGTTAACTTCAGAGCAGCAACTCACCTGAACTTTGGACTATCCACAGAAACAACAGATACTTCCAATTCAGAAGGTTTGAAATCAACAGACAGAATTGTTGATAAGCATGTAATAGCAGTCTGTAAGAAAATAAGACAAATGATTTGGTTTATGTGACAACAGCTGTTTTTATGCTGTGTAAAAGACAATTCGTTAGGGTCAGTCACACGATCAATGTCTATTGTCTACACAGAGCTGGGAGGCTATGGGGAAGCATCAAACACCTCCAGTACAAACCTTGCTGATTATTCATAATGCTGATCCAAATTTTGACTTCACTAATCTTAATATATAAAAAATTTAGACATTTTTTAGCGTCTTTCTAACCTTCTCTTTCATTTCTACGTCCATTTTATATGCACTTAAACTAAGAAAGGTTTGACCTTCAAATCAAGATCCTTGCCTATAGTGTTGTGATGTGATTGCATTTTTAATCGGTTTAACACTTCGACTGCGCCTGGCCAATTAGCACATACATTCCATTAAGAGGCCACCTTCATTGCATTATCCAAAAATGTTTGACTACAAAATAGTTTATAGGGTATCAGATTGCCAGTTTGCAGATAAGTGGGAATTTCACTTATCCGGATTGCACTTAAGTGGGTTACACTGTGGTACAGTATACTGTGATAATATTAAAAATAGTGTTTACAAGTTTACAACATCATTAAACTAATTACATCAATTTATATATTAAGCCCCGGCCAAATGACTTTTTATTTCGCCAACATTCATCGGATTTTGTTGAGTTCATTTTCGTCAACATCTTGAGGGTGGCCAAATGACTTTTTATTTTGCCAACATTGTTGAATTCAACAAAATTCGATGAATGTTGAGAAAATAAAAAGTCATTTGGCCACCCTCAAGATGTTGACGAAAATGAACTCAACAAAATCCGATGAATGTTGGCGAAATAAAAAAAGTCATTTGGCCAGGGCTTTAGGCAACACGGAGTGTTGTACAGTGTTATGCAGATAACATTTAACACGGCATTGATGATGATAAAATCAATTTAAACAGTCAGAGTACACAACATATTTAGAATCTCGATGTTTGGTTGTTTGTCTAGCATCAATTAACAGAATACAAAACATTATTTTCTAGCTGTATATTAGGTTGATAAAGTGTTGGCTTCTCGTATGCAATCTCTATTGATCGATTCCCACAATATGTTTCAAAGTTCATTAGTTCATGAGCGTGAAATTGCCTAATTTTTGATGAACTTTTATGCAAATTTTTATGAACAGGTTCATACGCTAAATGTGGGCTTTTATCAAAAGAGTTGCGATTCCCTTATATTTTAACTTAATTCATCCTAATTTTTGTAAACAAAGAATACACATAATTGCACAGTCTGATGTTCACATTCAAAATGATTTGATCACAGAATATCAAGAGGAGATCAATCTAAATGGATGAGCACTGCTCAAAATTCTAGATTATCTGTTTGAATTCTAGGGCAACCAACCTCAATTGCTTCATCTTTAGTCCATGCTTGTTTCTTTTTAAGTTTTTTTTCTAGATAACTGTTTGCTTCAGTTTGTTTAACACCAGCCGATGTTGCTTTGAAGCCACAAACGTAACCAGCTGGATCTGTTTTATATAATTGTGGTTTGCCATCTTCATCCATACCAATTACTATCATACCTATGCACAACAAAAACATGCATGAGAGTAAAGTTCAGTCAAAACAGAGGAAAACACTTAAAAACAAGTTAAACAATAATTAGATCAGAGTTTTCTGTTTTGGAACTGATAGAAAAGGAGAAAATCCGCTGATTGGAGGAATTATCTCATGGCTGAAAAACAACAAAAATAAGGCGGTTAGCTCGAATGGCAGATCACCACGGCAACAGATCTGATAGAATGTTTACGTGTCTACGGAGGTTTAGATTGTTCAGTTGGTCAGTGCTATGTGATCTTGAGATCAGGTGGAGGGATGTGTGTTACATATGAGTCTGGAAAATCAAATCCTGTAACAGATCCACTATGGAAAATTAACCAAGGCTAGACTTCTCGAAAAGTTTAAAGACGGAAGCCTTGAAAAGTATAAAAGTGTGTGTGTCAGACTAGATTGATGTTTCAGCACTTACTGCATCCTAGAGGTCGCATCTCTGCATTCTGTGTATACACTTGCGACACATCTGCTATCTTTGTGCACAACATATCAGGTGGTATCTCATATCCATATTTATTCTGCCAATTAGCAGCTATCATACGCGCACGTTGGACTTGGTATCGACAATCAGCTGAAATATAAATAAATGAAAACTTTGAGGAAAAATTATTTGAGAAAAATGAATTGCAAATCAAATCTGTGACATATTTATATTTCTTTATAAAATAAATATTAAAGTTCATATCAAAAAAATGAAGAAAACCGCTCGACCCGTGAGCTCATCGAAAATATTTTACAAATATGGCCTTACAAGTCTTTTAGCTCATTGTTCTTCATTTTTGAAATTTGATTTCGAAGTATGCCTTTGCTAATCAGGGCTGTTTTTAAGCACTCATGGATGGCTATAGGCACTTTTGAGAAGACCTTTCACACATTTTAATTAGTAAATGACTAAATGTAGTCAATATACAAAGATGTTGTAAGAAATGTAATAATATAATGATGTAATTGAACTATTGCAACGTCTCAAAGTTAATTTGATGGCTGTGATTGACATAGTTTTGCCAAATACCTTGGAAATTGTTATCTTAACATATAAAAGAGAGTTGCTTCAAACGTATGTACCATAATAACTCTCCGAATTCTCCATGGAACTGTTTGGAAGTAGTATCATTCATATCCCTGTGTTTTGATCTATGTTTTTATATGGTTTGCTGTTTGATTTCTGTTTTATATTCTTCATATCAAAACAAAATGTATCTTTTCATTTTGCGGTCTTTGCGGGAATATGTCATAATTGTTAATTGCTTGCAAGGAATTTCCTTAATTCAACTCTGTCAACTTTGATTGAACCCAGCAACGCGCGTAGCCTATCGCTAGTACTATATATATCATTGTTATACTGTTTTAATTCTAATTTTTCTTGCTGGAGACATCCTTGTTGCTAGATTTTGTTGCAGACACAGGGCTGCTGTGTATCTGCCGTAAGATTTACCACTGTTGCTTGTTTCGATTTTGAATTGATCGGCAAGCAACCTACCTAGCATTCCCGTCATAACACAGCCGACAGATTCGCTAAGTTGAAACATGTGAGTTAGAGTTGATGGATCCAAAAGTTTATCCTGGAAAAACAGAACAAATATTCAATTATATTACTGACATAATAATAACAGTTAATAATTTATCTAATTATAATTACAAAATGTATCAGGTTTTTGAGAGCCCAGAGAAAATCTGAGCACTCGAAAGAAAACACAATATTTTGAGCTAAAACATGTCATACCCCGAGATATTGATTCTGTCGACATATTTAATTTGATCCAGTGAAAATCAATATCTCAATCCCTAGTACCCAAGCCTAGCGCGGTAGAATTGACGTAAGTATAACAACCAACATACTTTTGAATAATGGTGCTATAAGTTTTATAATTTCTCAATGATTCAAAAGCAAATCATAAGAAAACAATTAACAGAGAAAAACATAAGAAAAGAAGAGACTTTAATTGTTGAGTTGGCTTTATTGATTATATTAATAACCTGTTATTCCCTGAAATAATTGAGCTTGAAAACTATAATGATTGTGCAACTATTTAACAAATCATGATTGTATTTCTTGAATTGCAGACATCGGTCGAAGTTATCTGTCTCAGCCTCAGTCTGAATACCGTAATTCAGCGCGTATAAGTCGCACTTTTAAGTCAAAATTTTGTTCTTCAAAATCATGGTGCGACCTATACGCGTAAAACACAAAAACATCAACAATTTTTTAGAAATGATTGGCCATTTTTCAATAACCTCTATTCTTGTTTTTACAACGCATGCGTAGTAGGACATAGAAAACATGCTGGAATCTTTTCCTCGTTCAAAAAACAACAAATTACTTCATTATAACTGTAAAGAATTTATGCAGTTCATTTGATTTGTTATCTACTGAGATGTACAATATTAAAGAATGAAATGTTATTTGAAATGGCTTCTTTTAAAACTGGATTATCAGGCCTACTCTTTACTTTACTGCTTAACTCTGGTGTTTATGGTTTTTAAAATTCACGATTAATCGGTTTTGAAATGTTTTTGTTGTTGTTGTCATGACTGTGAATTATTTCACAAATACAATGGCATATTTTCTAATCACATACTAGTTTAGTAGAAATATCTGAAAGTTCTTATCAAATTACAGTAATTAATCCGTGTTTCATGTTCAAAAATGATTCAAAAATCAAGGTGCGACTTATACACGCAAAATCAATAAATTCAACTTTTTTGGTTGAAAAATCACCCTGCGACTTATACTCGCGTGCGACTTATACGCGCTGGATTACGGTAGTTCTAAATATTACACGCAGCCTCATTCAATAATTGCTTAGTATTATATACTATGTAATCACCCCCGTCATCCATATAAAGAAGCACTTGTGCCCAAGGAGTGAGTCCAATCTTGTATCTATGCATTTTCCTGTACATTTGTATACAATTGAGATATACATTCATTCGTTCAGATAACATGTATTTCAAATTTATCCTGTGTTGGTCAGAAGACGTCTTGGCTCAAACCGTGCAATTTGACACATTAAAGGGATTCAGAGATGTCCAACAAACATGGTCTGACAAAAATGGGAGCAAGCTTTAAATAAAATTGACATTTTTATGATTTATGGGATAAACTTCAACAAAAAATTCTGAATCAAATGTTGATATTTTCGAGGATTTCAAAAGACTGAACTTTTTGTTGGTCAGACAACTATCTGAAACGGTACATTACCTTCACACAAGACTGCAATATGTGTTGTAAGGTACGTTGTGTACTTCACTTTAGTTTTTTACAGACTTGGTAGCTTTGCCTTTAAACACACGTAACTGATCTTCATAGTGAACGATATCAGCTCAATTTAAAGTGAACTAAATAATTATGTTTGTTTCTTACCGGAACTTTCTTCTGACATGCAACTACAGCGGAATCTGTACCGCGAATAGCAACCGAAGTTGTCGCCCCTTGGTTGATGGCCTTGAATGCATACTCTATAAACCAACATTTAAAAATTAAATAATTTGAAATTTAACACAGCAACCAAGCTATTATTTATAGCTACTATTAATACCTATACATAGGCCTTACCAACTTGATAAAGGCGTCCTTCGGGGGAAAAGATTGTTATATGACGATCGTATCCTGCACTAGTACCGCGCGACATCTTGAATTTTACAAAAAAAAACTTTGCCAAAAGACTGGGTACTATAAGCATCAGCACAATTTGTATTAGTCGACATTCTACTAAGATTAAGAATTAAACGAATTGTGTTTGTTAATTTTATTCCAGTTTCAGTTTTTATTGAAATTTTTAGAGAAAGTGAAATTCGTGTTAATCAAAATTAGGCTTGAACGCAATAACCTGCAAAGTTTTTAATAAGTGAATTAATTTAATTATTTTAGGCAAGAAATGTTTTGTGTACCATGAATTTGTTTAAACAAACATCCATTTATAGATCACTTAGAACTATGTATGTATGTATGTATGTACTTTATTTTATTTAAGTGAATTTTTTTTCGCATTTCATGTGATTAATTACCTTACACTTGGCCTAATACGATTATCTTGTTTAAACTCTTTTACTACTCCAAGTCCTCCGACTAGAAAGATCTAAAAGGTAAGAAAAATTAAATCCATTTAACAAATATGTGTTTTACGCACTACGAAAGACGCCCGTATCACTCTTCTAGTTCTAAAGGAGACGTGCCTATTTTCGCTAAGAGCAATGATTGCAAAATGCTTTTTGATTACCTCATCATTTCCATGCAGGTTGATTTCATATAAATTTCATGGCAGATACACCTCGATTGTCAATGCGCGTCCAACGATGCGCCGCAGCTTTTCACAATGCAATTCCCTCTGGACCATTCAATCCGCCATCCTTAGATGGTACTCATTTGATGTTTTAGATAAAGCTAATGCTGATTTGACCTAAGGGGGAGTTGGATAACAAGTCGAGGAGATATGATTAGATCTGAAGTCTGGTTGTTCAGCGATCTGAGTTAACCCTCCAGTTATATAGTATAGAAATTCGATATGAATCAACCATCATCTAGTCGTCCCTCCAGTAATCTGTCGTATAGCAGGATATTTCTATGAATGACATTGAGTCCCAGCGAACACAACGCCGATGGTCAAACTGGAACCAATTTATTGTTCAAATTGCACATAGATAGAATACAGGAATTACATGAGGGTGATGAAAATCCAAACAGCAAAGGTTTGATTTCTTTACTTCCACATTATTCCAATGAGATTTTAATTATCTTTTTATTGTATATTACAGATGTGTACAAAATATTACAGGAGTAATATCATTTTTGGGTTATTATTTTCTATGGTAACAATAATACATGCACCAGGAGGTCAGACAGAACCAGATATACCAACAACCCCAATAGAACTAATCGAAACCACAGTGGTACCAATTCTGCAGCAATCTTGCACCGGACCATCTTGGCCTCATAACTTCAAATGGAGCAACCAAGGGCCTTTGTTAGACCATGAATGTATACAAGTTGGATCTTGGATGGCACGGCCAACATGGTATAACAAATATTTCTGTTGGAAAATATCATCTTCATGGAGGCAACTTGAAATTGAAGCTGGGTTCAGATTTTCAAGATTAGGTAACGAATAATTATAATTATATAACGATGTTGATTACTTTTATACTCATCTTCATCTACACTCATTATTTTGACACAGCAAAACTAATCCCAAAGTGTTTACGAAAACAATGAAAAGCCAACAACTATTGCATAGTGCATCGGAAAGATAATACAATTTTGCCTCAATCCACCGGGTTTTTCTTGCTCAATTGGCATTTATCTACCTAATGGGTCGATGAAAACATAAACATTTTGTATTTGCAGCAATTTTGCAACTAAAGGGGACGTTAAAACAATACTTAATAATATAATACGTTTTGAACTCTGAAGTTCTGAACGTCAACTAAACAAAATCCCATAGCAGATATGAATGCTCCTAGGAAATGAAAAATGAAACATTTTCTTAGTTGGTAAGCTGTTACTATCTTCTGAGTTTGATGATAGTAATATTAATATAATAGTATTGCCTATTATTCTCGCCATATCTGTCATAATAAACTTCACATTGTTATTGTAAATGCAGGGCCAATGAGTGGCATGGAATGTGTTCATCTTACCGAAGAAGAAGACACTGCTTGGGGTGATAACAACTATTTCTGTTATCCTATCAACTCTCCTTACGATTTCAGATGGTCTCAAAATGGTGCAGCAGATCTTGAAAAAGAAGCCTACGCATGTCTCTTATGGGGTGACTCATCCCCTGATCCTACCCAAGAGCCTGAAGAGGTTCCGTGGACGAATAACTTTTTGTGCTCTAAAGAGATGCCAGATCCAAATGACTTAACAATTGGCAATGCGGTTACACCCTAGCTTATCTAAGACCCCCCTTTTTAAAGTCCCTTTTTTAATGATGTGGATTGTGGAGTCCAACAAGGAAAATTAATCCCGTTTGCATGCAATACGAGTGAACTAATATTTAAATTGAGACAAAGCTCACTCCGAAAAAATTAACCATTTATAATCAGCACTAATCGAAATTTGAAATTATAAACACGAGGAGTGTCATAATATGAAATCATTTCATTTTACACGATATGTGATAATCGTGCGTGGTTATTACCCCTGTTGTCTTCTCTTCCATGTTCGTTCGTGAAAACTCAGAAAATCATAAAGGCATTGTACATTTGGTATTCAAATATAATCAATAATCATCAACATTTAAAATTATAATAGTATACAGTGCATGTAGATATAAAATTCATATTTTATTTATCCTATATACTCATAAATATTATTAAAATAATGGAAATTACTTTTGTTTTTGATGTTCAATTTGTTGCTGCCTTCTACATCGCATTGCTGAAACTTCAGTTAATTTTTTGAGTTTTAAAAGATCAGAAAATGAATATCGTTTGTCAGAACATGTTGGTAAATCTTCAATTTCAGAAATTGGGATATCTTTTTCAATTGCTTGTAGAATAGAACATGAGTATTTAAATGATGTTTCTTCGTCCTTAAAAGCAGGGAATATTCTTGCATGCCATAGATTTACAAGAGGACATTCATTTGGCCATATCATCTGAAACCGAACAAAAATAGGTCGCAAAGATAATTAAAATATTCTCAAAATCCGATTTAATCTGACAAAACTATGCCAGTCCAATCAGATCCAAAAGAATTACAGTTCAATCCGAAATCCGATCGGATTCACACACTTTCAATCCAATCCAACAAAGTACTTTCAATATCAATAACTTTTGACTCTTGAAATTCTGCAGCAAAATTAATTTATTTGTAGATTATTATATACAAGCATTGTGTTGTCTTTGCTGTTTCAATATAGTGCTTGATACCATCAACAAAAAGAGCTATTTTTATAATGATAAATCAACGCAAGAAATCAGACATTCATATTTGCTACTAATAGAAGTTTCACAAAGGCGTGAGACTAATAGTAGCAAATATGAATTCGCCATTCCTTGATGAAATTGAAAAAAATTGAGGGAAAACAGGAAAATCAAAGACCATGAAGCTCACATATTACATTTCTTTGAAGCCTGTGTTTTTGAGTAATTGACATTGAAAATCAATATGATTCATTATCGTTTCATCTCTATTATTAATCAATGCAATAAACAATGAATTTACCTCAGCTTTGAGACCCAGAAGTTGAACACAATGCAATAAATCTTTACCACCAAGTTGTAGTTTACTCATTGTTGCTTGATCTGTTGTAACACGCTTTAAATTATCAGCTATACCAACAGCCATTGTAATATATAAACTTATTCCTTTATCTTCAATTGCGGCAGTATAAAGAAAGGAACCATCCGGAACAGTGGAATTTGGTACTGTACTGACATTACTAATAATACAACGTTCACCAATACTAGTGTTAACAGCTATGTTTGAGTATTCCATAACAACATTACTACCAATTGTTATGTTGCTGTCAATTGTACAACAGAACATACAAGACGATTCATCGTAATTGCAATTATCACCCATTGTAGAATATACAACATTACCTAATCCAATTTCATATCTATAAAGAAAGGAAATAAAAAGCCAGATTTAGAGATAAAGAAATTGCTGATTAGTTAAATACCCATTGGTGAAACTTTTTGAGTATTATGAATGTGAAGTCGCCCATATGATCGTGTCATTTCATGAACTGTTCATGAACCCAAAAGGAAATGTTCATGAAATGTTCATGAACCCAGAAGGAAATGTTCATGAACTGTTCACGAGCCCAGAAACAAATGCCCATGAACTGTTGATGAACCCAAAAGAAAATGTTCATGAGCCGTTAATGAACCCAGAACGAAATGTTCATGAGCTGTTCATAAACCCAAAAGAAAATATTCATGAGCTGTTCATGAACCCAAAACAAAATGTTCATGAGCTGTTCATGAGCCCAGAAACAAATGCCCATGGTCTGTTCGTGAACCCAAAGAAAATATTCATGAGCTGTTCATGAACCCAAAACGAAATGTTCATGAGCTGTTCATGAGCCCAGAAGGACATGTTCATGAGCTGTTCATGAACCCAGAACGAAATGTTCATGAGCTGTTCATGAACCCAAAAGGAAATGTTTATGAACTGTTCATGAACCCAGAAGGAAATGCTCATGAGCTGTTCATGAACCCAAAAGAAAATATTCATGAACTATTCTAAATTATTCAAGAAATGCTTATGGATTCACAGGGGCTAATTATTGTGTTTAATTGAATCAATGGTTAAATGGGAATACTTGAATACTAGGCTCTAGAAAGTCTAAAACTTTATCCAAACAATTTGAGAAGAAAATGTTGAAATGTTAAAATGGATAAGATAAAGCATTTTTAATCAGAGCCTGATTGAATCAAAGATGGATAATAATGCTGCAGTCAGTAGTCAGTTAATAGTTTGAGGAATGGTCAGCAGGGTGCGACAAAAGTAAGAATTCTGGAATCCTACATTCTGGAAGGTTTGAGCAAGTTCAGAAGAAAATTGATATTTTTAAATGATTTATTGGTCAAACATCAACAAAACAATTTAGAAGAAAATGCTGAAATGCCTCTAGGATTCCAGAAGGCTGAACCTTTTACCAGAGCCTGACAGTCAGTTATGTTACAAGAAAAATGGAAGCAAAATCAAGACACTTCTGCATACCTGAAAACTGAATCTTTACACAATAAATCTAAATACTCCAGAGTTGTTCCAATATGATAAAATTTAGATTTATCCATTCGCAATGCATGAAGTGTTTCATTTTTTAATAAATTAAATATTTCCTGTCTTGTTTTGATCAGCGATGGTAAGGCCATGGTAACATTAAGTGAATTATTACAATAATCGTTGGTACGTTCTTCGCCAAGTGCTTGTAAGAAATCACCATACGCATCAATTTCACATGTTAATGGTTTTTCATTTTCATACCAATTAACAAGGGTCATTGCTGTTTGATAAGGTATGTAGAATGAACTATCAGAATAAACGTAATCTTCGCCATGTTTAGTGAATACAGCTTTACTTGCTCGCATTAAATCTTTTGTTGGTTTATGAAGGAATCGTTTACAACGAGTAGAAATGATCTTTGATGATAACTGTTGACAATATATCATAATATCAAAACACAATTCTTCAATAGAGGCTTCTTCCACATTTCCTGTGTTTGTTAGTCACTACACATGGAATGCTGGAAGACATGAATGAAGTGTTGAAAGCGTGTGCCTTTGAGACAAGTACTTTCTACATTTTTTGAGTGTTTTTTTCTTTTCAACTTTTCAGAGTGTACGGCAACACGAAGATAGACATAGCAATTTATCGAAAAATTGTAGCTATTTTGATGAAAAACGATTTATGATTTTTATTGCATGATAATATATAGCAGTTTCACAAATCTAAATTTACAGCTATGTCAATAATGTTGAAAAAAAAGTCTTGTGATGTTTACATAGGCGTCAAAATAAAACAATAAAAAATTTTATGACAAACGCAAATTGGTCAATTACCTTCTCTTCGTTAGGATTTTCTTCTAATACAAAGACACCATGTGTTGTTCCTATTTCAATTGGAGATGGATGCGCTAATGCCGTAAATCCATTATCAGGGAATTGCCAATCGTCATCAGAAACAAACAGTTCAAATGTATCAGCGCTTGTTACAAATATACCACCAGCCTTCATACGTGCAGGGAAATCAGCATACAGTGCCAGCTTCAATTCTAACATTTCATATATAGGACCACCTGATATAATATAGCATAGTCAAATATGTTATAATAGTCACCCTCTATACACCATCCCCCTGCATATAGTGGTCACTCTTGCAATGGAGAAAGTTGTTTTGTGTGTTTCACTATGATGCCGATCATTTGTGGTCTTTGATAAGGTAACTTTGTCATTGAAAAATTATCTAAAACACTATTTTACAATAATAAACAATGTAGGCTATTATAACGAAAATGATTTGATCATTCTGATTGGCTTAGAGCTTGAGGCCAAATCACCATAGCAAAATTAGGTTCGAAAACACAATCGATTTTACAACTCAAACTTGAAATTCGATTGAGAATTTCCAATTTGATCAGGAGTTTTCAAAAACATTTTATGAGCAAGAACGTCATGAATGTACTTGTAAAAGTTGTGTTAGTTTTAACACAAAGCAATTGGCGTACAGTTTTCTATGAGCTATTGATATTTGGCGCACTCGAGTCACTTCAGGAGAAAACTCAAAGGCAGAAATTACTCGCCAAGGCGGCTCGTAATTTTCTGATGCCTTCTCATTTTCTCCTTACATGACATAGTTCCTTACTCAACATCACAGATTATAACGACCAGATACGGCACTGAAAGTCGAATTCCTTGTATTTTCGAATTCAATTGTTCTCGGCGGCCATTATGTTTGTTGCCTCTCGATGACCTGGCTGCAGTTACGCGCTAAAATCGCAACGGATAAACACGATAAATTTGCACCTATTTTAAGGGCAAATTTACATGTTTCTTTTGCGCCCAATTTTCATGCTAAAGGAAAGTAACAGGAAAGAATATCTTCTAGTTTGAGATGATTGTTTGATAATGGTATATTGTGTACTGGAAGACAATATTTTATTGACTTATGAAAGTTGAACAAAAATCCACTCCAAATAGTCTATTCTTTGACAGTGATTGCATTATTCCATATCACCAAGCATCAGTGCATATTATTTTACAGTTTGCAATGAAATTTATGTGATAAACCATAAATATAGTCGTACTTTCTTCATTTCAACCGTAGACTTTTTAGGTTTTTGAATTTATGGCATTTAAAATAAATTTGCTAATATCAAAATTATGATTTTAAATTTTACATATAGCGTACCATCCATCCACTCGTATTGAGTAGCTTGAGAAAGGCTGAATTCAGCTTCAAAAGTAAATTATTTCAAGCATCATTTTGTCGATAATTCCCTAAAATCGTAATGGACAACGATGAAATGCGTCAAAAAATGGGCAACAAACATAATGGCCGTCATTTGACCAATCACAATTTTCGAACGTTCAGTGCCGTATCTGGTCGTTATAATCTGTGCTCAACATAGCTTATATTGTCATCTTCAATGTAAAAACGGGATGCAGTATTTAAGGATAGATTATTTACACAAAGGAAAATAACAATAGCTTTTCAATATGCAGGAAGTGAGCCGAGATTTTATCGAGTCAGACTGAGTGTTTAAGTTTGGCTCGATTGCCTGATTCCAAACATTTCATGAATTAAGTAGTGAAACATATAGATCTTTGAATTTTTTAAGAGCCTCAGAATTGGCTTCAGGGACAGATTCAAGTGTGGGTGCAGGCCTACCCATTTCTATTGTGCTTGTTCAAGTTTCCGATACAGAAACAATAGCCCACAAATGACAACCACAATGTAAATACGTCAAAGATTCTGAGCGTGTAGAACCCATTGATCATTTTTGCCCATTTAATTAAAATAACATTAATATTTCAAGAAAATTCAAACCTTGAATATGTCCAGGAGATTTTTCACGACGTTGTGATTCTAAATAATAATAAATAAGTTAAAAATGAGTTAAAACACTTACATTACTCATTTAGTTGCAAAATCTAATCAATTTGCATATTGATAGAACTTCAGCTACGTGGTTGAATCCTTATAGTGTAGCCTATATCCCGGAAATTAGGAGATTGCTTCTTCAGATGGAGAAACTTTTTTGATTTGCAGATATTGTTTTAGTGCTTTTGCTTTTCACAGTCATTTCTCCTTCAAAAATGCAGTTGGAGTTATGATTTTGTGTTTCACTTTTTTAATATACCAGGAGCCTGTTTATTTTGCACAGTTTACACTTGAAAAAACACTTCACATCTTATGTTCTTGTCTTATGTTCATAAAAAAAACGGCAGAACCAAATGACAATTCGCTTTCAGAACGGTCGTTTCAACATTCAGCTCAAGATGCAGATATATTTCTTGTCATTATTTGAGCTCCAACAAAAGAGATACAGGTCTTTAAAGTAAAAAAAAAAATTTGAACTTTTTTTCAAGCAGCAACACTGCACAGAGCAAAAACACAATAATAACATGTTTGAGTCTTAAAAGTTGCATGTCCTATAAATAGATGGCTCTGGGTTGACCCATCAATAATTATATATAAATTTATAATTCCTAACAATATCATTACAGTAATTAAAATCTGAACATTTCCTCACACGCAAATATGATAGCATTTTTCAAAAGCCAGATGTGTTGGCATGGTAACAATAAAAATCATGAACGCATATACAATCACCTCTTTTTTATCAAGCTTTTAAACCTTTTGTTTTTGGAGGAATTAACTATTTAGTATCTGCTGATAAGATAGGCTATAGAGATCTTTGATTAATTAAGTAAAATGACTGAATGGAAACCAATCAATTACGTATTTACGTTTAACTGAAAATAATGAAATGACAAACTTAACTTCCTTAATTACGCAAACAATTTGAAATTATTATTAAACATATATCGATCTTTGTCTGTTCATGAACAATAGAAAAAGAAAACCGCTATGACTCTATGGAACAAAACAGAAATTTACACCTTTATTGCGGCATATTATGGACAATTTATAGACATACACGATAACACGTATAGTAAACTAGCGGTGAAAGTTCAAATACTTCAGTTTCTAAACTCAATATATTGGTTTAGTACATAGGAATACATGGGTGAAATTTAAAAACTTTTATGGCAACGCCTTCAAATTAAAGGACAAATAATAATTTCAGCTCAAAATTATACAGAGCAACACTAAAGTAAAATCGTAAATTACAACTATATTGAAACTCACCAATTGGTAGTGCAGTAAACACTTTACCAATTAAACTGGCACTGGGTAATCTCTGACTAAATCCACCTGCATGGATAACAAGAATCCGCATACGATTCAAGTCATCGGGATAAGCTTTTACTAAATGTTCCAAAACAGCCAAAGTTGAGCCACCGTTTCCAATCTTTTCACCTGGAGGGTCATCAATTGCCATAGTTTTAATTCTGTGAGGTAAAACGTTTGTAGCATATTTGAAATGCAGTTGTGTTTCATATGCTTCGCGTTGTTTTGAATCTGACGCGGTGATAACTACTAAATCCCAAAATGGTAATTTTGGAGGTTCATCAGATCTGAAATCTTCAAATAACTTTATCTTTCGTTCAGTGTCTTTTTTAAGTTCACAACTTAATTGTGAAAATTCATATTTTCCTTTTTTAGCATCAGATACGCTTTGTTGACTAGCCATGTCCAATTTAGCTCATCATCGGCACGAAACTAAAAAACGAATCAAGTTTTTTTGGAGAGGGCGAATTAACATGTGTGATCACGTGACCAAATGGGAAAACAAATGTAGGGGCACGTACTAGTATGGGGACACAGCTCAAAGGCTCCGACGATGGCTCTCTCTGGTTCCAATCATTCAATTATTCAGAGACTAATTTAAATGATATATAGTTTTTATCTATTTTTTTGACTCATGTGAATACTTATGAATGATATGAATCTTGGTTGGCTACAATTAGTTACACAATTAGTTACACAACGTCTGGAAAATCGAGCCTCTCTTCCTCATTAGACGTCACGTGATATTGCCAATCCATTTTATTCAAATGGGAGCACACGAAGAAGGTGGTAATAAAACATTTCCAGATTCAGAACAACAGCCTGAAAAAATAATTGGTATCCCCCCAAAAGATGGAACACAAAGCTGTTGGCAGTGCAAAGTAATTGGTGTATCTTCACTTCTTGGCTCATCTGGATACGTAGTTTACAAATCATTTCAAATTAAAAGAAGATCAAGCAGAAATTTTATGTTAGTGATGGCCTCAGGTGAGAAATTTTGCTGCTTTTTCAACATTATTTTCCCGCCAAAATCAAATAATTCTCAATCAATTTAATCTAAGATAAGAGCTTATTGTGATATAATTTCTATTTGTAGCTTGTACTATGTCCTTATGTAATAACAATGGGCAATAGGCAATGCGTAAAGGTTTACAAAATACGAAACAGTATAGGTCGCCAGCAAGGCGCTTGATCGCAAAGAGGATATTTTGCAAGTTCTGCTTACAGATGCGTGTAGGCGTTACAAGGCCCCCAGGGGTGCTGGTGCAAGGTCCGTAAGTTCCCATGAAAAATTAGCATGCGACTTTCCATGGTAATTGGTAAGTACGTAAACGCAAGTAATACAATTTTCACCCTAACTTGCTTGAAAACTTTATCTTTCTGAAGGTTTCATTTGTCCTTGGTGTTGAGATAATGGCAATAATTGTTGAACTTAGTAGAATTGATAACTATTTTTGGAGGGCAGTAGTTGTCATCAATATACCACACTGCCATTTCTAATTCTTCAAATAGCTCATGAGCTGAATGATCACTTTTTCCTCCAGCTCTTCCGCTCTTTTGTCGTCTTCACATTTTGGTTTGAATTTAAAGACCATAAAATGACCAGCAGCCTTTGTAAATTTTTGTCTTTGAAATCTGGACCCAGATTTCAATCACTCGTTTTCATGATACACGGCCCGCCTTTGTGTCTCCTTTGCACACGCACGCGATTTTGCAAAACATTTCGTAAAACGAGCATGGAAACATTCTGCCAAGTTATTTATCAACGAACTGGTTTGGAAAGTTACAAGAGCAATAGAGGTGGACGTCGTAAGGGATTTCGACGCTTGAATAAATGTGTCCCACAAAAATCAATTCACTTGCTACTAGCGTCATACGAATTGAGGAAGGATGACAGAGTTGAAAGCTACAACTGAACTCGACTGATTCAAAATTTCATGTTGGTGTTTACTTGATACAAGAATATTAGGGATTGAAAGAACAGGAAGAGATTTGTTAGCATTCAAAATCGAAATTTATCGCCAAAACAAAATGAAATTATAACACCAGGTGAATTCGATTTTTAATACGGATACTTTGATCATTGACTCAAAATTATATTTGTAAACATGTTACACGTAGGCTTCGTCTAAAAATAGTTAGTTTCATACCTATGTATGTTTTATATTGCATTGTTTTTCTGCAGTATTTATGCACGTAAATTGTAAAATTTAGAATCATATGAATTTATTTAGTGTTGATTTGAAAATACATTTTATCCAAGTTGTTTTGATTTGCGTCAAACTTCTCAGACAGATAATCGGACTGTGTGACTCCCAGTCCGCTATTTATTTTTGAGCCGTATACATTTGTTGGATATCTATAGCCATAAACTTTGCGTTTCGACAAGTAAGAATTGAGATTTATCCAAAACTGAAATTGATAAACCAGACTATTTTCTGTTTTGTCTTTCCGTAGCAACAGCCACGAGGACAATCCTCTGACGTGAGCGCTGACGTCACTTTCCAGAGGATTCGCCTCGTTTCTTGTAATCAAAACAACAAAACAAAGCAAAGACTGCTGGTCATTCGAAACTCTTTAAATGTACCAAATTTGTTATAAGCCAGAATATCTTAGCCTGCGAGGAGACTCAAATCTTTTTTTGATCGTTAGTAGGGTCTGCGTAATATCGCCAGAAAGCTTGTGCTGGACTGAATCAGGGGGAGTGACTAAACGCGAGAAATCTATTGTTCGTCTATTATTCATCAGCCAATCGCAATCTGGTTCTAATTTTGCAGAACTCACTGGAATATCTTGCTTAATAGCACCTCCTTTATATTTTAAACAATCCGTGAATGTTATTCAATATACTTTCTATCAATATGTGGACTGGATGTAATGATACAAAGTGTTGCAGACGATTTATTGCATAATAATATTTAGGAAACAAAATGTATCATTTATATTCAAATTTAATACAATACTGTATGTATTGCAATCATATTCTTTTACTTCCTGTTTTCTTAAGCCACTGAAATATTTATGGCAAGGTGGAGTAATTGTTAAAAGACTTGAACATGTATCAGTTTGACATAAATTATTATATACCAATTGTCGCAGATCTGATATGATATCTGAACCAAATATAAAAATAAATGTGACAACAACGAGTCTATTTCTGTCAGAGCTTCCCTTTTTATAGGCTACCGATAGCCACGTTCATTTTTGCCTTTGGTTCATTGCTGTATATGATGTTTGCAACCTACGTTATCATTAAATACAACAGTTGGTTCTTAAATAATAGAATAATGAGGTGAAAAAATCTTATGTATTTGTAGTGGTTTAATATTGTATTGACGTCATTGTGTTATTGTTTATTGTTATTCATTTCCTGTAAATCTATATGTGTGTAAACTGTACCACGTAACCGTTCTCTTTCGCCTCTTACTATCTTACTGTACGGTCGTGTCTGTTGTATCAAAGAGCTCTGACCAACGGCCATAGTAGCCCTTAGCATCTCTCCCTGTAATATCAGCAGGCACGGCCTACCATTATCATAATAAAGAGTATCAAAATTATATGGATTGTGTCGTTATTTAATCATGCACATATTTAAGCAATATCTCACAAACAAATATAAGTAGTTTGGTTTATATTAATAAATATTGTTGATGTTTTTTTAAATTAGATTAGTTTGGTTTAGATTATTGAATATCGCAATTTCTGTCAAAATTTAAACCAATACTTTGGGCAATGCTATTGCAATTACAATAATAAGAATGTAGGCCTAATTATCAACAATTTTACAATGTTACGTTACGTTGCAAAAATTGTTATGAGTTCATGAACATGGGACTTAATCACTTTTTCATATAAAATGTTCAAAACCAGCTGAAATAGTTTGTGGCATTTGAAGCGTTAAACATGATATATGATTATATGTGTGCGTGTCATTTGAATTATTCTTCTGTGTTCTATTTTCAGGTTTAGTTATGCTGGCTATTTATCGTGCTGCCGTTTGAAATATCATCCTCATATTGAACTACTAATTATGGTAATACAAAGCTGATTCCTCTGTAGAATAACAACGACTAAACGACATAGATATTAATACTAGTTTACAATTAAAATGATGAACTATGCTACGGAAGAGACATCTCTTCATGCTCTCAATCTATTTTGATTTTGATTCTTGTTTGATTTTCTAATTAATGTGGATATTCAGGGTTTGTGTGTCTGAAAGTCAACAATTATCGAACATTGAGCGTGATGTTGTATATCAACAGGTCAATTTGGAAACCGGACAATTCAACTTTTCTAACAGCTAGGATCCGACAAAAGTAGGAATCTTGGAATCCTAGATCCAGAAAGGCTAGACAAAAATTCAGAAGAAAATTGATGTTTTTAATGATTTATTGGTCAAACATCAACAACAACATTCAGAAAGTAAGGTTGAAATGCCTCTGGGATTCCAGAAAAGTGAACCTTTTATCGGACCCTGCTAACAGTGACTCAAAGCTGTATCTACCCCCTTTCCCCAGCTTTCTTCTTACGAAGAACGAACAAATACTTTTAGTTACTTGATACATTAAAACACATTGAAGTTCATGTTGCCGTTCTTTGCAGACATGGGAATTTTCAGACTTTTAGTTGATGTCAGACTATTTCCACACTTGTGAACTCTAACCTTCTTGTCATTGATTTCCATTGCAAATAGTCTAGATAGTACTTGATTTCAAACCATTTTTGAAATTTAAATTCTCGTGTCTGTTGACTGAAACAGTTATACATCTCATGCTCAATGGTTATTGACATAATGACAATAATGGATCAATGCAGGTTTATCGCACAGTTAGGCATAAGTTTGTCTTTCACAATAGTATGGTGTCATAATATAATATCAAACTATAATGGTCTACTAACTAATGGTATAACAGGAGCGGTGCATAGCGAGTCACAAAATGACGTTAGTAATCACTAGCTGCCGCACCAAGTGATTTTCAATTATTCACCCTATTCAGCACTTTTTCATTGAAACAACCCTGTAATAAGGGTCACCTGCATATAGTGGTCATTTCGTCTACCTCTCAAAGCTGGCTGTTATGGATGGATGTTTATCTGATCATAATAACATTTACATAAATACAAATTTTCAACGATAGTTTAATAGTTTTAAATGTTACATGATCAGGTCATCCCATAATCTCGAAAAGCTTGTTTGTTTTGGAGACCCTGTATTTACAGAAAATTAGAAATAAATTTAAAATTATAAAATATTTGAAATCAAGTTGAAATCAAAAATATTTGAATTTAAATGTTAATAGTAAATGTTAGAAAATTAAACGAAAGGATACATAATGTAAGGCAAGTAGCAAGTTAGGCAAGTTATATACAGGAGGATTATACTGGTTTGAAATGTAATTGAAATGTAATTGAATTTGTTCATTCTATTCACACGTATTAAGCAAACTGAAATGAAAAAGCTTTATTAAACAACCAATATATATTCTCAAATCTTATGTTGGTCCATCCTTTCTGTATGTAACACCCTCACTTTGAAACGGAATGCCAACTGAGTTGAGACAATTTAGCTCTTTAAGTATTTTAAAATTAAATTAATAAAACATATTCATCTAAGAAATATTTCATGAAACGGTACATATATGTGAGCTTTTTATCATGCATTTGTAACACTTCTACTATTACTAGCAGAAAACTCCTCAGCTAGAATTTATTCCTGTTTGAATACACCCAAATCATCTATAACAACCTCAAAAAGCATTATTCTATGAAATCAACCCTGTATATAAAGACCACCTGTCCGTAGTGGCCACTTCAGTAATACACAAAACACATATTATTATATTTGACCAACCCTGTATATAAAGACCACCTGTCTTTAATAGCCACTTCAGTAATATGTAAAAGCATTATTCTATGAAATCAACCCTGTATATAAAGACCACCTGTCCGTAGTGGCCACTTCAGTAATACATAACGTGTTCTACTATGAAATCAACCATGTATATGTTGTTGTTGTTGTTTATTTGTCAAAAATATGTTGACCGGATTATACAGCGAGGAGTAAACTTCCACTTACGTATATCCTTATAATACAATAATATATTAAAAGAAGTAAATGATGTTATAGCCTTATAGGGTTGAGATATTATTATTAGGCCTAGTTAGCTATACCTATAATACACTTTACATAAACTTTCCAAACGTTCCTTCTCCGATTCCGATTTGAATGATAATAATGACTTTGTTTTAACAACCCTCTCTGGTAAGTTGTTCCACCACGGAATCACACGATTAATAAATTGGTATTTGGTGACATTTAGCCTACAGATGAGTTTGTCAATTGTAGCTTTAATGAATTGCCACGCATCGAATATTTATTTTTAACAAATTTACAAATTTCTTCCAAACTAAGATCTGCATGATTATTTACAATTTTGTACAGCATGATTAAATTAATTTTGATTTGATTCTAAATAATTTATATCAAGATAGATCTGTCTGTGAAAGTGTTGAATGTGGCAAACATGTCTCACAATATATATTTGATGTTCCATTTCAATACTCTTGATATCTTTTACTAAGTATGGAGCACATTTAAATCACAATCCACAAGTATGGAGCAGCGTATCTAAATGCTTTAGATCCATGACGGTGGAATCTGAATCGTGAGATGGTCAATTTATTGCTATGAATGGATCTAAGTGTTCTTGTTGGTTGATATGATGTGAGAAGTGAAGATAAATATTTAGGCATAAGATTATTCAAAGACTTGTATAAGACGTAAGCAAGAGTACTTTAAAAACAATTGGTTGCTCGACTGGCAGCCAGTGTAGTTCTTAGTGAATATTTTCGTCATCTTTCGACAATGAAACTCAAACCTCATCAACCTATGTACATTAGGGTATTCCAATATTGTGGCAATCATTCTTATATAAAGATGGTAAATTATATGATAACCTAATTCGAGAGAGTACAAGATCAGATTTGAACTGCTGTCATGTTTTCGTCTACTGATAATTTCAGTAATTTTATTTATTATTATTATTTATTTTTTATAGGTATTTTTTGTTTAACTCTTTTACTACTCTGCATACCAACATCGAGCACATCATTGATGTTTTGCCATGTAACTCCGAGTTAATGAAAATAGGCTCTTTTCTCATCTTTGTTTCATCATCTTCACCACGAAATTCCCCCAACAAGAAGAGCTTATAGAAAGTATTTAAGTCAAAGAAAGTATTAGAAAAATGTTTTAAAAAGTCCCGTAAAAGTACCCCAAACATTCTCCCGACAGTCAAAAGTTGTTTACCACGCACCACATGCTATAGACAGTTTTCATGTGGCAATTTGCAAACAATTTTGATCAAATTTTAACCCTATAATAGACTGTAATGTATTTTGGAATTTGGACCCTCTTTCAATATATTATTGACTAATGGCTACTGGGTATTTTTCATTTAACGTCAATGTGTTTTACTTATATGAAATCTTCTATTTAATATTCGAATAATTAATTAAACCAATGAAGATGTACAGTCCCGTGAAAAAAGCTCCTTATCGGGTACTGATGATGATAATGAAGATGTACGCAAATTAAATAAAAAATTGAAATTAAAATAACTCAAGGTCCTATCAGTATATTGCTGTTAAAAATCGGATTAAGCAGGTGTTCGGATATCATGAAATGTTATAGTTATGTCATGGTTCAATTATTTTGTTATTCAACACAAAACGAAACGGGAATAAAATGAACCCGGTTTCGTTTTGTTGTATAGTTCATATCTTTTGATCTTGGCAAGTTGCACAACAACAAAGATTCAATGCGGTTTGTCAAACAATTTTATTATTTAATAATTTATTTGAATACCTATTGTAATTCTGATAATAAAAGACTACCACGCTTATTGTTCTTCTATGTATATGCCACGTGAATGAAAATGTAATATAAGACTTTGAACCCCATTTTCTTTGAATTGATATGTTGTAAATTAGTTGTTTCAAGTTTTCAAACTTTGTTTTGATAAACCAATTTAAGTTTTCCAAATTGTTTCATAATATCTATTTAAATCTAATAATAGGAACGTTATACAAGACGGTTCCAAAAACAAGTATTATAGTTAAAATCATGGAAGACCCGTAGGGATTTGTTGGATAACATTGCGGTAATGATAATGTTAATTGTCTTCGAAGGTAAACAATTTATTTTACTGGCGCCAATATACCATGCTTTTATCTATAGTGGTGTTCATGTCTGCATTGTAATTTTCAAATAAACGAACACAAATTTCTATGAAACCTATTACACCAATTCCACAGTGATAAACAATAAAAATGATAAAGCATTTACATCAAAGAGCAACGCAGTTCTTATTTCCGTTTTATTTTAATAATCTTTAAATACAAATTATATATAGACCTCTTAATTACGAATTTATGATGATTTCTATAAATTATATGCTCTAATATCGTCAAACCCTTGTTTAAAAGAATTTGAAGGCCATTTTTAAGATTCGCGACGGTTTACAAATCTGTAAAATTTGCAATCATTCACATTGGCAACATCATCGACATCAATCATCCTTTTTCATCATTATTTTTGCATTTATGTCTGGCTGCACGTTATCAGACGTCATCAATTGCGGCATTGCCTGGAATCACATTGGAAATAACTAACTATTATATATAATTATATCACTTAATATTGTAATTATTATGGATTTAGTAGATTTTAATATCGATACATTGTCAATTAAAAATGACCTATCAAAGCACATTTTAAGTGGACGTCACCTTAAATTAAAAGCTTTAAAATTCCTTCGCCTTGATACTACCAAGCATCTATATTCTGTCAGCTAATACCATTGTGGAATGCCTTGTCTAATTTAAAGATATTGTTAGCTTTAAAACCTTGGCAAATTTTAAAAACAATATAGATAATATTGATTTATCATGTTTTTGCAAAATATATAAATAGCATTATCATTAATCATGTAACGATGAAATAAATTTTTTATAATTTTGGTGTTTTTTCAAGGCTGTATGTTAGTGGCAATTGAGTTGTTTCAGACTCCCTTTATTTGCCTGTCAAACTTCTCATTTTTCATCTTTATTTTGGCAAATAAATCAATAAAAATGGTTAGTAAACTCCCTCTGTCTAAATGATAGACATGATAGAGTATATTTTTATATTACATATATTTATTCGACACTCGTGTACTAGTTATTTATAATCGTACATTACAGACTACAGTAGTTCTTATGCAATGTTACAGGTCTGTTAATTAGGATAGTAGCAATTATTATAACATCACTTTTCATTGTCTTCAAAATTTACAACTATTTTTGTTTGAATTTCTGTTTAATATTCCACGACAAAAGCAAAAGATAATTAATATTTACTCTTATTAACGTTTGAGCACATGCATCTACATTAACCACTGTTTTAAAGTTGAAAGCTGTTGTTTTTGAAATAATTTTAACATTTAAATTTAATCCTATTTTAAATGCTCTGTCCAAAATCAATATATTGGTATGAAAGAAATCTTTTATGTCCAACAAAACACGTGCTGGTATGCAGGTAAATCTGTGTAGATCGACATGTTTCTTGATCGAGTAAAACAAATTCATATATGTAATATATTATGTATTAAATTAATAATTAAATGCTACCAGACAACCAGTCTATTCTTTTCCAAAATTTGAAATGCGATTCATCTCAAATTCACTTTTTATATTTGCCCAACATTTTATTTATAGCACTATACAATAATATTTGAAATTAAAATGCAGTATAATTTTTTTTATAGAAATTTAAAACCCACATATACGGCTTATTTATCTAGTTTTTGGCATCATCTACTTTTTCAAAACTTTTAATCATTAAAATGGTTTGTTCACCACAGGGCATCCAGATGTTTACCGAAACGCTAAAAAAGTGACTGAGGAAAGTTTCTACGATGTTATTTAGAAATTGCGTGAAAAGTGCCATTTTAAAACATGTGAGAATGATGCTACTGGAAGAAAATCAATTTAATCACCACTAAAGCGAGAACAAGCTCATTGTTGATGTTTAGAACTTACGAAATTGACTGCATTTAATCGTGTCCAAGCTGTCTCGGCAGCAAGGACATTATTAATAAATAACATAGGCCTATATGATGTTACGAACGGCGAATTTAGGCAGTGACGGAATTACTACAAATGGCTTTTTACCAACAAGAGAAACGAATTCAACGAATTTATCTGGTAAGCATATCAATACAACTGACTGTTTTCAATTTGTTTTTATTATTTCACTTTCTCAAAGTGGTTGCACTCTTATCAGCGTATAATATCTTTCGATGTATGCAATTTTTTGCTTAACAATAACCATGCCGTTTGCAATAAAACTTAAATAAGTCTAATTGGTGGCAGTCTAATTGTTTTACATGAATTCCCATTTAGACATTTGAATTATGGAGTTCTCTTTAGGTACCTACGTATCAAACTACTATTTTGTGTCGTCAATGCGTTAAAAATTGAGATATTTTTTATTTAATCCAAGGTAGGCAAGGTAGCTATTGCCTTGTTAATACTCTGTTTTATTGATGAAATCTTCCTACCAAACGAAATCGAAGTTTTGCGTCTTCGTTGTGAATCAATGACGTGTTATGCAATATTATAGCGTAGGCCTACTGTTGAAATTTTTAGCATTCTATTCAAAATGATATTCAAACCTTACACGAATTTAATCCTTGTAGAATTTACATAACATATTTTACTTCCGATCGAATAAAAAACAACCTACTATTGTTTTCTGGTCTCTGGTAGGCAACGAAACGCAGCGTTTTAAAATTCTTAAATAACTCAACGCAGTTTACGGTGGGCGTATAATGAAATTATATTGAATTTGAAAACTGACTTTCCAATGTTTGTTACATAAGTATAATACAAGTTACAAACTTTTTGATAACAAAACCACATTCTTGTTTTACATGAATTCCCATTTAGACATTTTTTACCAATCAAATTATTGTTAGATATTAAAACAACTATTAGAAAATGTCTAGGCTAACACTAAACTAGTAAAGCTGTAAATTTGAATTCTTCTCATCATGACCTCCAAAATACAAAGAATATCGTGATAACGTATTATTAAGATTCCATCTCCAATTAATTAATTGTCGATTTTATTTCGAATTGTTAGAACATTTCTGTGAGGCATATTTTGTAACTTATCAAATTTTGACGATTTTGGACTTTGGGTTTATTTACATTGAATAACATTTTCATGTAATACTACAATACGACCAGTTTTCAAATGCTCTAGCTTATTTAATTACACGATTATTCTACTTAAAGTTCATGATTATATAATTGCAATAAAAACACACAGTAATTGCCGCAACAGTTTGGATTTTATCCAAAATCATCTTCATTGGAGGTTAAAAGAGAGAGTCGGCGGCATTTGAACAACAATCAGATGAAATACAGAGAATGGAAGAAGAATACCAAGAAACATACATTTTACTGCTGAGGCGCTGATAAATTGTTTTTCATTATGATTGTTATTTCATTGTGTTTGTATCATATATCGTATTACCCGTAATTATTGTTTGCCATTGTCAAAAAGTGTAATTCCGCTCAGATATTTCCAATAGACGAATTTATCAGCTTTTTATATAAATATTCATGTAACTTTTTAACTCTCTCTTGTTACCTTGCCTGAAGATGATTCTAGAGTAAATCGAAACTGTTGCGCCAATTACTGTATGTTTTTTATAGGCTTATATACCATCATGAAATGCCAAGTAAACCTATACAAAGACATAGACAAAGACGAAGACCTATACATAGTTTGAATATGCTTTCTACAATACTATAGGCCTATCATTTGTATTGATTAATCACTGTCTGTGTGATAATTTGGTTTACATAATTTGGGTTCAGTTTCAGTATGTTGATGCGTCTTGAACAAATTTGTAGTTGATCATTCAAAGTTGCAAACCTTTGAGATATGGATTGGGTAAAATAGCTGTATATTGTTCTGTTAACACTAGCAGCGCGCCCTGCAGAGTTAGAACGTAGTGAGTGTCGCAAATGGTTTTGAACTTTTATCACGACTCCCAGCACATCAAGTGCTAATACAGCCCATATTACTAAGTTTTATATATACATTTATGAAGATACATGCCTTAATTATTTAAATAAGGTAATTTAAATTGAATTATTTGCGAATCCTTCGATGTAAGTTCAAGTATGATAATCAATGTGTTTGAATTTGCATTCGATTTATTCAGTTCACAACATTACCACTGAAACTTAATTGTTATAGCCCAAATTTAATTTATATAGCTGCAAAGTGTATCTGTAGGCTTATATCTTTATCTAAAGGTGTGACAATTTCATAATATTTGTTTACATTAAAATCAAAATGTTTTTGTCTTTCAGTAAAATATTCTGATGATCATCGTAGCGATCAAGATACAGCTAAAGGCATGCATCCAAAACTTAGTTCATACTTTATGGACCTTGATGAATTCTGCAGTGCAGCAAATCCAAAGGAAAAGAATGGCAATATCAATGTACCACAAACTAGTCCCAATGTTACTGACCTCAAGCGTTCTACTCTTACTGATAAGGATCCTGCTGGGCTCTTCCCAACTAACACTTCATCCGGTCAAAGTCGTTTATTTATGCCAAAAATTTTGAAAGTAGATCAGCCATCAACTTTAAATTCTCCCTTGTCGCCCACAAATGGAATCAATTACACATCACCAATGGATGGTACAAGACAGCGTCCAGGCACTCCACCTGCCCTTGTTAGTGCTACACACACAGCAACGACACCATACAGCTCACAACAGCAACAAGGTATTGCTGAATCAGCGGCTACTATGGTTTCTTTATATCAACAACATACCGTTAATCAAACTAGTCCTTCATCTCAATCCAGTCCGTCTGGAGCTAGTTCATTTCTTAGTGGGAATAGTAGAGATGGCATATCAGACTCTCAAATGGATGATAATGTCTCAAAAAAGCGTGCTAAAAGAAAGCCACGCGAATATGTTTATAATCCAAAACCATTCAAACAGAAAGCTCCTGCGTCTAGCCGTTTAACTGCACCTAAAGATGAAACTTATTGGGATAAAAGAATAAAAAATAACGTTGCCGCAAAACGGTCAAGGGAGAATAGGCGTCGTAAAGAAATCGAGACTGTTGATAAATGTACAATATTAGAACATGAAAACGCCGAGTTAAGAGAACGAATTTCAACCCTGGAAAAACAGAATGCTTGGTTGGAGGGAAAGCTTACAAAATTCTTACTTCCGTGATTTAATGTTAGCAATTAATGTAAAATATCTGTTTATAATACTCAACTCACTCATTCTCCTACATATGGCGAATGAAATCGTATCACAGATGTTTCTAGATCATAACAGTTTTGTAGAAACTATTGCTGGGTTCAATTTTTTTAACAAAAAATAAACGTTTGCTCTACATATTTGAGAGAGCGGGAATTTTTCATAAAGGGTTTCATAACTGATCCACTTTATTATGATAAGCAACACGTCATCTTTTATGCATCTTCATTCAAATCGTTATCATTCTATATTGAAATATCGCTGACTGTTTTTAATTCTTAGGATGTTAGTATGATATAATTAACTGTAGATTAGTATAGCGTATAACTGTATTTTATCACAGCATAATTGACTTTGTATAGTTGTATATAGTATTATTGATAACAATGGTATTACCGCAATGGTAATGTAGACGATTGTCTTAGTGACTCTTTTATTATTGGGTTTAAGCACATTGCTTTTCTATTCGATTCCCCAATTATGTTCAATGTCACATAGACAGACACAATAAATACAACCACAAAACCTGCAACAATGGCTTCCTGTCTATAGTGACATGAGTGCAGTAATATACAAAAGCATTATTATATTGAAGTCACCCTGTTTAATTAAGGTCACCTTGTCCATCCATAATGGTCATTTCAAGGTCTTGACACAACAATTCTGTTTTTCCTGTTTTGAAACAGTCATTTTAAGAGCGGCTAAACAGGCTTGACTTTCTTGAGACTTTCTAGAAAAGCTCAGACCGTCATGATGGAGCTTGAGAGAAAAGCTTGAAGAAGCCATATCATTGAAAGGGTTGGAAAATTTTTGAACAAAATGGTTTGAAAAAAGATGAATACGTTTGAAAGCAAAAGTGAGTTATAGGAACTCTACCCTCCACCTCGATAATGATTTGGAAATTACTATAAAGTAATATAGCTTACTATTTGTCGTACAACAAAATGAACGAAAATGTGTTACAAAAATTTACTGTCAATAAAATACCAACTTTCCATTATCCTGAATAATACCTGGATTGGATTAAAAATATCACGATTTGACTGGTTCAATTCATATAAATTAATTATCTCTTATCAGTCGGATGTTAATTACATTGAAATCCCAATTTCAAAAAAGTTATTATAGAACAAAGAAACACAAAGATGTGTCATAATAAATAAATGATCATAAGTCTTAAATACATCAAATATAATTTACAAACTGAAGTTTCCCGATAGATAAATAATTAACAAAGCATCAATTTAAATAGATTAAATATTATTTTAAAAAGAGATACAGCACCCCTGTGAAAAACAGTTCATGAATTGAATGGTTCATGAACTGTTTATGAACGTTGAATGGTCCAACTTTCACAAGCTTGTTCACAAAATTTCTATGGCAACTCATAAACTGTTAATAACAAGTTCATGAATAAGTATGAAAGTTTATGAAAATCGAGCCATTTAAGGTCTATAAACAGTTCATGAAACGTTCTTGAATTCATGAACCGTTTTTTACAGCGGTAATGATGTTATTAGCGACGTGTAAGTGTTAAAAACTCTTCTCTTGTCCTTGGATCATCACGGAATGTTCCCAGCATGCAACTTGTAACTGTCATTGCTCCATTCTTCTGCACGCCACGCATTACCATACACATGTGACTGAAAATGAATAGGAAAACTTTTGTACATGATTAAATATAAGGAGAACATACTATACAAGTAGGGATAGATGTAGTTAGACCATAGTCACTAGAATATATGGTTAGGAAAGCGGTATTTGTCTCAAAAGACTGCCACTCATGATCATGATGGTGCCGCACAGTTGCTGCCGACTATGTTGACTTGCAATCTGCCACGCCTTCCATGGTGCACACGCAAATATCTGTCTTTTCACTTCAACAGTGTTTGGTAGCGGTCGCATAGTTTTGCTGCTGTTATTTAGGCATGTTTTTACAAAATAGATTCGTTTATTATGGTTTTAACTCATGTAACTACTTGTGGTAATCATCCTTCGCTTTATATCTGGAGTGAAAAGCTGATGATGGCATAAGACTACCGAGTATCAATATATTTTCAAGCTCAATAAGGTGAGTTTACTACGAAATTGCTAGGCCTGATCACGATTATAGCAATGATGTTTACAATTTGCATTCTGTCGTGATTAATGTGTAAATATCGAATTTAAATTTGATCGTTTGTATTTCGTTGCAAAGTTGTTATTCAACCAGAGACACTAATGAGTAAATCTATTTTTAATATATTAATATGATTATAGGGTTGGATCTCAACCGTTCGATGTTGCTGTCGCTGAAGAATATTATAGTGGTTTTTGACTTCTATAATCATCTTATAATTTCCCTTCATTTGTATTCTAGATAGAACATTCAAGGAACAATCTGACAAATAGAGAAAGAAAGAATTATTAGCAGAGAAAGATAATCTCTGACCTATGCCCGTTACCGTAGCGAAAATTGAAAAATTGCAAATAATGATTCACAACGGCATGGTTATTCTGCCAGCTTTAATGGACTTTAAATGGTATATTTTACAACCAGAATTATTACAACAACTACTATGAGCATATATTTGCTAGCTGTTAACTACATGAAGAAAAATAACGGCATGATTTTTGTGGAAAATTTATGCAATATACCCTGCTCTGAAGTTTGGCTCGCATTTAATAGTATTTGCAACAATTGATCGTGAAAAGGGAATAAAAAACGATATGCTGAGATCGTCTTGTTAAAATCAGCATTACTTGTTTATCAGAAGAGCAATATATTGCAATGCTATATATATATATATGCCTAATAATTCTTGACATACTGAGGTGAATATCTACTGCATTTTATTGAAAATGGAACTTGATTTACAAATTGTAATGTAGATTTGATGGCTATTGTCAATTATTTATTGTTCAACGGTAAATTCACAAATGTTAAATAAAGACATTGAATTAATTTTCAAGAATTATATTTTGGATGAGTAATGATCAATCTTTTAATTTTACATACAAGCATTTCATCAAACCGTATAAAGCTCAATATGCAAACTATGTACTACATATAAATTGTATTTGTTTGCGGAGCATGTTCATAAACAATGTTATAACATGCAATATCAGATAAATCAGATATGTATTTATTGCGCAATTGAAAATATGCTATCGCTCAGTATGTTTTGATTTATTCACATAAATGATTTGCATTTTACAATGTAACTATCGTCTTTCATGTCTATTCATCCGTTTTTGTATGTATTTGACTCTGGGCCGGTCAGAATCAATATTTAGATTTCTTTACTGTGCTATATAATGCATTGAAATACTGCCATTGAATAGAAACTTATTACTTTTTTCATAAAGAATCAAAGACATAATAGGATAGTTCTATTCTGCATTTATGGATGGATAGATTTTAAGACAGTAGATAACTATAGTTTTGCGGTGGTAAAGTATACTATAAATCTTCGAGGCACTTTGATAAAAGGAAATGTATATTAAATCGATAACTGAAGTTGGCTTTGCTATTTGATGTTGAGATTGTTTATGCAACTTTAATTATGTATAATATCCTTAAAATAATCAATGCAACATAATAATAAGCGAAGACTATAGCACATAATTTATATAGAAACTCCGTATTTACTTGATTGCGTGAGAAATCGTGTGCACCATCAAAACCACTCGAGACGGAAAAAGTACATCAAAGACATACCCCCTTTGATCAGTACCGCTTTCCTAACCATATATTCTAGTGACTATGGTTAGACAGATGTAAGGGAGCAAACAGATAATTTACAACGTAAGATACAACGAGATAATTTGCACGACTACGACACAGATATAAAGCCCTGAGCAAACGACAGCAACTTTTACACAACAAATCACTTTTACTAATGAATCAACTCAACTTTTACGCATGTCTTTTTCGCGTTCTGAAGCAGTCTTTTCAGGAGCGGCTATAGGCCCGGATTACTTTTCTAGAGTAACTCAGATTGAGCTTAAAAAGAAGCCATGGAGCAGTCATAACATCGAAAGAGTTCGATACATTTTGAACGAAATGGTTCGAAAAGGATAACGAAGACGTTCAATAACAAACTTCCTTGGAAAGACTTAGAATATGTTTGATGGCCATCAAACACAATGCGACAAATAAAATACACAATGCAACACGCCAGACAAAATCTAAAGAGTAGCTAAACGACAAGGATTTTCAAACGATTTGAAAGTCCCGCAAATGTTGCCGTCGTTTGCCCAGGGCTTAACACGACTTGCGCAACCCACTAAAGATGTGGTTATCAAATCTCCCAACATCAACTCCAGTCTTTATCTGGAAATCAAATCAGGATATCTTGCGATGGCAGAGGAATCGTAAGGACGAAATTGAGCTCAAAGACATGGCTGAGCTTTGATGATAAAGACCTATCTATGATAAAATCTGTTGAGATTGATCCGCAATGTCACGCATGCGGTCAGTAATGGGAAATTGCTATCATTACCGCTGCGAAAAAAAATTGGTTGAGTTCATGAATTCATAAACAGTTCATGAACTTTAAAAACATTAATGAACACTTTATAAACAATAAATATGAGCAGATTACACTGCAACACTGAGACACTGTTTCAGAACAATGTGTAACTACCATAACCAGAACAACCCAGTGTCATTCATTGAAAAATTGTTATACTAACCATGCTTCGATGATGACACCAACACCAGTAGGAGCTATTGATTCTGCTACAGCAAGTGCGATCTGTTTTGTTAATCGTTCCTGAACTGAAAGATAACAAATCAAATAATAATGTAAAGCAGTCATGTTAAGGGCATCACATTTAATTATAAAACATTTTGAGAATACAATCATGATATTAAATAATTAGAAGTTGTGTAGGGTATCTCAATCCACTATGCATTTTTCATGTGTTTGAAGTAAGAAGGGTTTCACAAATTAATTAGTGAGGATTAGCTCAGATCTCAGAGCAACCGAACTTCAGATCTGATCATATCTGATCAACTGTGGTTCAAATCCCCTAGGTCAACTTAGCCTTGGCTTTATCTACAACGTCAAATGAGTACCATCTGAGGATGATGGGTGGAAAAATTCAGAGGGAATTTGAATTTCATTGATAATCGAGACCTATCTGCCATGAAATCTGTTGAAATTGACCTGCAGTGTCGCGGCTGAGATTAATAGAGATATTTGGACAGTAATATTTTACGTTATTCAAAGAGTTTAATTTTATTGCGTCACGATGGCTGATGTTAAATTATTGAAAAACAGTCGATCAGGCCTTAAAGGACATTTGACAAGAGCCTTAGATCGTCTGGTGGCATCCCTCACCAGTTTCACCAGTACAGAAGTAGCAGAACGAACTGAAAGTGATAGGGAAAATTTGACGATCACAACGAAACGCGCTCACGATGCGCTGGAACGCTATGTGGCGTCACATTTGGCCGTGTTGGTACAAGAACCCATCAAAGATGGAGCAGAAGACCCGGAAGAGCCACAATTGGTTGAATTAGAAAACAGTTTTTATGACCTCGAGAGACAAGTGCGTGCCGTTACGGCCGTTGTGCCGAAAACCGTAGTCACAAGCACCACTGATCCAGAAAACCGAGAAAGCACGTCTCAGCAAGTCAACGTTCAGACCTCTGCCCGACCTGTCATAAAGACACCACCAACATTAGATGCAGACATCAACCTAAAGCAGTTCCTGGATTGGCAGGAGGTATTTTTAAATTATATCGCGATTATTGATTTAGACGCCCAGCCTCATGATAGGCAAATTGCTACCTTTTGGGGTCTGTGTTCCCCAGCATTTCTGAACATGGTACGCCGCGTCATCAAAATCGAACGTTCAACGACGGACTCCCTTAAGTTAATACTGAAAAAGATAACCGATCACTTAAGATCTAAGCGCAACTCTAACCTCGACTGGCAAAGCTTTCTCACAGTCACTCAAGGCTCAAACCAGTTAATTGATCAATATTACACGTATTTAATGGAGAAAAGTGACTATGCTAATGTAGATGCAGTGACTCCAGAAGCACTGCGGACCGCTGTTCTAGTACTAGGTTTAAGGGATGAAAATTTAAAACGCAAAGTTATCGCAAAATCTCCCCCGCTAAACCTAGAGGACACTCTCAAATTTTTACAAACCGAAGAAGCCGCTTCTTCCACTGTTAGTACCCTAGGTCAACAAGCCCACGCCACACATAGCACAATTGGTAATGTACAATCTACCAAAGCTAAGAAAAATCATAATAAACGTCAACAGAAAACGAAGCATGACGACAGTAACTCTGCTTCCAAGTCAAGTAATTCAGTAAGCCCTTGTTCTAAGTGCGGCTATGTTAAGCATTTTACATCAGTCTGCCCTGCCGCAAACGTGACATGTGACCACTGTGGCCTCAAAGGGCATTACTCAAAAGTTTGCCGTAAACGTTTAAAGTCCTTAGAGAAAACCAAAACCGCGAGCACATCAGTTATCAAATCGATGCAAGCTTCCAATGGTGGCAAATTACCGACAATTGATGTCGATGTTAGGGAAGACAATAAACTGTTAGGTCGTTTCCCTGCTGTCTGCGACACAGGTGCTCAAGGAACCGTTGCAGGTCTTGACTTTCTGAAATCAATAGGCAAATTCGATAGCACGTTGGCTCCGTTCAGTCCACATAATTACGTTGGCGTCGATAATCGCGCTTTAGTTCAGGCCGGGACAATCAAATTAACTTTCGATTTAAATGGTAATAGCGTAAATACTACAGTCGTTATATGTTATGATGTGACCGGTCTTTATCTGTCTTTAGATGTGTGTAAACAACTTAAAATTGTACATGTAGACTTTCCAACCACATTATCTGAGAGGCACTTATCAAGTGTCATTAACACGCATCCTCAGAATGTAGTTAATGTCAACAAGTCTTCATCACCACCTAAATCTGTTTTTAATGAAACCGCTCGTAAACAGTGGATTGATTCTTTGTCGTCAAATCCTACTCAACAACAAAGAGAGGATGATTTTAAAAAACTAAAACAGATTTATTCTCAAGTATTTTGCGATACCGATGACGTTTTGCCGCCCATGTCAGGTGTCGGCGACGCAATGAAAATTGAGTTAATCGAAGACCACAAGCCATTTGCAGTTCATACTGCACGTCAAATACCTTTCGTTTATCGTGACAAGGCTAAATCTGAAATAGACCGTCTACAAAAGATGGGCGTTATAACACCAGTTGGTGACACCCCTGTCGAATGGTGTCATCCGTTAGTAGTTGTAGGTAAACCTAACGGTGGCGTAAGATTATGCGTAGACTTAACCAAATTAAATAAGCAAGTAAAACGCACATTGCACCCTGCTACAACGCCAGCTGATGCAGTGAAAAACATTGATTTGCATTCCAAGTATTTCACTTTATTAGATGCAAAGTGTGGTTATTGGCAACTTCCACTTGATGAAGATGCACAAAAATTAACAACATTTATCACTCCTTGGGGTAGATTTAAATTTTTGCGTGCCCCGATGGGTTTTATATCATCCGGTGATAGTTACAATTTAAGATGTGATCAAGCCCTTGAAGGCATTTCAAACGTTAACAAAGTCGTTGATGATACACTTATTGACGGTGATTCATACAAAACTTTAGTTGATCGAACTTGTACAGTATTAGAACGATTTGTTCGACATGGCATTACGTTAAATGCTGAAAAATGTAAATTTGCGCAGAAAACAGTCGATTTCGTTGGTTACGTCATAAAACCAGGAGGCTATTCAGCCGACCCAAGAAAAGTCGAAGCGATTTCAAATTTTCCTTCGCCTACAAATCGCACCGAGTTAAGGTCATTCCTAGGACTTGTCAATCAGCTAGGAATGTTTACACCGTCTATCAGCAGCACCGCTGCACCACTACGAGATTTATTATCAGTCAAAAATGAATTTCTATGGCTAAACACGCACGAAATGGCCTTCAATTCATTAAAAGAAGCCATGACGTCACCGCCGATTTTGTCTCTGTTCGACCCTACTGCAGAAACAGTTTTACAAACGGACGCTTCCAAGACAAAAGGTCTTGGATACGCTTTAATGCAAAAACAGCAAAACGAATGGAAACTAATCCAGTGTGGATCGCGCTTTCTTCAACCATGTGAAAACCGATATGCCATTATCGAACTAGAAGCGCTGGCCATCGTTTGGGCCACAAAAAAATGCCACATTTATCTCGCTGGTTTACCAACGTATACCGTTTTAGTCGATCACAAACCTTTATTGCCAATTTTTAACAATTACACTTTAGATGCCGTTGAAAATCACAAGTTACAATCGTATAAAAATAAGTTGTCAAACTATCAATTTCAGGTGGTTTGGACAAAAGGTAGCGCGCATATTATACCGGATGCATTATCACGGGCACCGGTCAATGATCCGTCTCTCGATGATGAAATTGAAAATGATACATCGTTAGCTTGTATGTCGTTTACGTTAAAAGTTGCTGCATGTAGTATCACCGCAGAGAACACTGACGATGAAGCTGCCGCTACTCTAAACGATTCTAAACAATCTAATGTTCGACAACCGTTGCCGGATCCAATCATTACGGATCTACAAAATGTTGCACGAAATGATGCAGATTATCAATCACTCATAACCTGTGTTGAAAACAATTTCGCAGGTAATTCAGCAAACCAACCATATGTATTGGCCTATAAGAAAATTTGGCCAGAATTGTCAACCATCGACGGCCTTGTGTTGTATGGTCGTCGAATTGTCATTCCATCGAAAGCTCGTCAATCTGTAATTGCACGATTACACGCCTCACATCAGGGCATTGTTAAAACAAAACGTCGTGCGCGTCAAACTGTATATTGGCCAGGTATTAACAATGACATTGTATCCTCCATTGAAGCCTGTTCACCATGTCAACATTACAGACCCAGTAATCAGAAAGAACCTTTAATTTCTGATAAACTTCCATCACGGATCTTTGAGTCAGTTTCAGCTGATTTGTTCCAACTCAACCAGAAATACTATTTGGTCTACGTCGACCGTTTATCCGGCTTTCCGTTCATTTCAGAATGGAATTCCGATCCGTCTTCGTCTCAAGTCATTTCAGTTCTTAAATCACACTTTTCCAAAACCGGTGTACCATCTCGTTTTCGTTCGGACGGTGGTCCACAATTTAAATCTGAACTGTTCACCAACTTTCTCACCAGATGGGGTGTCAATTGGTCCCCGTCTTCGCCATACCATCCCCAGAGCAACGGTCACGCTGAAGCAGCTGTTAAAGCGTTAAAACATCTGCTTGCCAAGTGTGATAATGGAGATATTAAGTCGGAGAGTTTTCTGCAAGGTCTACTAGAATACCGCAACACTCCTAGATCAGAAGGGCGTTCCCCCTCGGAATGGGTGTATGGTCATCCCCTTCGTTCTTTAGTGCCCGCACACTACACTTCATTCTCCCGTTCATGGCAAACGTCAGCCAAAGAGATTGACAGTAAGCTACTCCGCAACAAAGAAGCTACCACAAAGAATTACAACAAAGGTAGTAAAGTTCTAAAATCTATTCCTGTTGGCTCTCATGTGCTACTTCAACATCCGCAAAGTAAACGCTGGATAGAAGATGGTATTGTAGTGTCAAAGAATGATCGTGATTATCGCATTCGTCTGCCGTCCGGTAAACTCAAGTGGCGTAACCGTGTATTCCTGCATGTTGCCCCTGATACTAGTTCCGACGACATAGCAGAACCAGACGTGAGTGATCAAGTGCAGTCCGACGATACTCCGCGATACCCAACCCGTTCAAGACGTCCACCTGACTATTACGGACGCAAATGATACTATTATCGATTTATCGTTTCAGTAACATCGTTATAATCATAAGTATATCATAATCACATATCAGTAATTTGTTAAAGTTAACCTCCCTAATAATAAGTATTCATGTTATGTTTAGTCGTTTAACTTGAAGGGGAGATGTAATGTATCTATCGTATGCGCATGCGTAAGGTTATTTATAACTAAATGATTGCGCAGTTTTAAATCAGAGTGTTAGTGACGACCAGTGTAGAAGGTCGTATGTACGTAATATTAAATACATGATTCAGATCAACAGGATATACCTACACGGGTGTTTATTCGTCTATTGTCTTCGTATCTTACAGTCAACTTAGCCTTGGCTTTATCTACAACGTCAAATGAGTACCATCTGAGGATGATGGGTGGAAAAATTCAGAGGGAATTTGAATTTCATTGATAATCGAGACCTATCTGCCATGAAATCTGTTGAAATTGACCTGCAGTGTCGCGGCTGAGATTAATAGAGAGCATTTAACATCATTGCTCTCAGTGAAAAGAGCCAATCCGCTAGCACTACAGGACTGGATGGTAAGGGTGCCTTTGCCAGGGCGATACTTTACTTTTATTGTATAATTATCATCCTTGTAGAAGTTGTGATTGCACTGTTTGATCAGTTCAGCACCTTGACTGAATTTCGTGAATTGTAGGAAAGGCTATAAATAGCCTAATATAATATAGGTTGATTACCTTGCAAACGACGGCTGTACATTTCTACAATCCTGAAAACAGAAACAGTGGTCAAGATGACAGTGTGACAGTTTGTGCCAGTGTTAATTTATTTGATAATCCAAGTTAAAAGTTTATTGTCTTCCTAATTCTTCCTAGTCATTTCTAATTATAAGTTTGTTTTCTAATTGAATATCTATAACTCATTATAACTTTATTGGTGGCAAAACATCAATATCTATAGTGCTCAATGCAGATATGCTGCACAGTATAGAAATAAAGTCAAAGATTCGACGTTGTCTCCATTACTCAGAGTTGTGAACGATAGCTCTCATCAGACAGTCTTTATTCATATAAATATAAACATGAATGTGAATAAAAAATGCCTGATGATTACTATCACACAAAACTCTGAATAACAGAGCAATTTTTCAGTCTAATCTTTGACTTTACTTCCATAATTCATTTTATTTATAAGAACATACTCAGTTGTAGATAGGGTCCGACAAAAGGTTCAGCCTTCTGGAATCCTAGGGGCATTTCAAATTTTTCTTCTGAATTTTCTTGTTAAGAGGTTTGACCAGAAAATCATTAAAAACATCAATTTTCTTCTGAATTTTGTCTTGCCTTTCGGGATCTAGGATCCCAGGATCCCCAATTTTGTCGGACCCTGGTTGTAGAAAAGAATTTTGAAAGCATGCAACAGAGAAAATGAAGCACAAAGTTTAGACATCTTGTAGTGTATGTAATGTAAGTTCTTGATTGTGATTGTATTGAAAGCTCGAACTATAGTTAGACAAATGCAAGCAATTTGGGCATTTGGTGGACAAAATTAGTAAATTTCAAAGAGAGTCAGTTAATCCTGCTTGGGACTTTATTGTTAGTAGATATTTAACATACCTTGCCACCTTACTTAATCCCAGTACTCTACCATTTGGCAAATATCCAACATGCGCCTAAAATGTATGAATAAAATCAGTTTAGAAAATATTAGTCCTAGAGCTGACTGACAAACTTATGCTTGTATCTGCGCATTTGGAACATTCATTTTAAGACTTGAAAGACAAATATTTCTTCTATGAATGGATTGTATTACGTATACAAATGATACATTTCCTCCTTTCAAAGACACTCATAAGTGATAAGTGATAATTTTGGGTTATATTTGTGTCTCAATGAGATTCTCATGATAACAGAAAGAAGTCCGGTTCCAGTTCATGGACACCACAACAGAAGTCACTAATAAATATGACATACCTTTCCGATAAAAGGCACAAGATGATGTTCACACATGGAAAATAAATCAATATCTTTTACAATGACAAGTTCATCATGATTTTCATCAAATACTGCACCATTGACAACAGCTGAAATGAAAAATGTTGAAATGGTATAATTTCAATTATAAAGTTGTAAGTAGCCTACTGTTGTAGTGTTATTATAATCTCATGTAATCTTGTGTCACTTGCTCTAACGTCACAATATCAAATATCGTCGTAGCAATATTGTCACTGTGTTGTAATTATTGCATAACTTCCTTTAACCTTGTAATCCTGAATATCATTGGACGTTCATTGAGAGGCTGATTCAAGAGAAAATACAGTAAACATCTGTTAATAGTGTGTGTTTAATGTCCCGATCATCTCACTGAATATCCGTACATGAACTGATTACAATTTTACCTTCTCCATAATAAACTCTCATATTCCTTCCTCGCTTAATCCTCTATTCTTTATCTGAATCAATTTGACAGTACTTTTTAGAGGGATCACTATAGACATGTGGCCTCAATATACAGGGTTGATTCAAATAGAAAATACTATTTTAGACATTGATAGAGTGGTCGCTATCGACAAGTGGTCACTGATGACAGGTGGAGTGCTGATGTTTGGCTGTAATTAAACAGAACCTTGTTGAGATCGCAGGATGGCATTACCATACTCTTGAGACTCCCATTGGGGGGTATCTGTCAGTCCGATCTGCAAAGCATGGCAGTTGCGCCCCCGAGATGAAAATTTTTCTCGTGATTGCCGCCCCTGAAGCTGCAGTTTTCATCGAAAATCGGCAGTTGAAAATTATTTTTTGTCATTTTTTTTGCAATTTTTGCTGAAAAGATGGATTTTGCCTCCCCTGAAGTTAAATTTTGCCGCCCCCGCCCCTAACGTTTTTCGGTGCAGCCACCCCCGAGACCCAGAGCCATCTATTTACAAGAGTTGGGACACTCATGCCATTTTCGTTTTTTGGCCTGGACCCGAGCACGTTTTTAACAGCAGTGTGCATGTGCAAGAGAAAGTTGTGTTTTTTTCAGCCATTTTGGAACTGTGTGAAATGGTTTGCGATCGTTTAACATGATACAAGAGTAATATAACCATCTATTAGTTGTCTTTCTCCATATTTATTTGCTAGACTCTCAAAATAAGAATAAAATTTACTTCAATGTATACTTTCTTATCGATCTCTTCAGCATGTTGCTCGAAAGTAAATCAGATCAATGCTATTGGAATTGCTAAATGGACAAGGAGTTTGTGGAGTATGGACTACATCTCTTACTCTCTTACGCTTATTCTTTGCAGTCAAAGGCAACTTTTTTCTGGTTCTTGTCCCCAGTTGGAATAGTAAACAATATTTTATTTCGATTACTATTTCGTCTATTAACACAACAATTAATAATTTAATAGCATATGTTTGTTTTAACTGATAAAAGCTGTATTTTTCCGCGCGCTTCGTTTAAAACAGGAAACATGGTGCCAAAAGAACAAGAACCCTGGTGCCGAAAGTACGAGAATGGCGTCCAAAAAATCACGTGAATGGCATCTGTCCAATAGGAGACGATAGCGGCACATGAAAGCGTGTCCCAACTCTTGTAAATAGATGGCTCTGCCAAGACCTCGTCGAGATTGCCATTCTTTGCAGACTGCATCTGACTCGCTGCTGTTCTAATATGATTCATTGAAGCAAATATTTTTTGCATACCCCCTAGATCTTTGGTATATCCATTTGTGAAAAACATCATGGCTTTCGCGTATCTCTCTGGTGTATCAAGAAGACCCTGTCGTGACGGATCCTCTCCGACACATTCTAGTATTGTTGATACAGCCCCTGATAACCTTTTAACGCGTTCATCAAAACTGCTGCCATCATCTGGTCGGATACTAACTTTTTCAGCCTCATCCTTTCTATTCATACCCATTGATGAAAAATGTTTCAACATTGAAAGGTCAGAATGACTTGAATGAGGTGATGAAATACTACTTGTTCGTCTTCTCGTTCCAAGTGATTGTTTAATATCAACGGATGATTCAACGTGGACATTATCTGAATGATTCGTTTCATTCATTGTTGCTTGCTTGAAGCAGAAATGTCAAAACACTAATAATAAGTAGGTTAGGCCTATAGACTTTCTTCAACCATGCCACCATGGATGTGGATTAAATTTATCACGTATTTCTATATGCTGCTTTCCTCACAGCTTCCAAAACCACACCACTAGGTATTTAAGGCTTTTATAGTTCCAAAATTAACACTGGTGTAATAGTAATTTTCTTTGTCTATAATTTGATTAGGCAAATTTGAATTGATTTTCTTATCAATTTAGCTGTCCTGTTGCATAGGCCTCTATTACAAATACCACGCTTCAAGGATAATTTCTAAAAAATTCCCTTAAATTTTTGTTTATTGTTTTGAATTTTACATCCACGCATTTCCATCCTTGTTCTTTTACATTGCATAATATGATAGGGTATATATCTAGAAGATAGCTTGAGCTGTGCCATCGATAACAATGATTTCTTTGGGCTGTTAGGGGAGTCGGAAAACAAAGTTGACTTTTGCTGGGTTATTGGAACATTCATCCCCACAATTTGTTGTCCCTCAAACTCAAGGGGATTTGCGCCTTTGCCTTTGAACTGTCTTCTACTTCTTTTTACATTCACTGTATCGCTGGTTGTTGTTCGTAATGGCGAAGACTGCAATTGCACTCAATCAATTTGTGAAGGAAAATTTAAGGGGATATTTTGAAAATAAGAAAGGTTTGTTTGGTTTTGTAGACAGCGAAAGAGACCTTGAATCTCTGCTGTTAGCGTTGAGGTCGAAACATTTTGAGTTTAGTGTACGGCATAGCGAAGAACGAACCGGTCCAAAGTCATTCTTCTTTAACTTTGGCGATATTCCAGACCAAACTACACCATTTGTAATCAACACTGCAACTTATAAAGTCTGCTCTTATGGAAATGAATACTACAAAGAAACACAGGAGAAGATCAAAGCTAAGGTAAATGAAGGTAGTTTTGAAAGGATGGGAAATAAATGTGGGGCAAAGAGAGAGAGATTTAACCTAGTAAATGGCCCAAACAACCTCGCAAGTGTAACTAGTTAGCCTAATTACGTCAATGTAGCCTATCTGATCTAGTATAAAACAACTGAAACTGCTACACTTTTGGCACACTTGAAATTGTTTGTAGCCTACCATCTCCCACTCTCACTATTATGACTAGGGGCTACACACACATGGACCAAGTCTGCATATTATGGCAATGGCGCACCCGATATTCAACGATATTTTAATTTTTTACAGTCAAACGTCAAGAAAGTATTTGCTGTTACGCACCTTAGATCCAGGTTGAATAGAATGGTCCGCGCGGGGAATGCATTCCCCGCGCAATCTTTAGGAGTTGGTTTTAAACTCTATTAAAAGATAAATGCATTCCCCGCGCAAAACGAAGTTTTCTGAATTCTTTGCAACTATGCCTTAGATCTTGGCGAAAACTACCCTACTCTGCAGACTGGACAGCCTGTACAAGATTAAATAACGACACAATCCATAATGTTGCTGCTCTTTATTATGATAATGGTAGGCCGTGCCTGCTGACATTACAGGGAAAGATGCTAAGGGCTACTATGGCCGTTAGTCAGAGCTCTTTGATACAACAGACACGACCGTACAGTAAGATAGTAAGAGGTGAAAGAGATTGTTTACGTGTTACAGTTTACACACATATAGATTTACAGGAAATGATTAACAATAGACAAATATACGATGACACGAATACAATATAAAACTACTACAAGCCTACGTGGACCAGTATGCAAAGAACACATTCTGGTACCCCTGACAGTAATCTGCATTTATTGCGCGGATGCTCCAGACTGCTGAGTTTGTAATTTATGCAGCTAAATTAATTTTTAAATCATTTAATAGTGCCACTGGAAGCACCGTTTTTGTTACTTTCCTCCTGTTCTGCATCTGGATTTAGTTAAAAATGTATAGAATATTTTAAAAACGAGACATAATGTGTGGCTAGTAGGCCTAGATTCAAGGTCAATATTAGAATTCTTGTTCTCTGGCTAAGATCTTAGCCGCAGGCAACAGGCCTTATCCTCATTCCATCACGGCGCTCCAGTGAGGGCCTAATAAAACTGAAGGCTAAAAAGTGTGTCATAAACCAAAAATATGATGTACCCAATCACATCGCACCTTGGTATCATGTGAGTTACAGCCAGATGTTGGTTGGTCGGCCCATCGCAGAACAATGCAACAAGATGTGAACAAAAATTGAAATCTGCTGAATTCAGCTATTTTGAAATTCAACATTTTGTAAACAAACTGTCGAAGAAAACTAAAAACATTAAGTTTACGGGATTATTTTGGATCAAATTGGAGTAACAAAATTAGAAATAATAGATTACATTATCTTGAAGGACTGTATGAACATTATGAAGGCCTTTTGTGACCGTAGAATACAAAATAAAAGGAGAAAACATCACGTTTTGACATCGCCATCGTTGGAAATTGTAAGCACTTATGTCGGCTTGAATCTTGATTTAAATAATCAAAATCAAAGAAATACTTAAAATTGAGGATCAATTCTCCAATTAGCATCATTACTCTGATTCAAAATTCCTTTTCTCCGTAAATAGATAATTAAAAATTGACAATATGACTGAATAAACGATCGAAATATAAACTTTGAAAAGGATTCAAGCAAGTTTGCTTACATTTTTTTGTTTTTTTCACCGACCAGCGCTCGATAAAACTTCATGTGATACCAATGTGCGCTGTGATTGGGCACACCATATTTTTTGTTTATGGCGCACGTTTTAACCTTCAGTTTTATTAGGCCCTCACTGGAGTGCCACTCGAAAATGAGGGACTGGATGGAATGAGGCTAAGCAGGCCCTACAGTCTGGCACAGAAGCGCAACAAAAACAAAAACAAATCAAAACCAGTTATTCGTGAATCATAAAAACCATAAACACCAAGAAGAATAAAGAGTAATACTGCTGTTTAAAAATGGCCATTTTAAATAACATTTCATTCTTTGATATTGTACAACTCAAATCAAATGAACTGCATAAATCTTATTGTTTAAAATCGAACAATTAGTTGTTTTTGATGTCTCACTCCGACCTTTGATAACGAGTGAAAGAATTCCACCATGTTTTTCATGTCCTACTACGCATGCGTTGTAAAAACAAGGAAGAGGTTACTTGAAAATGGCCCAAACATTGAAAAAATGTTGATGCTTTTGTATTTCATGCGTATAAGTCGCCCCACAATTTTGAAGGACCTGCTTTACACGTCACTGTATCTGCACAATCTTACAACAACAGAATCCCATCACATGTCTCAGGGTCATTTTCAGGAATGAGCAGCAACTTTTACTAATAAGTTCTTTTAGCCTGTGTGCTGTGACTCTCAATTTCATAGAGCAGAACATCAGAAGGTTTGTTTCTGAAGCCATAGGGTCTGTGAACTAATGTGTGATTTTCTGCCTATCGAAAACAACACCTATATAAATTTGGTAAATTATTTACAACCTGATTCACACTCTGTCACAAAGCATCAATTGTCATAAAATCACATCTCTTCGTCAAACATATCATGGTAGTAATCAGCTGTAACAACGACTTAATGCATAAATTATATCCCAAGCTCATGGGAACCTGTTGGGCGGAAAATGACACTTAATTTCTCATACCCTATTGTTTCAGAAAATACTTCTGGGCTTGCACACAGGCGATGTTAACATATAATTACGATTTTAGAAACAATCAGAAGCCCTTACACTGGATGTTGGTCAATCAAAAGTCAAGAAAAAGAAACCAAGAAAGCCAAGAAAGCGAAAAAAGACTGATTGTCCAGGAAGAATGGTTATTAAAGAGCTGACATTCTTTCCTGAGTATAGTGTAAGTAAAGTAAAAACTAAATTTTCTTAAAGAGGACGTCATAATCAAATGGTATCCTGTTATTTGATTAGGTGGTTCGTGTGTTTGGAATATCTAAGATTATAAGATAAACATTTTTCAAACATTTGTGGTTGAAATTTGCAGATAAAATTTTGTGCTGATGCTCAAAGCTGAAGAAGAATAGGAAACTGCAATGTGTTATTGGAGAAATGAAATCAACAATGATGTCTATATAACATTTTGAAGTTTCAATTTAATCCAATGACATTTTATTAACACCTATCCTGCCAAGCAGTTTGACGCTGTCTGCCCACCAGACAGGCCAGCCGGTTTTCATGTGGCGTTTTGAAAAATTTTGCCAAATATCATGAAACATTGCATAAATTAGACGTAGTAACAACAGTTATCAATGATTTATTAATGTAAACGGGTTACCACTTTTATATTTTTGCCAATGATACGTTACTCAATTGATTTGAAGATATATTGAGCTTCGCCGATAGCAAATATGAAGCCGTAGTCAACAGTGTTTTATATTCAGAAAAGTCTGGCCTTGTCTGTTTATATCACTCAAAAATCAAATTCTTCACCAAATAGGAAATTTAAAAAAGAAATGAATAGGTAAATACGTTGTAAACGCTTTTGTATACCAATCATATGAAATGAACAACATTGAAAGGTATATTTAACTTGAATATTGATCAATGTACCGCATTGAAAAATGCGCCAAACGATCGAAGTAAACACGAAGCATAACATGACATTTTCAACTTCTAAAATCGTCCTGCAATAACCATATCCTCCCAGAAAATATAAAATAACATCCAATTTTACTGTTGATTCGATTGGTGAACTTTACAATCGTTTCTTGGAACAATTTGTTACTGCTTCCTTAGTTTTATGAGCAACCATCCTTCGCGTTGCCATTTTTTTTCGATCTCTGTCTTGACAAAATTTGAAACTTCAATAAAATAGTCAAATCATGATGGAATCACGTGAATGGAGGTTCCCTGAATAGCTGAGGTTCTATTGGTTAAAACATACAAAAGCTTTTAGTAAGGGGTTCCCCTTTTTCTGATTTTCAAGCCCTTCAAAGCCCTGTAACATGAAAACGTATATATACGTGATTGGCCTGTAGCGGGGGTGCGCCTGAAAGCGTATATATACGTGATTGGCATGATAAGTGTTAAGTAAGACATTGAATTTAAATTGAATTTTGAATGATTAATTTTTAAGTTTCAAACAACCTTCCGCAATATAAACAAACTTGATTCTGAATTTTGTTTTTATGTTAGAAAAGGGTTACCACACGCTTGAATATGTTTGTACAATCCCCTGCGAAGAAAAGTTCATGAGTTCATGAACCGGTTCATGAAGTGTTCATGAACTCTTTGTTACTGTTCATGAACTGTTCATGATCTCATGGATTTTTTCGCAGGGGGTGTAATGTAATGTAATGTGGTCAAAATATTGGCCAAACCTCTTACAGACCAGCGTCACTTTAACATTATTGAGTTGCATTTACATTGCACCAACTAATTGTTCTTATTTCTATTTCAACTTACCTAAATTAGCTTTGACCAATTTACACTGTCTAACTGCTTAATGAGCATCCAATGCTAGTATTCATATTCTATTCTATTCTGAGTTCTAGCCTACTTTGGCTTCCAAATCTTATCTGATCAGGATCAGATTCAATTTGGAGCCGCACTCCTTCAATGTACATTATTCGCTTATGAGGATCGGAATATATAATTTAATGATGCTAATAGTTATTATTCCACAGATTGAACTTAAAGACGATAACAGGAAAAGATCACAATGTCGGATCGACATGCGTAACCAACTCAAAAAAGATATTGAATTAGGAAAAGCAATTTGGAAAGCAACTCGTTATTTTGTTCATGTCAGTCATTTTCATTTGCATACTGGTCATCCTGAGATGGCTGCTGCTGAATTAGGATTCAGTGTTGATGTTAATAAATTAAACACAAGTCAAAAGAAAATCAAAACTGGTATTACGTCATCAAAATCGTTCAGGTATGATTGTAAGTAGTAATTGAGACGGTATCTCACTACCAAAGTCACCCGTGGATCATTCCATCTGCCATAGTCACTTTTTTCAGCCGTTTCTCCTCAAGAGACAGTCTGACCAAAATGTGAAATGTCTTGTGTTTTATCTGGTGTAAACCCTCTTATGTGAATTAAACACATTCCTTGTATCTTCAAAAAGAGTAAAAATAACCATAACTCATCACTTTAAAATTTTGAGGGAAATGATCACGCAAAGAAAAAAATACAAGAACAAGCATGCATGAATGAAATGCTTTATTTGCTGTTTAAAGAAGCAAATTCTCAATATCCAAATCATCGTTAGCATCAGTCAGAACCTTTACAACATATTAGGCTATATACATAACTGTTTTTCAAATGACTGATACATGTTGTTTGTGACATTCGGATTTGACAACTTAAACTAAACTAAACAGTCAAAATACTTTTTATACCTTTTCTTTTAAACTGGTGTAGACATCTCTTAGTATGTTAAATTTTATTTCATATCAAAATTTGTGCTTCTGTTTGATAAAAGCAAGCTATTTTAGACAGAATAAGTGCCTGTTTATTAAAAATACGTACTGGCAATGAAGTGTATGCTTTCTTTATTTGATGTGTTCTTTGCAATGATAATTAATTTCTTTGTTGTGTTGTATTTAGATTTCCAACAACTTCTGGTAGTATGGTTGGAACTTCTGCAAGTTTTGCAACTTCATCTACTAAATTACAAAATACAACTACTGAATCTGTATCAACAAATACGATTCACACATCTCAAAGCACAGAACAAAATGTACCCAACGCTATTGTAACATCTGATCCATATCTGAATGCTTGTACTTCACTCATATTAAATAAATATTTACGATGATGATGTGTTTTAACTAATGTACCATATAGAGATTATTTGTTGTGAGATTTATGAGAGTATAAATCTAGGTGGTGTATGAGTTAATATTTGATTAGCCTGCGTGCAGACAGACTTTTTCTTCGTATACGAAGGAAAAGTCTGTCTGTAGCCTACGCAGGCTAATATTTGATAGGTTGTTTTGTGAATATAGATTGTTTATGTGATGTGATATAGTATGTGCCGGCTATTTATAATAATAATATGCAAACCAAACAGTGTCTGTGACCAAATCACCATTGTTTCATTATAGTCAAACTCCTTCTCAGGGGTGCACTTTCCAAACTTCTAATACGCTTCTGGGATATCAATAAGCCTTCTTATAATGCTATAAACTGCTCATAAATTGAGATTAAAAAACAAAAATCACGTGATTTTGAAGGAAGTGCTGTGAAAATAAATTGTGTTGCCTTTGTTCTCTTTCTTATATGTTGAAGAAATTTCTATTGTATTGAAGAATTTTCCCATCATGCCTTGCTGATCATGACCATTTTGATTACATGCAAAAGTATTTTCATACAGTATCTTTAAATAATTTTTGCAAAAGTATTTCAATAGCCCTAGAAGATGAAGAGGTAGTGTCAGATCCAACAATACTCTCAGGCTCACAAACAGAAGACACAACTATCGATTAGTTTCTTTTAAGTTTCTTACAACTGTAATGTTGAATGCTTCATGTAAACTAAAGTCTGTTGCAATTTTGAATTAATTTTTTTTATCAATTTCGCTGTCCTGTTGCAAATACAAACTACGTTACAATACAAAAACAAATTGCAATTACAAATACCACTCTTCAAGGATAATTTCTAAAAAATCCCCTTAAAATTTTGTTTGTTGTTTTGAATTTTACATCCACGCATTTCCATCTTTCTTCTTAGATCTAGAAGAAAGATGGAAATAGCTCTAGAAGACAGCTTGAGCTGTGACATTATGATCTAATAACAATAATTTGGGCTGTTGGGGGAGTCGGAAACAAAGTTGACTTTAGCTGGGCTGTTGGAACATTCATCCCCAAAATTTGTTGTCCCTCAAACTCAAGGGGATTTGCGCCTATGAACTGTCTTCTTCTCCTTTTTACATTCACTGTATCGCTGGTTGTTGTTCGTAATGGCGAAGACTACCATCGCGCTCAATCAATTTGTGAAGGAAAATTTAAGGGGATATTTTGAAAATAAGAAAGGTTTGTTTGGTTTTGTAGATAGCGAAAGAGACCTTGAATCTCTGCTGCTAGCCTTGAGCTCTAAAAGTTTTGAGTTTAGTGTAAGGCATAGTGAAGAAAGAACCGCTCAAAATTCTTTCTTCTATAACTTTGGTGAGATCCCAGAACAAACTACACCATTTATAATTAATACTGCGACTTATAAAGTCTGCTCTTATGGAAATGAATACTACAAAGAAACACAGGAAAAAATCAAAACCAAGGTAAATGAAGGTAGTTTTGAAAGGATAGGAGACGAATATTGGGAGTAAAACTCGTTAGCATGCTGTATAATCACGTCAGTATACCTTATCTGAATAATCTGATCAAATAGAAAACAACTGTTGAATATTCTCTTTTGGTACACGTGCACCATATCTCCCACTCTCACTATATTGTGACCAAGGGCTACACAGGGGCCAGTATGTAAAAACAAAGATGCTGGTAAAAATATGTTCCACATTCCCTGGTGGCATTGTAGCGCGGATGCGTGGCATATGCCATGGCAATAATGTAATCATGCTCCAAATTTTAGCAATATCCCGCATAACGCAATAAAAATTGAAAATACATTAACAGATTAGAGTTCTTAAAATGGGAGTAAGAGGTCGGATCGGATTTTACGTAAATTGACCAGGGGTACAAACTATCTGAAATCTTATCCGAATTTCAGGATTAAAAGTTACTCTGATCCAATCCGAAATTGTGGAAAGCTAAAAATCAATCTAAATGTGATCCAAAATCCAATCATACTCGGCTTTGTATTTGGGCCTGATTCTTACACCGTTGCTGGGAGTTGTAATAAGATAGTAATAATGAAGTCAAGAACAACACATGAGTTTTGCTCACACAGAGCTAATCAAGTTATATTCGCAGCACACAGCTAGCGCATCTCTCTTTGACTACTCCCATGTATTTGGGGGAGAAAATACTTCCTCTGCAGATATCTATTGTTCCTAATTTCTATAGTTCTATTATTCTATTGTTTATTTACACTATATTCCCCATGATTTCTAAATCATTTAATAAACTCAATAAAGATAATAATTAAAATATATACAAAACAACACATTTTTATGTAAATATATACAGTCAAAACTCCATATCAAAATTAGCAAAACGTTCAGGCAGACGAACGTTTCTTGTTGATCGTCTTAAAAGATTTGTGTTGTCATTAACATTATCAATGTCATCATTGGCAACTGGTTCAATTCGATTATTGTCAATTTCAATTTCAATTCCATCATTTTCATCACCTTCGTCCCGAAGCGGAACCTTTCTCAAATGTGACACATGTCGCGGAACACCATCAACTTCTACTTGAGTGTTAGAAATAATTGCATTGACAATCCCACCACGCCATGGAGTAGAGCAACGGACCTGGTCTGACGGTTTTACATAAACAACATCATTAACATCAAACGGGCAAGATTCCACATCTAAATTGAAACCACTATTTGTAAAACTACATAATGGATCCGGCAACACAATTTCATATCGATAAATCAATTCAGCTGGAGTTTTATCCCCATCATGGGGAGAGTGATTGTACCAAAAAACCATTTCCAAAACAGACCGTTTTGAGCGAGCTGCCATTCGCTTAATCGTCCTGTGGTTGCGCTCAACAATACCATTACCAGAAGGTTTATATGCGCATCTAAAATGCCAATTAATTTGCCACGATGAAAATAAACGTTTTAGCTCTGCAGCTGTAAATACACCATTGTCAAACATAATCTCTTTAGGTGGACCATGATCAATAAATACAGAATTTAAACAAGAAGATACCACAGGTGCACTTTCATTAGGAATACGTTTCCAAATAGCGAAACGACTTGGCCCGCAATCAACAATAGTTAAAAATAATCCTTTCTGATAATGCGTAACGTCAACAGCAAGTCGATTCCATGAAAGTTTTACATCTAAAGATCCATGATCCCATGTAACGGGAGACAGATCAATTGATTGACACACTTCACAATTAGCAATAACATCTGATATTTGTTGCTTTTTGGTAGTCGGAAAACGTTTTTTAGCTAAATGAAATGAACGTTTCACTCCAAAGTGATGTATATTATGGAAAGATATTAAATCTTGCATAGATGGTAAGTTAGATAATACATTAACATTACACACAGCAGTCTCATGTTCATTATTATTGTCTAACGCAAATTTGGTTAACCAATTTTTTGGCACACGAGTTAAACAGTCCGCACAATTCGATTCGGATTTAATTAATGTCAATGTAACTTTTAAATGATATTCATCAATTAATTTGCGCATTATAGATAATCGTCTACGTACTAACATTTCAGATAATCCTTTAGTTTTTATACGATGACTATTAGTCAGCATAGCCGACATCCAACCATATACAGTTGCCGAATCGATCATTATTGATATTTTAGTTACATTTCATTTCAAAACAGTATTTAAACCTTTTAATGCAGCTTCCAATTCGGCAATGTTAATATGGATAGGGGAGACCGGGGAGACTTGGACCACTTTTCACATTTTTAATTGTTAAAATTATTGTGGTTGTGCAAATGTAACAAATTTTATGTCATTAATTAGCCAACATACTCAATTCAAAAGGGTAAGAATATCAATTACATAAATGTAGCAACTTTTCAAATATTTAATGCAGAAGACCAACCATTTTAGAGGGGAGACTTGGGACTCGGTGGGGTGACATGGATCAGGCATATTTTCTCAAAATTTCATTAAATAACTGACAAATTTACTTTCCAGTACCAGACACTACAGCTGTTGCTTTGACTCAGGGAGTTCATTTGATCAAACTTAAGCCAGCAACAAGTAATTTTAGCATTAATAAAAAACATTAATTTTTGACACACCTGTCATCAATTTAATTGTAATTGATTTAGCGACTTTATCTCCACAAAGTAAAAAAGTCAAATACAGCGCATGTAAATGAAAATAAACTCATATCTCAACCAAATGTGATTAGTTTCCCATTCGTCGTTGATGCTAGAACGCGCTGTTCCATGTCTCCCCGTTTGACTTCCCAGCAAAAAATGAGGAGGCACTCCTCATCAACAGGAATGTATTCAAAAATTTTATATCAAAAGATTCATCAAAGTAAAACCGTTGCAATGGCACCATTCAAAATGTCAATTAAACACTTATTCTAAAATTAATTGAATCAAAAGAGGAATCGCAAAACGCATGTCGATCATCGTAAGCTGTACATTAAAATTTCTTGATAATTAGTTATTGTTGGTTATTGAAATTTAGGGAAACAACATGAAATGAAGTGATATACAGCATATTAGAAGATAATTTACATGGGTAATCAGGAACGCTCTTGTCCCATGTCTCCCTAGGTCCAAGTCTCCCCGGTTCCCCTACCATCATTTGGTCTCAACCAACATGCATCTTCCACTGTACAATTGTCAATATCAATCCGAGCTCCTAAAGCAATGTTACTAGCATCACACCAAACTACAGCTGATTCAAAATTGTTACTAATATTCCATTGACCACAGACAGGGTCATTATTTTTAACACGACTTAATAATTGACGTAATGCCCACATAACATTATTTGAAACAAGTAAATCCCACCCAACATCGTTACATTGACGTTTCAAATAAGAACAAGCAACACGTAGCCAACCTGCTATGGGATAATTACCAGTAAGTTGACCAACAGAAGAAAATAATTGGCGGCGAGTTAAATGATCATTTTCTTTCAAAATTGATAAAACATTGTCTCTAGTCCAAAATAAATTGTTTGATTGTAAACATTTCTTGATTTTTAAACCAAGTACCCTTGCACCATCAATTAATTCTGGTTCTTTCGTAACTAACCCATATCGTGACAAATGGGATTTTACTTGATCAACAGAAATAATATCAAGATTAATAATTACATCATCAATATAATTGTCAGTACCAGATGAAATAATAGGATCAAGTGATAATACCTTTGACAAAACAGCAGACATAATTTTCGGAGCAACATTTAAACCAAAAGCCAATCTTGTTAAACAATATATTTCCCCCTCAAATCGAACAGCTTGATGACGAATCAATTCCGGATTAACGTGGAGTTGCAAATAAGCTTTCTTTAAATCTAACATGGCAAGATTAGTTCCCATTTTTCGCCAAATGCGTAATTTTTCACAACAAACATCACTTTGTCCTGTATATGATGGAATATATTCATTCAAAATACGAAAATCCATAACAGGTCTAACCTTGTTCTTATTTTGCTGTACAATTGCCATTAAAGGAATAATATTTGTAACTTCACCATGGATACTTTTGTTGTAAGGCACCAGCCATCCATCATTTATCCAAACATTCATTTCATCATTAAAAGAGTTTAAAACATCTTCATTTTTAATTTGATATTGTCCAATATTAGCATGTAATAAAGGTTCCTTGCCATCATGCCAGTTCCAGCCTACAATCCATTTAGCACCATCAAATTTTGCGTAATAATCAACGTCATTTAATTCCAACATTGATGGTAGCAATATAGATTGGGCATCACATAATGATTTATCATCTAAAGTTTTAGAAACACAATCACGCCCACCAATAAATAAACCACCAATCTTTTTAATAATAGGCCTATCCATACCCAGTACACAAACAATACCATCCATAAGTTGCGAACTAATTAAAAAACTCCATTTTATGAGTTTACCTTTGATATAAATTTCAATTTCCTTGGACCTGTTACATAACGTAAAACTTCCATCTAATAACATAACTTTACATGTTGTATCAGATAATAAATAATTGGAAATAACATTGCTACCAATAATAGAAGTACTACATCCAGTATCAACCAGTGCATTTACTTCTTTCCCTTCAATTGTCACTGGTAACATCGGTAGCGCTGACACGTTTAATGGGGGGAGGACACTAGCGCCAGCATACCCTCCCCATCTTCGTTTTCCACAACATCATCATTTTTTAAAATGCCTTGACAATTTCTGGCTATATGTCCAACTCCCCGACATCGATAGCAAATTAAACGGCCACGAGCACAATGTGCCACGTTGATTATTACGCAAATACTTTCATCAATGCCGCTTTCAACAATTTAAAATCTTTTTTATCAGCTTCTGATAATTGCTGATACACAGCAAAAGCTGCGCCTTCCATAAAAAGTGGAACAAACAATTCCAAACCATCGATACCTTGAAGCTTTGCCATCATTTCTACTTTCTCAATCCAAGAAGGAAAATCTTCACCCAAAGCTCCATTAAAACGCTTCACGATATCTGTTATCTTAATTGACATATTTGCCGCTATATCTTGTAATAAGATAGTAATAATGAAGTCAAGAACAACACATGAGTTTTGCTTACACAGAGCTAATCAAGTTATATTCGTAGCACACAGTTAGCGCATCTCTCTTCGACTACTCCCATGTATTCGGGGGAGAAAATACTTCCTCTCCAGATATCTATTGTTCCTAATTTCTATAGTTCTATTATTCTATTGTTTATTTACACTACAGGAGTATACCCCAGGTATTCATTTTTTTAATCTGGTGTCACAAGTTGGAAATTTCACTTTATTTTTACTCACTCAAACATACCCAAACGCAGGGCCAATTTTGGCCCTGAAAAGCTATCATATTTGTTTAAAGCTTGATCATGCGATTGTAGGTTAAGGGTGCCTGAGGGCATGCTCCCCAGATATTTTGAAACTGTGTTTTAGTATTACCGTACTTGTAAATTTTATTTCGAAAACTGCTCAAAAGTTCGACAAGGGCGTGATCAAAATTGTGGGCCCAAAGGATGTGCTCCTAGTGCCTAGGGGTAAAACAGCCCACAAGTCTTTCAATAGGTTGGTCTTTAGACACCACACTTGAAATCTCGCTCTCTCACACACAATAACTCAGTACACAGTTTAAATGCCTTTTCACAATTTCGCGCTCTTTATTTTATTTTTATTTTTCGCTTGCTCTTCAAAATTGCATTTACTGTTGAATTAACTATGAAAATCTTTCAGAACAATTTGTTAAGTATTTTGATAATAAAATCACTATCATACGCAATAACTTTTCGTCTGATATACATAAATCAAAATCAAATGAACTGCTTCAATTTACCAATACCCTTGATACACCAACATCACCTGAAGGATTATCCTCTCTTGTTGTTGCTGCTATGAGTGCAAAATCTTTAAATCCAATGCCGGGTTTTCTAGTAAAACATTGTCTATTACATGTAATCTTGCAAAAAATATCAATCAAATATTAGATTCAAAGAAGCTTATTAATTATAAACTCTGTATTTTGTATAAGCATTTTGTACAAGCTCTGTGCAATTGGGTAAGGGCCTCTACCCTACGTTCTGCTCCATGAAATTGAGAGTCGCGGTCCACAGGCTAGACAAACTTCTTCTTAAAAGTCGTTCTGACATTCCTTCAAATGTGAAAGGCCGATCAGATGCGACCACCTGTCACATGCTTTCACGTGATAGGATTTTGCGGAGATAGTGACGTATAAGCCAATGTAGTCGTGAAATCACAGCTTAACAAAGTCGCTAGCTTTGCGGTCAAATCCTTCTTATTTATTTGATTGAGTGGAACAACTTCTTCCCATGAGTTCCGTTAGCCTGTATGCTTAAGGTCTGATGTAATCACACAGGGTAATGAAGTTTGCCTACTGTTGATTTATCAGGTAGTAATTCATAGTCTCCTATTCATTATTTGACAAATAATGCAATTCAACAATGCTGTACAAGCCTATATGTGAGACCAAATATCGTAACATATATGATTTTAGAAACAATCCTCAACCATATTTGCTATTCAACCATGGTAGCCACTCATGACGTCACAGGTTGGTGTGTATTGTGAGTCTATGTATGTAAACACATCATTATGGTAACATTTAATTGTGATTTTAGAAACAATCGGAAACCCTTGCACTGGATGTTGGCCAATCAAAGGACAGGAAAAGGGAGCCAAGAAAGCGAAAAAAGACTGATTGTCCAGGAAAAATTGTTATCAAAGAGCTGACATTCTTTCCTGAGTATTTTGTGAGTCAAGTGAATATCACAGTCAAATCTGCTAATTATTTTCAATGGTCCACAAAATATAAATGTTCCTGCGACTGAATTTCTCACTTTAAAATGTCTGCCAACTCTGCCAAAGTGACGTACTTGAAAATAAAAAAATGGACATTGACTATTTTTATAGTGAAATTAAACGATCATCTGAGATGTGATATTGGATGTGTATAATTGGGTTTTTACAATTTTTGCTTTGTCAAACATGTTTCAGACCACCATCTTGTCTTTATTAAAGTGCATGTGACGCAAAAACATGATGACAATGATTTCTTAGTTTGAACGCGTATAAGCAAAGATATTTAATGTTGAGTCTACCCTATTTTCGATCAGTCACTTTTTCCAAATTCAGAACGATAGGCCTAGTAAGATTGACAAGAGGGCTTACTATAGGAAAAAGGATAATTGAAAACTTTGAAAAATCGTATCTCTATTCATGCGGAGTTGAAAATTTTTAAAGCCATCTATGCCTGCACCTTTAGGACACCTTTTCTATTTGAAACGAGTTCCTTTAACTGAGAAACACATGGGATACAAGGACATTTAGTATTTGAAATAATGTAGAAAATGGCTCTAACACCTGACAAACAGCTGTCACAAAGAGAGGTGATGTGTACGTAAAACAGCAGGTGCACGGTCCAAACCGCTGGTCGCGAACGATGATTGACACATTTTTAGCGGAAAATAAGTAAATCCAACCACTAAAAATCCTTGTATTTAATGTCTTTTTAATAAATTATATTTATTTCAAACAGAAGAGGGGTCCTAGAGGTGTGGGCATAGCTGACTTGGACGAAGCTTTTGATTTTGCGCGAAAGTAGTCTGCGTTACAGACCGCAATTTATTTACAAAAACATAGGGTCTGTGTGATTTGCTCAGTTCTTTGTCCCACCGCTCCACGAAAAACTGGAGCGAAGTTTCTGATTGATGCATGGTAAATCTATTGTTTTGAATGAATATATTCATCACCTCTGTTTGATCAATTAATCGTCATAACTACGAAGCAAAAAAAAGAATTAATAGCACGCAACTTATGATTTTTATTGTTACGAAAATTAGTGGAGCGGGAATCGGCTAGACAAGAATTCAAACACGCAAAAAGACAGCACTTCTGGATGTTTCATGATGTTGGTGTTTGTACATTACATTATTGACGAACAGAACATTGGATTTAAATAAGTTTTCATCTTGTGACGCAGGCTAGTGCGAAAGGATATACGATTTTTTATGATTCTGAATTCACTTATTTTCTATAGTAAGCCTTCACGTCATTCCGAGTTAAGATGTTAATTATTATTTCTCAGATTGGACTAAAAGAGGATAACGGGAAAAGATCACAATGTCGGACAGTCATGCGTAAGCAATTCAAAAAAGATATTGAATTAGGAAAAGCAATTTGGAAAGCAACTCGTTATTTTGTTCATGTCAGTCATTTTCATTTGCATACTGGTCATCCTGAGATGGCTGCTGCTGAATTAGGATTCAGTGTTGATGTTAATAAATTAAACACAAGTCAAAAGAAAATCAAAACTGGTATTACGTCATCAAAATCGTTCAGGTATGATTGTAAGTAGTAATTGAGACGGTATCTCACTACCAAAGTCACCCGTGGATCATTCCATCTGCCATAGTCACTTTTTTCAGCCGTTTCTCCTCAAGAGACAGTCTGACCAAAATGTGAAATGTCTTGTGTTTTATCTGGTGTAAACCTTCTTATGTGAATTAAACACATTCCTTGTATCTTCAAAAAGAGTAAAAATAACCATAACTCATCACTTTAAAATTTTGAGGGAAATGATCACGCAAAGAAAAAAATACGAGAACAAGCATGCATGAATGAAATGCTTTATTTGCTGTTTAAAGAAGCAAATTCTCAATATCCAAATCATCGTTAGCTTCTGTCAGAACCTTTACAACATATTAGGCTATATACATAACTGTTTTTCAAATGACTGATACATGTTGTTTGTGACATTCGGATTTGACAACTTAAACTTAACTAAACAGTCAAAATACTGTAGGCCTATAAACCTTTTCTTTTGAACTGGTGTAGCCTAGACATCTCTAGTTTTTCATTTAAGTAAGATAGATAAGTTGAATTTTATTTCATATCGAAAGAAAAAGCAAGCTGTTGTAGACAGAATAAGTGCCTGTTTATTAAAAATATGTAACTAGTTGTACTTTATCTTTATTTGATGTGTTCTTGGCAATGATAATTAATTTCTTTGTTGTGCTATATTTAGATTTCCAAAAACTTCTAGAAGTACTGCTAGGACTTCTGCAAATATTGTAACATCTACTAAATTACAAAGTACAACTACTGGATCTGTTTCAACAAATACGATTCCTACATCTCACAATACAGAAAAAAATGTACTCAACGCTATTGCTACGTCTGAACCATCAGCAGCATCCATGTCAGAACGTCCAACGGACACAGTCACAAATGAAGTTGTTACAAGCTGTATTTCCTCTCCAAGCGCAAAGCCTCAGTCTGATAATGCAATGACAATACCGATGACATTGGTTATATTTAGATATCCAACAACTTCTAGTAGTAGTAGTATTGTTAGGACTTCTGCAAATATTGCAACATCTACTAAATTACAAAATACAACTACTGGATCTGTATCAACAAATACGATTCATACATCTCAAAGCACAGAACAAAATGTACTCAAGGCTATTCTAACATCTACTAAATTACAAAGTACAACTACTGGATCTGTATCAACAAATACGATTCACACATCTCAAAGCACAGAACAAAATGTACTCAAGGCTATTCTAACATCTACTAAATTGCAAAGTACAACTACTGGATCTGTATCAACAAATACGATTGATACATCTCAAAGCACAGAACAAAATGTACTCAAGGCTATTCTAACATCTACTAAATTACAAAGTACAGCTACTGGATCTGTTTCAACAAATACAATTCACACATCTCAAAGCACAGAAAAAAATGTACTCAAGGCTATTCTAACATCTACTAAATTACAAAGTACAACTACTGGATCTGTATCAACAAATACGATTCATACATCTCAAAGCACAGAACAAAATGTACTCAAGGCTATTCTAACATCTACTAAATTACAAAGTACAGCTACTGGATCTGTTTCAACAAATACAATTCACACATCTCAAAGCACAGAAAAAAATGTACTCAAGGCTATTGCTACATCTGAACCATCAGCAGCATCCATGTCAGAACGTCCAACAGACGATGCAAACTTTTCAACAGTCACAAGTGAAGTTGTTACTGCTTGTATTTCCTCTTCAAGCTCAAATCCACAGTCTGATAGTGCAATCACAATACCGACAACAACGGTACCATCAGCAAGTGAAAAGAGAACTGTTGATGATCTGAGAAAAGATTGCCGCACATTAGCACATGCTATCTCAAGAGCATCGTTTAGGGTTGAAAATGAGGAAAGCATAATACAAGATCTTGGCTTGATGCCTCTCTTCAAGGCCCATCTTCCATGAAACTCAACACGTTTCATGACAGATAACCGATATGCCTCACCTCAACTCAAAGGCATAGCGATACATTGCAGCTACTCTTAATGCAATTCCCGCTGGACCATTCTATCCACAATCAGAAGATGATACTCAATCGATGTTTTAGAAAATGCCAAGGCTGAATGTCAAGGCTGAGTGTGAAGGCTGAGTTTCAAGGCTGAGTGTCAAGGCTTAGGGTCAAGGCTGAGTGTCAAGGCGTCATTTGTGTCATTTGAGAGATTTGATTCACAGTCCATCAGACATTATAAGATCTGAAGTCCGGTTCCGGTTAATGGACACCACAACGGAAGTCAGTAATAATTATGACATACCTTTCCGACAAAAGGCACAAGATGATGTTCACACATGGAAAATAAATCAATATCTTTTACAATGACAAGTTCATCATGATTTTCATCAAATACTGCACCATTGACAACAGCTGAAATGAAAAATGTTGAAATGGTATAATTTCAATTATAAAGTTGTAAGTACTTTAGTAGCGTTATTATAATCTCATGTAATCTTGTGTCACTTGCTCTAACGTCACAATATCAAATATCGTTGTAGCAATATTGTCATTGTCTTGTAATTATTGCGTAACTTCCTTTAACCTCATAATCCTAAATATCGTTCATTCATTGAGAGGCTGATTCAAGAAACACAGTAAACATAGACCTTTTAATAGCCCTCTTATTAATGTCTCACCTTTCTTAATATCCGTTCATAAACTGATCACTATTTTCCCTTCCCCATAATAAACTCTCATATTCCTACCTGGCTTAGGCTGTGTTTACACGACAAGCGGATTTATGAAACCCGATTGAATTTTAGTCTGGATTGCCCCCGCGTCTAGACGTAGAACGCGTCATCAAAACTGCTGCCATCATCCGGTCGGATACTAACTTCTTCAGCATTGTCCTTTTTATTTATACCCATTGATGAAAAATGTTTCAATATTGAAAGGTCAGAATGACTTGAATGAGGTGATGAAATACTACTTGTTCGTCTTCTCGTTCCAAGTGATTGTTTAATATCAACGGATGATTCAACGTGGACATTATCTGAATGATTCGTTTCATTCATTGTTGCTTGCTTGAAGCAGAAATGTCAAAACACTAATAATAAGTAGGTTAGGCCTATAGACTTTCTTCAACCATGCCACCATGGATGTGGATTAAATTTATCACGTATTTCTATATGCTGCTTTCCTCACAGCTTCCAAAACCACACCACTAGGTATTTAAGGCTTTTATAGTTCCAAAATTAACACTGATGTATGTATTACTAAAGTAATAGTAATTTTCTTTGTCTATAATTTGGCAATTTGGCAATTTGAATAAATGTTTATCAATTTCGCTGTCCTGTTGCATGGGCCTCTATTAGCCTAAATGGGCCTCTATTGCAAATCCACGATTAAAGACATTTTTTAAAATATCCCCTTAAATTTTTGTTGATTGGTTTTAATTTTACATCCTAGAATCTCGTTATTTGTTTTCTTACATTATATAATATGATAGTGTATAGATCTAGAAAATATATGATAGCGTGAAGATCTTTGGGCTGTTAAGAGAAGTTTGGGAAATGAAGTTAAGTGTGTACATTCATCCCCATAATTTGTTGTCCCTCAAACTTAAGGGGAATTTGCGCCTGCGTACTGTCTTCTTCTTCTTTTTACGTTCACTGTATCGCTGATTGTTGTTTGTAATGGCGAAGACTGCAGTGGCGCTCAATCAATTTGTGAAGGAAAATTTAAGGGGATATTTTGAAAATGAGAAAGGTTTGTTTGGTTTTGTAGACAGCGAAAGAGACCTTGAATCTCTGCTGCTAGCGTTAAGGTCGAAACATTTTGAGTTTAGTGTACGGCATAGCGAAGAACGAACCGGTCCAAAGTCATTCTTCTTTAACTTTGGCGATATTCCAGAACAAACTACGCCATTTGTAATCAATACCGCAACTTATAAAGTCTGCTCTTATGGAAATGAATACTACAAAGAAACACAGGAAAAAATCAAAGCCAAGGTAAATGAAGGTAGTTCTGAAAGGATAGGAAATGAATATGGAGCAAAGAGGGAGATCTAACGTTGCAAACGGTCCAAACAGCCTTAAAACTTTGAAAGTAAAACTAGTTAACCTAATCACGTCAGTCGTCAATATGTAGCCTATCTGATCAAATAAAAATCAACTGTTGCATCTTCTCTTTTGGGACACTTGTACCATCTTCCCATCTTACCAGACTGCAGAGAAAAGCACTCTTAATCAAGATCTCAGGAGCGCACTTAAAAAATATTGTTAATGTTTGACCATAAATAATCACAATGTCGTTGATATCCTGGAAGTCCATTTGCCATGCTCTGAAATCTGGACTCTCACTAATTGTGACCAACACTATTGTAACCAAGGGCTACACAGAAGCCAGTATATAAAAAACGCGTTCCACGCCCCTGGCGGCATTACAGCGCGGATGTGTGGTAGGCCCTATATGCCATGGCAATAACGTAATCATGCTCCCCTCTGCAGATTATGGCAATGGCACACCCAGACGGAAAAGATTTTGTCTTGTGCGTCTGAGATGCTTTTCACCACATAGATTTGCGCGCCCAGGAAAAGGGTGTGGCACCGGAAAATTTGCGCATTTTACTGTCACTAGACTTCGAGTTGCATGCAAATGCATGCTTATGCATGCTTGAGTTGTGAATCATCTGGTTTAACTGGCTCAAAATAAATGCATGAACAAATCTATGTAGAAAAGCCGATCGAAGCCGCAATTTAATTGAGAAATTTACAAAATTTGGTACTATCTAGTTTATCCCAAAGCACGTGGAAGTAGTAGCCATAGCCCCCCCAAAAACACCCAGTAGCAGTAATGTAATTGTGTGGAAGGACCCTTACGGGTCCTTCCATAGGATACTCTCATAATCCATAGTCCAGTTCCGAAGCATATCTCTCTATTAAACACGATTAACCAACTTTATTTGAATAAAAACTTCGTTTGACTGCCATGTTTTCAATTGAATTTATGCTTGCGTACAAAAAATCAGTAATGTAACTTCATTATAAGAATGTCACACTGCAATATATGCCCACAAAGTTATGACCTGATAAGTATTTAGTAAAATGACTGTTCACAGACTGGGTTGACCTGATATAGCTTGATTGAAGTGATCACAATGTATTTATGTATTTATTGATGCAGAGCACACGATCCCCGGGACACGATCTCTGGAATGCTAGCTGGTGATGTCACTGTCCCCTAATCTTATCAGCCCCACCACCCCATAGAATTGTGGTCTTTTCAGGGAGGCTTTAAGCAGGATTGTCAAGAATAAAATTAACGTTGATTTAAACAAACGCAAAAAAAGAAAGAAACAGCACAGATCTTTTCCCATCCGCCAGGAAGCTCTTCGAACCCCAGAAAGTATTTTACTGTCAATAGTTAGCGTCAAACATGCAGGTCAGTAGGCAAAACTCTCTAGTGAAAAGCCCATTTTCTCATAACCGCCTTTGCAGCAAGAAATCACTATCGGCCTAACAGAACGATTCCATACTTAGGCAGAAACAATCTCGTCCAATGGTGATTGAAAGCATTACTTCCTGTGCATAAAATAATTAAGCTGGACGAATTTAACAGAGCATAACACAGTAAATAAGAAACAACAATAGGTGCAATCAGCAGGCAAACATAATAGACATTAGACAATCATAATAGCGGCACGAACGATCATTCACGAATACAACTTTGAATAAGACAACAATGAGGATAACAATTAACAACCATTGTGTAAACGTGACAGCGCTACAACTACGTGCCCTGAGGCACAACATACCAGCGAGCGGACAAAATCGCAAGACCACGTGACTGTAAAAAAGCGTAAAAGACAAAAGAGTGAAACAAAGAGTATTACAGAAAAGGTCGAGTTTAAAAATTCATATAAAATAAAATACTTGATTGATCTTGATAAAAACAGAACCACGATGCTAATAAGTAGTGGAACATTCTAGCGACACAAACAGAATCTTTGTAAAGCGCGCAGGAGAAACTATCGGCTGAAATTTGGGTCTCCGATATCCTTGGTTGAATTTGGACTCCGTATGCACGGATCTGGGCTGGCGGTCGCGACCGCTTGCCTGAGCTCGGGGCTTCGCCCCTCGCTCCGGTCGGGCCTCAAGAAACATCAAGAAGTGAAGCAATATTCTCATTTGAATTGATTATATAAATAGGGCCATTATTACAACTCCCGGGTTTGTAAAAAAAAATTATAAATGCGATAAATGCGCGCCTGAGAATCCAGACTGGACAAATACGCATCTGAGATGCCAGGCGCGCATTCTGCTTCGCGCCTAAGAACTCAGGCGCGCACAACACATATTTCTGTCTGGTGGCACACCTGAGATTCAACGATATTTAGATATTTCAAGTCAAACGTCAACAAAGTATTTGCTGTTGCGCACCCGAGATCTCGGCAAAAACTTCCCTTTTCTGCAGACTGGGTCATGCTCTAAATATTAGCAATTTGCCGCATTAAAAATAAAAAATACATTGACAGGTTAGAGTTCTTGATATAGAAGTTAGAGGCCGGATTGGATTTTATGTAAACTGACCACAGGTACATACTATCTGACATCTGACCTGAGATTCAGGATTCAAAGTTAATCTGATCCAACTATTGAAGTTAATTAGATTATTATTATCATTTATCAGGCAGTAATTCAGCCTTCTATTCATTATTTGATAAATAATGCACTTCAACAATGTTTATAACGTATAATAACATATTTAACAATGCATATGATCCTGGAAACAATCCTCAGCCATGTTAGCTATTCTTGTCCCCTCGTGGTGGCCAGTCTTGACGTCACAGGCATGTCTATGTAATTTAAAATATATAACCACCATGTTAACATATAATTGTGATTTTAGAAACAATCGGAAGCCCTTGCACTCGGTGTTGGCCAATCAAAGGTCAAGAAAAGGAAGCCAAGAAAGCGGAAAAAGACTGATTGTCCAGGAAGAATGGTTATTAAAGAGCTGACATTCTTTCCTGAGTATAGTGTAAGTCAACTGGAGACATGACGGTCAAACATACTAAGTATTTCCAGTGGTCCACAAAATGTGAATCTTCCTGCAACCAAATTTTTCACTTTGAAATGATTGCAAACTCTGGTAGAGGTAATTTACTTGAAAAGGAAACCATTTCTGTGTGGATAGCATTGAATGAAACATACTCACAATATATAGGCCATAGCAGTTATTTATTCAGAAAAATTAACTTCAAATTCTGAAATTGAGGCAATTTAGAAAGTTATGTTCTATTGTTCTCAAAATGTTCCTGTGGCCGTTGGTGCCGTCGGTTCCCATTTAGTTGAGCCCTAAATATCCTCCCTATGTGTTGTCTATAAGAATGGACATTGAATATTTTATAGTGATATTAAGTGAGCATGTGAGATGTGATTTTGAATTCTTTGTATAATTGGGTTTTTATTTGTAAAACGTTGTCTTACTGATTGAACATAGGGCTCAATGCAAAATATAGCAGAGCTTAAATAAATAAAAGTCAGAGAATCAGACAGTCATGTTTGCTACTTGAAGTTTCGCGCCGAGGCGATCATCAGGCAATCTATTCAATGATAAAAACAGCAACATCTCCTAACAACAACCTCCGACAACATCAAATGGTCAATACTTTCTACTGCTGTGGCATACAACAACCAAGCAAAAAAATGCGACTTATGTCTTACAGAAAAGTATCACATAATTTTCTCCAATAAAAACATTCTTAATAAAAAAACCGGAATGATATCAAAATGTAGACATGAAAACAAATTTTTCCTGTCAAAATTTAAAACATGATATATTATCACAGCATCGCCGGAATAAAGAACAATAGAATAACATATCCATAAAATTAACAATAGCCTTAATAACAATTTTGTATGTACCTAGAAGGTATAGTGTTTTTTATCATTGAATAGATTGCCTGATGGCCGCCTCGGCGTGAAACTTCAAGTAGCAAACATGACTGTCTGATTCTCTGACTTTTATTATTTGGGTTTTACAATTTTTGCATTGTAAAACATGTTTCAGACCAGCACGTTGTCTTTAATTAGTCACATCTACATTACATCGATGGAATTGTTTTAAGTTCTAGTTTCAACTTACCTAAATTAGCTTTGAGCAATTTACACTGTCTAGCTGCTTCATGAGCGTCCAAAGCTGGTCAACTCATTATTTTGAAAACAACCTAGCAATTACGATATGAAATCATTGTATTCATATTGTATTCTATTCTGAGTTCTAGCCTACCTTGGCTTCCAAATCTTATCTGATCAGGTTCAGATTCTGTTTGAATCCGCACTCCTTTAATGTGAATTTTTCGCTGATAAGATTCAGAATAATTTAATTTAATTGAAAGATGATGTTAATTATTATTTTGCAGATTGAACTAAAAGAGGAAAGCGGGAAAAGATCACGGTGTCGGACGGACATGCGTAAACAACTCAAAAAAGATATTGAATTAGGAAAAGCAATTTGGAAAGCAACTCGTTATTTTGTTCATGTCAGTCATTTTCATTTGCATACTGGTCATCCTGAGATGGCTGCTGCTGAATTAGGATTCAGTGTTGATGTTAATAAATTAAACACAAGTCAGAAGAAAATCAAAACTGGTATTACGTCATGGAAGGATTCATCAAAATCGTTTCGGTACGATACCGTAGTTACTTATAGTAATTGAGACGGTATCTCACTACCGTATGCACCTGTACCACCCTTCTATTTCTACAAGGGTGGCTCTTTTCGCTGAACTCAATGATGTTAAGTGCGCTTTATTGATCTAAGCTGCGACACTGCCGACTAATTTCAACAGCTTTTATGGAAGATAATCCTTGATTTTGTGTTTTTCCGTTGCAAACCCTCTTATGCAAAATAAACACGTTCCTTGTATCTTTGATGATCGCGCAAAGTAAAAAAGATACAAAAACAAGCATGCATGAATGAAATGTTTTTTTTTGCTGTCTAAAGAAGCAAATTCCCAATATCCAAATCATCGTTAGCTTCTGTCAGAACCTTTACAACATATTAGGCTATATACATAAATTTCTTTTGAATGAATGATACATGTTGTTTGTGACATTAAACTGTTAAATTTTATTTCATATCAAAATTTGTGCTGCTGTTTGATAAAAGCAAGCTATTTCAGACAGGATCTGTTTATTAAGTGCGTAACTAGTGTTGCATGTTATAATTATTTGATGTGTTCTTTGCTATGATAATTAATTTCTTTGTTGTGTTATATTTAGATTTCCAACAACTTCTGGTAATATCGTTGGGACTTCTGCAAATATTGCAACATCTACTAAATTACAAAGTACAACTACTGGATCTGTTGCAACAAATACGATTCCTACATCTCAAAGCACAGAACAAAATGTACTCAAGGCTATTGCTACATCTGAACCATCAGCAGCATCCATGTCAGAACGTCCAACAGACGATGCAAACTTTTCAACAGTCACAAGTGAAGCTGTTACTGGCTGTATTTCCTCTTCAAGCTCAAATCCACAGTCTGATAGTGCAATCACAATACCGACAACAACGGTACCATCAGCAAGTGAAAAGAGAACTGTTGATGATCTGAGAAAAGATTGCCGCACATTAGCACATGCTATCTCAAGAGCATCGTTTAGAGTTTCAAATGAGGAATGCCTAATACAAGCTGTTGGCTTGATGCAACATTCATTTGAAATTTTACAATTTGGTTGTGCTTCTCTCAAAGGACTTGCAATGAAAAATTCACCAGCTAGGAAACGTCCTCCGTTAGTAAAGAAAACTCCTGTGTTGTTGAAGCGCACGCTTGCCATACAAAATATTCCAAATTTAAAAAAGACAAAGAAATCGTATGCATCAAATATGCCAGTAGTTAGTGAAGTAGATACTGTATCTAACCAAGCACCAATTTCTGGAAGTAATTCACAGCACGAGCTAATGCATGGTAGAGAAGAGTTGAACTTTGCAAGTGAACAAAACCGTGCTATACTTAATCTACCTACAGTGCTAACAATAGATGGAAGTCAATTAGGTCTTCAAACTGGACAAACAACGTCAGATGTTGTTATTGATCAAGGACAACGACAAATACGTGATCATAACATTAATGATAACAATATTTTGACAATTAGTAATATAACAGCGTTACTACAACAAGCTGGTGTTTCGTTACATCAAACATTAATTGTTCCAACAGATATGTCGAATCAAAATGATTTCACAAGAGTTCGAGATGAACTTGGTTTAGGTACGGAACAAACAAGAGCTTTATTGAATCTACCTTCTGTGTTGTCATACGATGGTACACAATTAAATATTCAAAATAATCAACAGCTTTGTAATATGACGAATGATGCAATTAATAATCAACAAATAGTTAACGCAAATAAACAGGCTGATCAAGATGTGCTTGGATTAACAACTTCTAATAGTATGTCTCAATCAGGTAACTCAGAAAGTCTTACTACTACTGCCGATGGACAGGATGAGTTAGCTATAGCTGCAGAACAAACTGTTTCTAGTATACCACAAGCGCTTATACTCGAACATGATGATTTGCAAGAAAATCATGCTGATGTTGGCACACATAATAATAATGTAAATCATTTAGAACAAACAATAGACGGATAAAAATAATATTTAAGGCTATTTATATCTCGGTATTAATTGACTTTAATATGAATTATAATGTTTAGTCTTAGTACATCAACTAATTCTTTAAGAGACATATACGACTATAAGTAATCTATCATAGATATAGTTGGATACTTTATTTAGATTTTAAAATGCATTTTCTGATGCAAATGTCTTGTAGCCTTTGATATGATATGGTTTGCAATAGAATCGTGCTTCCAACCTCCCTGAATCTTTCTACAAATTTTTTAATCGTTTTGAAGGGATATCAATTCATTTGTTTAGGTAATCGAGCATTTGAAGTTGAATTAGAGATTTTTTTTCAAGAAGTAGCAACATGCGTTGCATTTGATGTAATTCGAACAGTAATTTTTGGAATTAATATCGTAATTTAATGCTACAACCACACCCTCTATATCAAAATCAATTATAATATTAAAATATGTTTGGCATACATCAAGATCTATTTACAACCAAACAAGCTGTTAAAAAGAATATTGGATTAAATGTGCACAAACAATCGGATTATAAATAACCGCGTTTGAAGATAGCAGATTCTTTAGCTTTTACTGCAAACTTTGTAACGAGGCTATAACAGGCTAGCCTTCTCGCGACGTTCTCAAGATGGCTGAACCAGGAGAAAATCTTCATAAACTAAGAGTTGTTGATTTAAAAGCACGCCTTTCATCTCTTGGTTTAACAGTGTCTGGTAAGTTCAGAAATGTTAACATCCATCTTCCTAATACTTTTATAAACAGTTGGTGTGGGCTTCTTCGTGTGTTTACCTTGGAGCTACGACCAAAGGTAAATAGTGGAAAAGTGGCATGTTGCGCCGAAGATCTTCGGCGCAGCGCCACGATGCTGCGCCAGCATTTCGGCGCAAATTTTGCTGATTTGTTGGCGCAGTCTGTTTTGGCGTGGCGCAAAATAATGTTTTTGAAAGGAAAATTGTTGGCGCAGCTCAAATCATTGACTTGATGAAAAGGAAGAATATGTCTATGATTTTATCACAAAATCAAATCCTCCTCACCTTGAAATGTCAATATAGTGCGTTGGACTCTTGGAGCAGACTGAAGCTGTCGTGTAAGCCCAGTGTCCATTGTGTACGCCTTATTGACTGACACCTTAGACCTCTCCTCTTTCGAGGCTCCGTATGCGCAAGCACGGAATGAAATATTTTGTAAACAAAGCAGTGATGTTAGACGTCTGCGCACAGGGTTGATGCAGCGTAATCGATCTATTAACCCTTTGGGAGCTGAATAATTACAATGAATATCATGTATTTTTCATGGTGATGTGGTAAAATGCCTGACTGCATTTTTGTCGTGCATGGGGGAATATATTCCCCGAGCAACAATGCAGTCAAGGTCAAATGTCAATAGGAAAACGTTCCAAAGGAGAATACTGCAGAAACATTTGTTACAATCAACATTTGATAAATTTAGATTATCTAAATTGTGATTCAATTTCAAATTTAATAACCATACATAAAAAGAAATGAAGAAAACATGTTGATTGGTGTGGGGATCGAACCGCGATCCTCTGCAAAACGGCTACACGTGATAACCACTGGGCCACACATTCTTCAATAAAGTTGACTTTCATTAAATTTATTGAATAACCTCATGAACAGCTAAAACTCAAAATATGGTCAGTCGAAATCAAGCATAAAATTCAGTACATAAAATTTTAGTACAAACATAACAAGCCAGAAAGGTTCACGCTGCACTGTTCAACGCTGATTCAACGTCTTGAAGAAGGCAAATGCATGGGCAAATGTACAAAATGAGCAAGAACAACAATCGAATGAAAACGAGACCAAATAAATATGACGTCATTGAAAAATTTTGGATATTTGATTTTTGGCGCAAAAGATGGAAAATGGCTTCAAACAATGCAAATTCTGCTGGCGTAATCTTCGGCGCACAAAAAACAGGTATTCCAGTATGGGTAAACAGACAATAAGACAGACAGACGTTTTCTTTGGAGAGAAAAGAAAACAATGGTATTATGGTTTATGGTACATAACCAGATCCAGACTGCAATATATTTGAGTGAAGATGGACTTTTCTTGTTCATTTTTTCTATATTGTTGTCAGTCTTTCAGGGTGACATGCCAGACTGAAATATGTTTTGCATTTCTCAGGACTGACACGATGATTATTAGGCTAGGCTATAGAAGTTTACGCTACGTTGATATTAGTATTAGCTATTAGTTTTGTACTTCGGCTACGTTTATAATACTTGAATCCTGGGATCCTTCCTTGTGCTTCTCGTAGTATCTTCTCAACCGCAGCCGCGCATTTTGATACAATTGGGTCATTCCATGTGAAATCGGCACTTTCTCGCCACCCCCTCGTCAAATTTAACAAAAACATATGTGCAAGTACAACTTGATGAGCTGAGTTCAGAAATGTAACTTTTATCGAAAAATTTGCAACAGTGTCAATTTTATAGCACTTTAAAGTTTCCGAAAATGGTGTGAAAATCGTATTTTGTGCTTCATTTAAAACGGTGATATCTTCGCCATTTCTTATTATAAATTAAAGAATTAAAACGTCTGCAATACTTGAATAATTAATCTTTTCAAATATCGTAATTTTAATTCCGTAGAATCTATTTTAACTACCTAAAAAGTCAAAATAAAACTTCGAAAGAACATACCTGAAAAACCTATTAATTCATTCCGATGAAAAATACATAAAAAGTTGTGTTCTGTGTAGTAGATTATCGCTGTGTAGGTCATTCTGATGCGAGATTGCGATCCGCCCTGCTTTTTTACATTTTGTGTTCAAAAAGCAATATTTTCGTTTTCAGCTGGAGTCTTTCCGAGTTGATCAAATCGATGTCACAAGAACGCTAAGTGACTGATTCACACCTTTCGGTTTGCTCTGCTCGAATTATTTTTAGATCGCTCAACTCACAGTTCGCAAGTTATTGATGATTAATTCAATGACCATTTGTCTATTTATACCTCATTCATAAACGTATGTGATTTATTCATTTGCCGGTCTATTGAATCTTTCAAACTTTTCTATATTTCAATTTTTTACGGCTTTTATGAAATGACTATTAAACGGACAACACAAAAAGAACATTGAACAGTTATTCTATAAAAGCGATTTATTTCAAGAGATTGCTAATATTATTGTTGTCATAAAGTTTTAGAAATTTACGTACTTTTTTACAAGGCATTTAACAAAAAATGTGTACTATGAATATTTACAATACAGAACAATAAAATGTATATTACTTAATAAACTTCTGTAATATCAACAGTATAGCCTACTGATTATAGTTATATTATTGTTTCATGAATTTTAATTAATTGAACTATGAAATAAACTTATTATTGATATTATGTATTGTAATTGGTATTAAATAATTTTGTAACCTTTGTGACATCTGCCTCAGACAGAGTATATGTCCTACCAGTTGCCGTGGTTGGATCTATGAGGCAGATAATGTTTACTATGTTTACTTTTATCACATCGGGAATGCTTGGATACAGAAATGAGCCTGATGGACCAGGAGGTGTCAAACAACTCACCGTTGCATCATCATTTTCTTCGTCGATGTAGAGGACACAACCGATGTACCATTTTGAAAAATAATGTAATGCAATAAAACCATGCACGTTTTCAATTGTGAGATCATTGTCATCATGCGCTTGGACACTTTCTAAACTTTCCAAATATACAGTTCTTGATACAGTTGCAAATGATATATCTTTTACTTCCATAGAAGAAATTGACGGAGGGATAAAGCAATGAAGGCTGCGGGTTCCAACAATGGTTTTGGCAATTTTAAAACGATCTGACAAATCTTTTTCTTCGTCTGCCCATTCGTCTTTTGTAAAAAAGGAAAACTTGATATCTGGCATGGTTTTAATACCAAAATCAAACAGTTGACGAGCTGTCATAATTTGGTCGTTGAGGGGGCGTTGAAGACTAGCTCTTGCTGCAAGTCTCTTCAAAGCCCCTCCAACGCCATCGCAAGGCCCTTTTCCGTGAGAAGTAGCAAAAAAATGCCACTCCGCATCAACATTGAAATCAGATTTGTGATAGGCTAAATTATAAAAATTTTTACAATTTTTATATTGGCCTGCGCAGCCATCCGAAAAATATAACATTTTTGAAGGCAATTTTCCAAAGAAATCTTCTAAAAATTTAATAAGCCTTTTTTGATACATGTGGACTGCAACAGTGTCATGCGTCAAGCAATCTGACACTGCTACAAAATCCACATGCATCAATTTATTCAAGTTATTTTTGTAGTAACAAACGCATGGGTGCAAGGTGGCCTGAGAATTATTCCAATGAAATCCTTGGACTTCATCCTGGATAACAAAGGAATAATTCTCAGCAAAATCGCACACCACTAAAATTTCGCCAACGATTAGGTTTTCTTTTTGCAATTTACAAAACGCGTTCTGCTTTTTGGCAATAAATGAATGCCGTTTTAGAGAAACTAATTTTGTTAAGAAATAATTTAAAAAATCATCTACAGACATGTTTTCTCGAATCAAATTACAGCGATCAGTAGAAGTCCATTGTTGAAACTCAACATTCTCCACTGCTTTATCCGCATAATGCTTCTCAATAATATCGTGTAGTAAATCTACTCCCGGGCAATCCTTGCATTTGCCTAAGTAGCAATCATTCGTTTCTGTCGAACATATAATCAGTTTTATACAATCATGATAATCATCAATGTTATAATTAATTTCTCCTAATGTATACTTTAGTCCTTTCAGTCCGACACCATCTATCATTAATATAACATTTTGGTGGATACTACACACACAAACAGAGTGTGTACCACTTGCACCTGCAAGTATGCACTCTTTGGGTCTTAATTGTGCAAATTTAGAAAAAGAAATCTTTACCGTGGGATTTTCGACTGTAAACAGTTCATATATTTCTTGTAAGTTGCACAAGACGAGATGTTTCTGTCTGGTTTCTTTAACACCATTAATATTCACTGAGACGCAGTCTTTCTTGCCTGGCATTGTACGCGATACTTCTTCACTTCGATAAAAACTTTCAACCATCGAGACAATTTCAGACGAAAATTCACTTGCTCTTGCCTTTGGTACGGACAGGATGCCATTTTCCTTTGCCAGCGTTTTTGCTACCGTAGCCATGTGCTTTGTTGCACCAAATGCAACAATTTGAGAAATTTTCCATGATTTTGGTAGTGCCGTTAGAATTCGAATCTAAAAATATAAAACAGTATGTTATTGGCATAAAGGTAAATGAAATAGATACAATATTACATTCAACAAAAGTATTTCTGAAACTAAATACGACCCAATAAGTGAGTTGGTAAAAAATATGCCATATTTTCAATTAATCGAGACAAATTGCAATCTACCATATTCTGATTTTACTACTAATTATAAATAAGGCTTACGTGTGTAATTGTGTTATGAAGATTGGCTGTTATTGCTAATATTATCATCAGAGGAAAATAAATACCACATACTGTCAAACGTACATACCTTTTCACTCTTTGAAATGGACTCAGCAAATCTACTCTTCAGTTGCTCTAGCACTTCAATCCCGTCAGTATAATTGAAGTCTGAGTTACTGGTTTCTTCGCTGGTAATTTTATGACTCGTATGCTCCTGAAATTTTTCTGTCAGCTGGTTGTGTAATCGCTGCAGTTTGTCCTTGGCATATCGTTTTGATTCTCTGAGTCTTCAAAGTTTTGGGAGCCATCCTCAGTGTCATCAACGTAATCATCATCATTATCATCATTACTGCTACTTTTTAAATGTTCTTCATTGTTTGATGTTTCACTGTTTGACTCTTCACTTTCTGTACCTGATGTTTCAGTCGGTTTTGATAGCTTTCCCAAACATGTATAGCAAACGCTCTTACCAATTGTAACACCATGAGATGCGTAATTTTCGGTAACCATAGAAACACGCTTTGAAATTGCCTTTCTGTGGCAATTAAACGGGTCACAGCATCGTAAATTGTTATGTTTTTTATTCAAACTTAATAATCTTGATTTGGCTTCCATTATGAAAACATATATATAGCGGCATATAATATAATCATTTACTGAATTTCAACCAACGACAACTTACTTAACACATCAGCGTAAGCATCGAATGTCACTCTATTTATTCCCACGTGAAAATCAATCATGCAGTTAGACAACATCGGCATGGAAATGAATACAACTAATTAATATTATATGACTAGACAATCAGAAATCAGTCTCTATTCAAGCGTCTATAAATATGCCAGCCTTAAATTGTTTGCAATTTCGGAAGCGGATAGAATTTATGCAACATCTATCTTGTTTCTCACAGCATCAACCAAATTGTCAAACCGAACCAGGCTAGCCAATTTCCGTCCTTGACCTTTAATACAATACAATATATTTTAAGTAAATCTCAATCAAGTAACAAATATCAAAGTTCATTTTTAATTTGTTTACTTTTTTACGTGTACGGTGTTTTTACAAAAATGTTTAACTTTTGATTACAAAGTTGCTGGCGGCATATTTGACATATATATTTTGGTTTATCAATCTATACAAATTCATGTTTATTAAAGTTGGTGTGAACTACAAGCCTTGCGATTTATATTTGAGACAAAGGCGCAATGGGCGTAACAAACATGCATTATATGATTTGTTTAGAATCCGGTCTGACGATGCTTGCTTGACGTTTGTCACGACTTTTGTTTCTGATTATTCATGTGTAGCGGAAATTTATTGAATTGATTGTTAGCCGATAAAATTTATGCCCTGATTACGACGACTAATTATTAATATCTATTTTATTATCGTTGCCGGCGACAGACACAGACAGACAAAATAAAACAGACTCCTGCACATATTTTAGTTCCGTCCGTGTTTCACTAAAACATGTTTTTGATTATTTTTAATAATGAAAGCCATTAATCTTTGATATCTTGAATTTACAACTTTGTTTGCGATAGCACAATGTCTTCTACAGTCTCTACAGTATAACTGATATATATAATAATAGTCAGAGAATCAGACAGTCATATATGCTACTTGACGTTTCACGTCGACACGATCATCAGGCAATCTTTTTAATCTATTAAAAATCTGATTGAATATACAATCAGATTATGGGCCGATTATGAATATATTGAATAGATTGCCTGATGATCGCCTCGGCTTGAAACTTCAAGCAGCAAATATGACTGTCTGATTCTCTGGCTATTATTAGAGCTCTGCTATATATTGCAGTGAGCCCTATGTTCGATCAGTAAGACAACGTTTCACAAATATGTATATATTTATTTAACTGCAAAGCTAGCAGTATATCTTTTGATCTGAGCTTAAGTCCTAACAAGAGACTCAACTGTGTCGAAAGTTGGAACATGAACCCTTTAGCTGGGGGATGATATCATGCGTAGTATTAAGGAATATTAAAGAACTCGATAATTGTTTCTTGTTTTTCAAAACTAAAGTAACTATTTTCGATAGTCTCGTCCAGGTCTAGCCTACTGTATACTGGGAACAGCGTTATTGTCCTCGTCGTGGTGTTGTTTAGACCATCCGGAAGCAAAACCGGACCAGACTGACCAGACTAGACCTCATGAAAGTAAAAATTCCATCTCTAGCTGCTAGCGTAAAGGTCGGAAGTGTGCACCCCTGTGACCTAGACATCCAGCTTTTACAGGCTTGTTAACTTTGAGGGCTTAATGGGTGTGAGTTTACGATTATTATATGCAGAGCCTATGTACCTTATGTAGAGCCAGTTACTCAGTCATCTGTTCGTATAAAACAAAATGAATTCAACAACAGGAGAAATCTCAAACAGTAAAATATTCCAATGGCATTCTGATATGGATATAGATCTACGGGCTGTCATCGATAGGCTGACCAATAAAGACACGTCAGCAACAGATTGTATGTCGGAAAAAGAATATTATGATTTTTGCAGCATAGCCCGACATAGCATGGCACTTCAATATCCGAAAACGTTCGGACCTGCATACCCATTTTTCATGGCCGAATATGTAGAGCTGTCGAAGGAAATGGAGAGAAAATGGCTAGATGGCTTACTGCATGAACGAGAAGCAATGGCAAAAGGCTTCCATTTTGTTAAAGCTCGAATTGACAGATATTTCCCGAATGCTACAAAATATGTAGGTGAAAGTTCTAAATCACCTCATATCTACAATACACAATGGAGTCAGGTTGCTAAAACCAATGATAGCGACGATGAGTTGTCATGCCAAGTCAATGCAGGGCCAGGCGGAGCGTTTATAGCGTTGGATTCGAAAACTGGAAACGATCATGATGAGACCTATGTTTCAGGTAAATGATTTTACTATTCATGTTGTTATCCTAAAAGGCCATTCAAAACATCTAGTATGTAACGTTCTAGAAGGCTATAAATACCAAATATGAAACGAGGACTTACAAATTATTTTATCTACTGAGTGGTAAATGCTTAGCCTGCGTGCAGACTATCTAAAACAAAACTTCTATAAAGTGTATAAAGTCTACACTTTATAGAAGTTCTGTTTTGAGTCTGCACACAGGCTAGTAAATGCTTTGATCATGCTTTTACATACCCAAGACAAAATTTACAAGATAATAACATTTCATAATTTGGAAAATGAGTATATTCTACTGGTATAATAGTTGACAAAATATCCTCATTATCATTATTTGTCCTCAGGTTTCCCCACTATGTTCAATTATAATATTTTTGCATTCCTCCGTACTTTTTCAGAATTTGAAAAACATTCACCAAGCACCACCAGCACGCCAAGAAAACGATCATCGACTGAGGACAGTGGTTTCCGTATCAAGAAAAGATCAAAAAGAGACGAATGCACTCAACTGGTAATAGCGGCCGTAGAGAAACTGAATGAAACTAATATAGAAATACTTTTCGAAATAAAAAATTTAAATAAAGCAATTTCAAAATAATATATAATAAACATCATAATGGCATTAATATATATAAATATAGTGCCTATAGCTTCATGTTCTAGGCGCTTCGAGGGTTCTTTTTAACTACAGCTGTACATCAGTATTATAACTACTAATATGGATGTATTACCAATAAAAATATATACTAACATTTAACGTCGATATCCGACCTTTCTGGCTTCTTTTTAATGACAACAAATAATATTAGCAATCTCTTGAAATAAATCGCTTTTTATAGAATAACTGTTCAATGTTCTTTTTGTGTTGTCCGTTTAATAGTCATTTCATAAAAGCCGTAAAAAATTGAAATATAGAAAAGTTTGAAAGATTCAATAGACCGGCAAATGAATAAATCACATACGTTTATGAATGAGGTATAAATAGACAAATGGTCATTGAATTAATCATCAATAACTTGCGAACTGTGAGTTGAGCGATCTAAAAATAATTCGAGCAGAGCAAACCGAAAGGTGTGAATCAGTCACTTAGCGTTCTTGTGACATCGATTTGATCAACTCGGAAAGACTCCAGCTGAAAACGAAAATATTGCTTTTTGAACACAAAATGTAAAAAAGCAGGGCGGATCGCAATCTCGCATCCGAATGACCTACACAGCGATAATCTACTACACAGAACACAACTTTTTATGTATTTTTCATCGGAATGAATTAATAGGTTTTTCAGGTATGTTCTTTCGAAGTTTTATTTTGACTTTTTAGGTAGTTAAAATAGATTCTACGGAATTAAAATTACGATATTTGAAAAGATTAATTATTCAAGTATTGCAGACGTTTTAATTCTTTAATTTATAATCAGAAATGGCGAAGATATCACCGTTTTAAATGAAGCACAAAATACGATTTTCACACCATTTTCGGAAACTTTAAAGTGCTATAAAATTGACACTGTTGCAAATTTTTCGATAAAAGTTACATTTCTGAACTCAGCTCATCAAGTTGTACTTGCACATATGTTTTTGTTAAATTTGACGAGGGGGTGGCGAGAAAGTGCCGATTTCACATGGAATGACCCAATTGTAACATAAAGCTTGAGTTTTTCTTGCTTTTGTGTTATCAGCCGCGCAACTCAGTTCTACGCCAGATGTAACATACATGGATTCCACTAATACAGAATAGATGTATTAAAACACCAATATCTCAGTCAATTACGAATATATATATAGACTTGAAAAAATGACATTAGAGAAAAAATGCATGGTTAATTACTCTAAGAACATTTTCACTAGATTACCACCAACATTACCACCTAAATTTTAATTACAGTTCAATAGTCCATTCCAAGTTTTGAGGGTTAATTAAAATAGAATGTTAACATTGTTTCTTCGTAAGGATTTACTTGACATGAATTTCATGATGGTATATAGGCCTACGATAAAAACACAATAATTGGTGCAACAGTTTTGATTTAATTCAAAATCATCTTCAGGCAATGTAAAAAGAGAGAGGTAAAAAGTTACATGGATATTTATATAAAAATCTAATTAATTTGTCTATTGAATTTATCGGAACGGCATTATACTTTTTAACAATGGCAAACAATAATTACAGGAGAAATATTTTAGCACAAGAACTAATTACGGATATACGATACAAACACAGTGAAATAACAGTCACAATCAAAAATAGTTTTACGGCGGCAAATGTTTCTTGGTATTGTTCTTCCATTCTCTGTAGCCTATTTCTTCTGGTCGTTGTTTAATATATTGACAACCTGAGTGGTCGACATGACAGCATCGTGCATGTCACACAAGATAACAACAGTTAGATTTAAATAGCTTAACTATGAGTATGGAATAGTAATATTTTAGAACAAATTGACAAACAGAAAAAGAGCAAATTGACAAACAGAAAAACTAAGTACGGATATACTATAAGACAGACACATAGTAATATTGTATATCCGTACTTAGTTTTTCTGTTTGTCAATTTGTTCTAAAATATTACTATTCCATACTCATAGTAACGCTAAATACTGTCTAACACATGTACCATCAGCATTGTTTCTATCTTATTTAATTTTATCGTTTTGAACTATTTTCAGGTGTGAAGCATGATCTCATTGAACGATTACAACAACATCTTATCAAAGTATGTTTTAAACATTACCCTTAGAATCCAGTGTAGATTAATAAAACACATCAACAAATATTTCATGTTCTCCTATCTCAGAATGATGGGCATCATCAAAAAAAGTAATTGGCTGAATACAAATTAATGGAATTACATAATGTAAAATAATAGTAAAATTAAGAAAAATTAAGAACATTGAATAATAGATGATTCTTATATCTAAAAAAATGTTTTTAAGAACTTGTTAAAGTTAACTTGTTAAAGTTCTTGTAATTGATCGTTTTCATTTGGAGCAACAAATGGCTAGAACTTCATATTGAAGAAAGACTTTGCTCATCATTGCTGCAACTCTTTGAAGAAATATTGTTATTTAAAGCAGCAATCAGTGTTATAAAATACTTTGATTATGGAATATAAATCAAATCGAAAATAATGATTTCATTAACATAAAAAGTTGAAAATGTTTATGTAAATTTTCTGGATTATTTTCCCGAAATGCTTTCCCGGAACTCTACTTTTGTTCCAAGTGCCGGTTTCCCGGGACTCATTGCGATGCCCTAACTTGTTAACATTTAATACTTCACTGCTAATTGAAAATAATACAATAGCCTATTGATCAATCTATAAATACAGTCAAACCTGTTATAACGGTAAAATAATATGTAATGTAGACGGTGTCGCCCTACCGAAGGCACCCGTACCACTCCTCTATTTCTAGATGATTGGCTGTTTTCGCTGAGAGCAATGATTTTAAACGCTCTTTGTTGATCTCAGCCGCGACACTGCAGATCAATTTCAACAGATTTCATGGCAGATAAGTCTTGATTGTCAATGCGCAACGATGCGCCGCAGCTACTCACAATGCAATTCCCTCTGGACCATTCCATCCGCCATCCTCAGATGGTACTCATTTGATGTTTCAGATAAAGTCAAGGCTGGGTTGACCTTAGGGGGATTTGAACCACAGTCGATCAGATATGATCCGATCTGAAGTTCGGTTGCTCTGCCATCTGAGCTAATCCTCCCCTAACGGTCACGGTCACCTCTGTACAGCAACCACCTGTCTATAGTGGTCACTCTTGCAATGTCTAAAATAGTATTTTCTATTGAATCAAACCTGTATATAAAGGCCACCTGTCTATAGTAGTCAATTTATCTACCTCTGGTAGCTGGCTGTTATATACAGTTTTTTTCACTGTAGCAAAAAAAAAAAAGGAAATATATATTATATATACATCTTTAGGTTAGTTTAGATTTAGTTTAAGTGTATATTGGCTTATAAATTGTCAAGCGCTATTGATTCTCTGAAAATAAATTGCGCTATATAAATGGTTATTGTTGTAATCTTGTATAACTGTTGGACCTATCTTATTACCATTTGATTTTCACATTTATTGAATTGTTGATCTTTAAAACATTTTTAGATAAAATCTGAAGAACAAGAAGCAGCTGCTCCTGTCACTGGTAGGTTTATCTTTTCACATGTATCAAAGCTATGTAAATAAATGTACCCATATATCATATCATGTAACCGCAAGTTTAAGTTCGTTTATATGGCTTACCTAATTAAATTACACAACCAATCCTTAAACAATTAGTTGACACACAAATTATCAGGTCGATAAACTGAGGTAACGTACAAATTACATTGATCGATTCTATTTACGGCTTGATAAAACTATCTGCTCTGTAAACCTACAATCGTTGTTCGTTGTTTTCAGATGTTGCACCTTCTGTCAAAGAAGAACAAGAGACAGATTCACGTGCAGTCGAAATTTCTGAAAATCTTGACACAAAACATGCTGATGAAAAAACAGTTAAAGAGCCTGTGGAAGAACCTGTTGACGAATCTTCATCAGAAAAAACTACTGCAAGTGTCATCCACACAACAGGAGAGGTTTCTGTTTGTCATGAATTGTTAAAGGTAGATAGTGACAGAGTCATTGAAGAGAATAGAAAAGATGAAAGCGTGCCTGTTATTGCATTTAATGCACCTGACGAGATGATGAAAGAAAAAGTCGATGATCAGACATCTGAGGAACTAACTCCTGTCAATAATCAAACGTCTGTGGGACCAGCTTCAGTCGATGACCAGATGTCTGAGGAACAAACTTTAGTCGATGATCAGACATCTGAGGGACCAACTTTAGTCGATGACCAGATTTCCAAGAAACCGACTTCAGTCAATGATCAGACGCCTGAGGGACCAACACCAGTTGATAATCAAACTCCGGTACAACAGGATGTCTCCATGAAGGCTGAATCTCCTCCTTGTGAAGATGACGCCTCTCAAGTTGAAAATGTTGATCAGATTCAAAGCAAGACGATTGAGCCAGTTGTTGATGATTCTTCTCCAACTCAAGATAAAATTGTTGAGTCACATGTTGACGATTCTGTTCCCATTCAAAGTGCTGGTATTGTGCCAACCACTACTGGTTCTTCTCCATTACAAAGTAAGACTGTTGAGCCAACTGTGGATGATTTTGCTCCTGTTCAAAGTGTTGTAATTGAGTCAACTACATCCAACACCATCAAATCAGAAGCGAGAGAAGAAAAGATCACACATGACACAAATACTAGTAATGTCTGTGACACAGAAACCAACTCTGTAGAAATGGAAACAAGCAGCTATGCTCCTGAGAATACTTCACCTGAAACTGACCGGAGTACTGTTCAAATAAAACAGCAAATACCACCGCAAATTCCAAAACCCATTCCACAAGTTGATATACAAAGACCACAACATATTACTCCGCCAAATCTTCCATCAACTGCAAGGGCAGTTATACCTCCACTTCCAAGAAGAGAGCAACCTATCGCATCACAACGCTCAATGCTACCAGAACGACCTATCTCATCCCAACGTCCAATGCTGCCAGAACGACCTATTGCATCACAACGCCCAATGCTGCCAGAACGACCTATTGCATCACAACACCCAATGCTGCCAGAACGACCTGTTACTGTTCCTTCTCCTAGAATAATGCCAAATAATGATGTTACTGCTGTGGCGCAAGTGAGTTACCAATTGTTTGATACAGTTGCTATTTTTTATCCAGATTGATGATCATTAATTGTGATTTGTGGAATGCTCCATGTACAAAAAAAGTCTGGATGCTAGGATCTAGGATCCAGGAAAATCTGAGCTTAATTGACCAAGTCGTTTGTAACTTTTTATAAAACAAATTTAGTGGGATTTCTATAGACATTCCCAAGGGTCAAAAATATTTTTCAGTGCCTGCCACCACACAATTTTGCCTTAAAAATGTCTGCAGATATTTTGCTGAAAGCTTTTCTAGTCAAGCAATTTAAACTAACCTTATCTATACATAGATTAATTAGTTTCATCCTTATGCACCTCTTATTTGGTTTCATTAATAAGCCTTATGAATTGTTTACAGATTAAGAATACTTTTACATGTTAGATAAATGTGCCTGCAGTAGTTCTATTGTTCAATAATTGTGCCTGCGACCGCCGGTCCCAGTGGTCCCAACATTTTCTAGCCCTGGACATTCCCTTGGACTCCACTAAGATTGAATATTGTTTTAATGAAGATATTTAAATTGCTTCTTTTGGTACATTGTACAGTTAACACGATATACTTTGTTGTCAGTGTCACAAAGCAAAATACCAAGTTCATGAACTCAATATCGGGATGTTCTTGTTTGCCTGGATTACCATTCGTAATAGCTGAGTCACAAAATTTCTATTTATAGATAGTTTGTGTCGCATTTTATTGACAACCAGGGTCCGACAAAGTCCGAAAACTTGGAAATGCGGAAGGCTAGCAAAATTCAGAAGAAAAAGGCAAAATACTAGATATAAAGCTAAAATATTGTTTCGATTTTACGTTTTTATGTCTGTAAGATTACCTCAAACGTTTATCTAAAAATTTATGGTTTGTGGAAAGTGAAACATTTTGTCGGGCCCTGTTGACAACCTTTCAATATTTCAATTTTAGGGTTTTTATAAAAGTTCTGCTTATTTGATTTATTAAAATCATCTGCGTTTTGTTTGAGTAAGTCTTAACAACGTGATGAATTTTAATTTAGGACGCAGGGAAGAAGGATAAGAGAAAGAAAAAGAAGAAGAAACGAAGACAAAGAGCAAAACCACAAAAAGTAAATCATTTCTCTTTTTTTCGATTGTTCTTTTTACAGATGTTTTTCCTTGTGTTTAATGTCAGTTATTTATATCTAAAATGAGATAGTTGATTTTGATTAAAAACAATTTCTTTCAAGTAACTTCATCAAAATGTGTACTCTTTGACACCGTTATAATTATTTACATCTTTGTAAATTTATTTGTCATTGGACCTCAGTCATTATCAGCAGATATTCATCTAGCTTTAAGAGAACTTTTGGTTAATAATTATTCAGGTCAATTTTGAAACATTTAATCTTGATATAAATTTTAATGTATTGTAACGCATCAAAAACACAATTGTCCGTTTCAGCCATAATGATTTGAAAACGCAGATCATTCAATTAAATATAGAAATTGACTGCACTTCCTCCATATTCAACCAATCAAATTACTCTATTTTGTTCGATTTCCATCATGGTTTGTATTATAGAGATGACAAAATGATCAAGGCATGCTATCCCATGCCATCAGATGATTGTTGTTATGACAACATGCGTCATGCGATTATCAGTTGTCATAGCAACACAAATTTATTCTTTTTAACATCAACATTTGCTGGTAAATCCTAACTCGATGGAGAGGATCATGTCTCTCCATTCAAAAAATTGCCAGACAAGTTGAATTAGAATGATTATAGTAGTAGATTGAAGTTAATTGAATTATAAATAATAGCAAAAATAAAACGGGAAATTGAAATAAGACTGAAATATGTCATCAGAATCATCAATAAATTTAATTGCAAAAAAATCAAAATCAAAAAAAAAATTTTTTTTGTTGCTATTTTGGTATGCAATCAATTGCACGCGTCATAGTGTTCAATACAATCCATGATTTCCATATTGACCTGTTGAGCGATGTTGTTGTCTAGGTTGATCACGTCCCTGTGGATAACTCTGCGACTGATGTTGAAATTGAGTATATACCAGAGAAAATTGATATTCCCAGATGGGATCCTAACTTTGCTGAATTTTCAAAGATCTTTGATGCTTTCAAGGTAAAACATTTATTGCTGTAAATTTAAGTACAGTAAGACTGAAGCCATCAACTGTCAACAATCTTGTGTTATTCTGATGTTCTTAACCATATATATTCCCCTCAATACAGCAACCACCTGTATGCAATGGCCACCCTTGCAATGTCTAAAAACGAGCATATGTTTTCGAATTCTTACATCATATATGTATATTGATTCTATTATTCTTAAACTACCAGTTCTTCCAATAATTTGTGCTTAATTATAGGCCTATCAATATTGTAAATTTTAAATGTGTCTCACAGTAGACAGACAGATGTAGCTTATAGTATAGATGTTGTTGGCTATTTGTATGATTTATTGTATACATCAGATGTGTTATTCATATAGCATATAGTGCGGCCTTGGTGTAGTGGCTAGGGTGTTGGACCACGGCCCACAGGGTCTCGGGTTCAATCCCTGTCCGGAGCACTATAGGTTGGCGTCAGGAAGGGCATCCGGCTATTAAAAAAAATGATAAATCCAAAAAAAAAAAAAAAAAAAAAAAAATTTATTGTATATATCAGATGTGTTATTCAAATGTGATTGAAATCAATAATATAACATGCAATCGTCAATTTTAATAAAAATAGATTACTTTGGTTGACATACCTGCACATCAAACAACTTTATTTCTTGACTGTGCGGAATATTACGTAATGAAGAAAGGAAAATGATTTAAGTTCAAAATTTAGATCAGATTGGTTTCAAATTATATATTTTCAAAATCTTTGGACCCATTTTTCAAAAGTTCCATTTCTTTGCACCCAATTTTCCTTACAATCTTTAGTTTTAAAAGTTATTCACATGCTAAGTTATCATATTATTTTTTATTTTTTATTTATTTAGTTGGCTGATGCAGCTGCTCTGAAAGAAGCCGAAGTTGTAAAAAAGGAAGTTGTAAGTAACCATGGCAACAAACACTAATTTTGTCTTGTTGAGTTTGCATATTGTTTTGGCCGATTTGGTTCTTCCAATTACTCTCAGTTCCGGAGTCTTACATTTTATTACTACAACTTATTGATAAATAAAGATATACTGTTTGTTTTTATTTACAATTGAAATACAATCAAGAAATACTTTGTTGTATAATCAGGTTGACAAGATTAGCATAGTGGTACATTATAGAAAAATGGTCATGCGATTTCCGTATGTCAACGATACAGTGTGTAACCCGCTTAACTGCAAGTCACACTTTTAGCTATGAATTGTTGATTCTGTGAATTATCAACTGAAATGTAGCTTTGAGCGGCATATTTATGAACAGAAATCACTCAAAAGGATACTAATTTTAATAACAAGCTAATTTTCAGATGCTTTTCTTGTGTTCTCAATCGTTACATTTCACTTTGTGTAATTGCAGGCTGTAATTCATAACTTTCCATTTATTTTTGATATTTGATTTATTGTTCATGTTTTTCTTTTACACTCCTAGGCACCTGTAAAAATAATGGAAGATAAAGATCCTATTTTCGAAGAAGATGACATGGAAAAGGTAATGTCGAAAACACTGTCATGTTGTCAATCTGTCTTTGTGAAGTCTTATTTACAAACAAATCATTACTTCCAAATTCAATCACTTCACTTTTCAAAGTAGCATAGGTTGGTGTTATATTATAGTTCTTCGATTTTCAAAATTTTCTTTTAATGGTTCTGAATATCATACTTGATTATTTTACGTTGTCCTTCAAAGGCCAGGGAGATGTCTTCATATCAGCTTGTTAGTATTATAATGTGATGTTGGTTGTACCGTCTGAAGATTGCAATTAAATGTATGAAACTCCAAGTAACGGAAAAAGGCTTTGCCTCATCTTTATCTCTTATTATATAACGCTCTGTTGTTCGTAAAAGCGACAAGCACGAGAACGACCGCCCGATAGGACTGAGATTAATGATTCTTTATCATAATTCACTAAATGAAAATATCATATTACATTATATAATACATATTATATAATACATACAAATTAATACCATTCAAATATACATGTACATAGACAGTTAATTAGCAAATACAAACAACTTTACTAACATCAGTGGCTATTCCAGGCGGCGGAGTATACAAATGTAGCCTTCTCCTTCTCTCTATCTCTACAACTGACAATACAATTCTACATTTTCAAATAAGGTAAGACAAAAACTTAACAATATAATAATAAATCTAAACCTACGTTACATATTATTCTCAACACCGTTTCACACAACATCAAGCACTTTCACCTTATATATTTATTTGAATTTACACTCAGTATAATTAATTTTTTTTTAAATTTATTATTATAATGTGATGTTGTATTGTATCCAGTCCTTTATAGAATATTGTCTTCTGTCATAAAAGTATTACACCTTCTATTAATATTCAATGTGCCACAATGTTTAATATTTTAGCTGATGCTATCTGTTGTGTTTTAATATTTCAGATTAATACTGTTGTGTAGGACTAACTACTTTTGTGTTCAATTAGTTAAATACTTTTGGACACCATCAAAAGTTTTGATTTTCAATTTCTGGCGTTTTCTCTTTCCATCGTTCCTTGGTCAATCAAGTGAAAATAAACTTTTGATTGACAGTGTTGACGTGATTCTATCGACTTCCGCATGCTCATGATTGGCTCAGCTCAGAGTTCAATTATTTTGATTTGTCATCCAAACTTATCTGACTCATTTATCTGAGTCATTTTTCGTTTATTTTATTTTATAAAAGAGTTACCACACAGTTTCCGTGTTTGGGTTGATATATACAAACTCAGAATAGTTTGGAAACAATCGGGAAGCTATAAATCACTCATTTGGTCGTATATAATTAATGCTACCACAATTAGTAAACATGTAAATCTTGAATTTGTCGTTGTTTTCTAGCCTCCTGAAGACGATGGTCCAAAATTATCAAAAAAGAAATTGAAAATGCAAAGTCGGTTGACTGTTGCTGAGTTGAAACAAGTAAGAGAGTATTAGAACCTGTGATTTGTGATTTTTAGTCTGCCAAGGTGAGCGTCAGACGAGTCGATTGCAGTTTTGAATCATAATTCCATCTGACATAAGATTCATTCAAATGGGAAAAGTTATCCAATCAGATCATTATGCAAAGATAGCATAGTCAAACATTTTAATAAATATCACCTCTATATAGCGACCACCTGTCTATAGTGGTCACTCTTGCAATATATAAAATAGTGTTTTCTATTGAATCAACCCTGTATATAAAGTTCACCTGCTTAAAGTGGTCCATTTATCTACCTCTCATAGCTGGTTGTTATATACTTGTTCTTATATATTTGCTACACAAAGAACGCCACAAATCATTGTCAGCTATGTCTGACCGTGATTTGTGGCGTTCTTTGTGTAGCAAATATGTAAGGCGTAAGAGGGACGGCACATTCCTATAATGTGACTGTCTATACTACTACTACTGTTTTATACAGGTTCCACTGAATTTTGAAAAGTATACACTTATACAATATCAATCCCTTAATTAAGAAGGTTATCTGTTACTTGAAGGGTTTCTGAAGAAATGATGAGGATGATGATGATGATGATGATGTTGTTGTAGCGCTTCAAATTAATTTGCATTGATGTGCTATTCCATATCATGAAACAGAACGAGTGAAACTTTCATTAAAACGCTGTCAATGAAACATGTATTAGTTTTTATCCTGGCTTCAGAAAATCACTTGCCTCACAGCCGCTCTTGATTTTCTGATTCCTTTTGAGTGCCTCATGACGCAAAACTTGTGTTTATATAACCCATATTGTACAGAAAGTGTTTCATATGTTTATAATATATATTTTTTTGCAGCTTGTAACTCGACCAGATGTTGTTGAAATGCATGACGTCAACGCTAAGGATCCAAAATTTCTTGTCTTTTTAAAGGTAAAATAAATTCCATCACATTTAATTTGCGTTTTTGTGTTGTGTTGTTATTAATTCCAAAAGATTAAACAATAGGTATCGATCTAGACATGAGATATATCATAATTGGTTTATAAACACAGTTTCACAAACTATGGACCATTCAGATTAAAATTAAACACTTGAAATATTATGTAAGCTGTTATGGTGATATACAAATGTATGAGAGATATATATTGGTTGTTTGAATTCAAGACACTTACCGTAACTGTGTCCCTGGGGAAGATGCTATATGCAGTAGAAGTTTTTATAAAAAGGATGAATTCATTTTATTATCGAAGCGGTTTTGAGTTCTGTTAAACCTTTAATATAACAATGGTTGGCCTATGTGTTTGGTTGATAACAGGTGACAGACTAGATAAGAAGGCCGGCAGAGCAAGGGCAGAGACACCATCAACCAGCTCCAGCCACACTGCTATTTTAGTAAAATTCCTATTATCATAATCATAGACTGAGCGGCAAGCTGGCAAAGCAAGGAACAAATAGATATCCTAATCATACTTACCCTAAATTTCAATGGGAGGAGGATGAGAAATGTTTTTTTGCGCGATTAAAGCAACCATCAAATAATAGATTTACAACTTTTTGAATTAAGCTGGGATAGACTAAGGCCTGGATTATACAGCGCGCTTTCGAGCGTGCCGTGCTTTCGTTTACAGTAAATTGAAAGTTGGCTCGCTGTCGGCGCGCCCGTCTAACTTGACACGGCTCGCTGTCATTAACACGGCGCGCTCCAAATCGAAAGCTCGCATAGGAAGAGCGTGCTTTCACTTGAAGGCGAACTTTCATTTTGACATTCCAGGGATTCCTCTCACCATATTTGGTAAAAACCGGGGGTTGATGTCGAGAAAGAAATGTCTAGCCTCTTTTTCTCGGCCGTTGCCTAGATACAGTTCCGTTTTGCAAATAAACAGATGAATAAACATTGATTTTCTTTCGAATTATAATCGAAATCCACAAAATAATAATAGGCAAACTACTCAGAGCATCTGTACTTCTCAATTGAAGAGGAGAAAACTTTCAAATAGTATTAATTAGACAAGGTTATATATATATATATGCTCTTCAGATTAGATATAAGCCACTGTCTTGTAATTGTAGGATCATGGTAGGTTAAAAAACTATCATTGTACGATAATCACAACTATTTGATGGCGAATTGTGATAAAAATCACTTTTTGAAGCAATAAATTTATTTCACGGAAAGCGTATACTTGTCAATCAAAAGTCTTGTGAGATATTTTCTTACACGTCATCATGTAATTCACAGGAAGTTTTTACACAACTTTTGAGGACGGCTCGCTGTATAACTAGACATTTTCAAAAGCGCGCGCATTCAAATGAAAGCGCGCTCGAAAGCACGGCACGCTCGAAAGCGCGCTGTATAATCCAGGCCTAAGCTGCAAGCTGGCAAAGCAAGGAACAAATAGATATGTCCTGAAACTATCAACTAGCTAGCTTATATGTCTCACTGCACAATACATACATCCTTCTTTGAACACAAGCCTCATTCCCACCAGGTCCTTGCATCAAAAACCTACAAACTAATAGCTTACAAGAGTAAACATATTGTTCATTATTGAATCTTAGCTCAGAATAGCAATCTTTTGTTTTTGTTTCAGGCTTATAGAAACACAGTCCCAGTGCCTCGTCATTGGTGCTTCAAACGTAAATATTTACAGGTAAGCAAACCCTCGAACACAGGATAGATGAGCCCCCACCCAGTGAAGTTCAACGAAAGAAACATCTTACTAAAAGATGCGTAATACACCAATCAGCAGCTGTCTTCAAAAATTCTCGCATATTATTTCCTTGTTTTTACTTCAATAGGGCAAAAGAGGTTTCATCAAGCCACCATTTGATCTGCCTGATTTTATCAAGGTAATCATATATATTTATCAATTAATAATACATTGAGCAAGTGGCTCACAGTTTCTATGAAAGGCACGTAAGGAAACAACAAGAAGGCATCAGAAAATCACAAGCTGCCGCAGCAAATTCTTTTTGCCTTGTGTTTCCCTGAAGTGACTCCTCAAGTGCGCTAAATTATACCAATAGCTCATAGAAAATTGTGCGCCAATTGTTTTGTAATGTAACTAGCACAACATGAGCATGACTTTCTTGTTCATGAATTAAGGGTTACCACACACTTGCCATGTTTGTACAGTATTCATAATACTGTTATGGACAGTGTTTTGAGTACTCATTACAAAAGTAACACGTTACTTTGTACTCGTTATTTTTGAAGTAATTTTAGGGGTAATTAATTACGTTTTTGAGGAAAGTAATAAATAAGTAATTAATTACTTTTTCAAGTAACGAGTATTCGCAGCCATAAAGTAATTGACGTTACTTATAAATATTTTAAGTGCATAATTATTGTAAAGTCCCAAATGATTAGAAATGATTGTTGTTTGTGTGAAGTTGGTATTGTTTTCTAAATGTTTTGATTTTGAAATTATATTAGCAGCGGCATGACAAAAACACGCAAATTTTTTTGACTTATGAATGAGTAATATGATATTTCATTGATAAAAAAAATAATTTTTCGCTAGAAAAATCATGTTCAAACACAAAAATTGACACTGAGATTAATCACATTAATTTGACCAAACTATTCTGAAAAAGTTCATTTATTTTATAATTTCTTTTTTAGATGCGTATATTTATTGTTTGGTCGTTCAAAGTTTTGAATATTTCAATGTTGTTTGACTGCGGTTCAGCTACAGACAGTAAACATATTATAATAAATGCTTACCGTCTAGCCTAAAATACATATAATTTTGAATCTTTACAGACATAAATGTTTTGATATTATTCCAAAAGTAACAAAGTAATTAGTAATTAATTCCTTTTTTGGTGAAGTAATTAGTAATTTGTAATTAATTACTTTTCTCGGAAAAGTAATTAGTAATGTAATTTTTGAATTTTTGGTAAAAGTAGTTTGTAATCTAATTAATTACTTTTGCAAATAATTCTCATAACACTGGTAATAGACCACACTCTTGTGATTTATGATTGTTTTAAACTCACAATCAATTGTTCTTTAATCACCATGTTGGAATGTTGAAGATTTGCAATGCAAACTTGATGCTAGCGTATCTTCATAATGTATTTTTTATGTTTTCTAGAATACAGGTATTATGGAGATGCGAGCAGCAATGCAAGAAAAGGTATGAAAATGCAATGCAATGTGATGTAATGTAATCTATCAGTTTGAATGTAATGCATAGTCATCAATTCGAGTATCTAAACTTCATTTTGGTTTTGTTTTTTATTAGGAAGATGCGAAAAACATGAAATCAAAACAACGCGCCAAGGTATAATAATGAAATTGATTTCATTCAACAAAAAAGTTATCCCGTCCATTTTCTCATTATGTCCTTTTCGAATTTTAATTGATATTTGTTAGTTTTTGTTTTGTTTGTGTCAGCCGCCAATCATTTTATTATAATTATCTATTTGCTCATTTTTATCAAACATTTTTATTCTATATGAAACCAGAAGTTCTTAAAATAATGAACATCATCGCAGTAGTTTTACGATGGCTTGTTAATCTAAGTAATGATTCTTATCTGCTTATAGATCATCCAAATAGTTATCTGCCAAATTTGCTACCATTCTGACAATCACAACTCAAATACCGTAGGATACTTTTTTTAAGTACGGGATCACCATCCGAGGAGCGTAATGATTTCCATACGGAGAGGGCATTTGAATAATTACACTATATGCCAAAGTAGTCCTGTATTTCAGGGTGCTCTGCCCAAGAAAAATCACTTAGCTAAGAACATGGTGTAAAATTGATCCTGCCGAGCGTCGTAATGTAATCAATTGGATCCGGTGTTATTATTGCTGACATCATCTAGTTGCCATAAACAAATTATGTTGCTACGAGCAGGGCCAATCAGCAGATAGCTAAATTATGAATGGGAGACGTTTCGATTTATGTTTTCTCCAGAGCTGTGCTATTGTATTCCAACAGTCAATCCAGTCTAATTTTAAATGTGGTAGTGCAATGTTTATCATGTATAGCGAAATCCCACCCTTGATGTTGTTTTCCTATTTAATTTCTAATGAGATACCAACTGTTAACTCTAACTTCGGATTATTATCTGTATGTTAGGTCCGACCAAAGCTTGGTAAAATTGACATTGACTACCAAAAATTGCACGATGCATTCTTCAAGTAAGTCAATGTTTTTCTTTGTGTGTCACCTTTTTAGCATAGTAGAGCTTTGTGCAGGAAAACCCTGTTAATCTCTCCATGATATTCACTGAATATTCACAACCAATTTCGCACTCTCAATTTTAACAAATTTACTCTAACACGATTGAATGTAAATATATTAATCAGGGATCGATATTTTTTATTTTTTTTAGATATCAAACCAAACCGAAATTATCAATTCATGGCGATCTCTACTACGAGGTGAGTCTATAATTATTTATTGTTGATTTGGCAAGATGAGATGTATTTTCATAAGCATTGGCATTTACAAACGGTTCAAAATGATATCTCTTAACACATAAATCTTTCAAATGGTACCCTTTCTGTTTAGCCATACCCTCGATTTGTCTGGCATTGTTGGATTATGTATTTACTTGTTGTATTGATTCTGTTTGATAGCCATGAAGCATTTTTCCAAATCATTTTATATTGGACGTCTTTGTCATCCTTTTTGCGTTTTCTAACCCTTGACGAAGTTGGATCTGTTTTGCCGGCAGATGCTCTTGCAAATATTGCTTTAAATAATAAAAAAGGATTTGATTTACTTTTTGTTACAATTTTTGAATTGCTCACACCACCAGTTCTTGATAACTTTGATGTTGCAAAAATGATTTGTTTTTCAAATCTTCACACAGGTCCAGGAAGAGACATCATTTTTGAGGATGTTATTGATGTCAGACAAAGAGCGATTGAATTCAAATTCAAATTAGGTTGGGCCTTTATTGTGATAGCAATATAAGCCATATGTTTAATGTTTTAGGGTAAAGAATTTGAAACAAAATTGAGAGAAAAGAAACCGGGGGATATATCAGATGATCTACGTACAGGCTTGGGAATGCCAGTTGGCCAGGTATGTTATGCACAAGAAATAAATAACGAGAAACAGACGATGCAAATTAATATGTACATCACTGTTTTATAAATACTGTAATTGTTTTCTGCTTATTTAGGGCAAACAAATGATTCCGCCTCCATGGTTAATTGCGATGCAAAGATACGGTCCACCTCCTTCATATCCAAATTTAAAAATACCTGGTTTAAACGCACCAATCCCAGAGGTAAGTTTTTTGTTTTGTTTTTGTGCACTTGCAGATATATTAAAGTTAATTCTTAGCAGTACAATTCAATAAAATACCAGTCTAACAACAATATCTCTTCATAGTATGCAATGATGTTTTGTGTACATTTATCAGCAATTGAGTGATTGGTCTTTATGGCATTTATTATTTTTTACTATCCAATCTAACATTCAAGCTCCATGCTCTTGGACTAAGAATTCAATTCAATTGATGACAATGGTTGATTAAAGGTTTACCACACACTTAATTCAATTGATACCATTTCAAAGCATTGTTTTTCTGAAATTATTTTAACTGCATTTTCTTTGTTTAAGTTGATTCCAGCTCGGATGTATTATACTATATGCCGTATCTTAATTCAAACTAATTGTTTCTTGATAGGGTGCTGCCTTTGGTTATCATGCAGGCGGATGGGGTAAGCCTCCCGTTGATGAAACTGGTAAACCTCTTTATGGTGACGTATTCGGTATGCAAATGAGTGAAATGGATGATGAAATCGAAGACGAAGAAGTTGATAGAACACCATGGGGTGAATTAGAATCTGAAGAAGAGTCAGATGAATCAGAGGTCAGTTGTGGTTGTGGTTGTGCGGTCAGAATGATGTTGTTGTGGTTTCTCATCAAATAATGTTGTCTCCCCCAGAAAACCTACATTTTTTCACCAAAAAATCTAAGGAAACTTTTTATGCAAAATTATCCTTGAAGTAAAAATGATATACCGTATGATGACGCTGGTTTTAGCATGTCTACCAGCATTCAAAGAACATTCTGGAAACCTAGAACATTTTCAACTATTACTTCAGGTTTTTTGTTTATATTCATAGAATTATCAATTTTCTCTAGTCTTCTGAAATCTAGAATTGGGGATGTTCACTTGTTTAGAACCTGATGAGTCTGTGAGTGTTGTTGAAAAAATGTTCTTATTTACTACATAGAATTACAAAAAAATGATTTTCTCCAGAATTTTGTCCGATTTTGTGGTTTGGTCAGGATTCCATGTTCTTTGTTACTGGCAATGAGTTACCCGCGTTGTGGGGTTGAATGTGGGCGAATTGGATTGGGGAAATCCCTTACGGACAATAGCAAGCTATGACGTGAAGCCGCAAAGACAGTAAAATAAAACAATTCATTTTGTTTCGATACAAGGAGTGAAAAGCGAAAATGGAGAATAAAGCGATATAAAAACACAGATCAAAACACAGTGATCCAAATGGTACTACTTGGATTGAGAATTTGGATAGTTATTAGGGTACATACATACGCTTGAAGTAACTCTTTTATATGTTAAGATTGATATATTCAAATCTGTATTGAATTTATTCGAATTACGGCAATGTTATGTAAGCTAATCCCTGTAGCCAGAAATAAATCTGTTTCCACAGGAGCACTTGATTATTCACAGATTTTTAAAATAAGCTCAACAATTTCATAATTAATGATAAATATTTATTATAGGAAGAGGAAGAAGATGAAGAAGAAATCGATCGAACTGGATTGATAACGCCCGGTGATGCGTAAGTCTTCATTTTGTTGCCAACCTCTATTTGACCATTCAGGGGTGTAACATCAAGTATAACGTGTAAACGAGACTTTGATATGACATACCAATCTTGAGAGGCAACATCTTAATTCTATCAATTTCAAAACTCAATCTTAAACTTTGATTTATGTTCTGCGTAATTGAATTATTTTCATTTGGAATTGTTTGCGTAGGGGTCTTGTCACGCCAAGTGGACTAACTTCAATTCCCGTTGGCATGGAAACGCCAGATTTAATTGAATTACGTAAACGAAAAGAAATCGAAGAAGCCATGGATGCAGGCAATGAAACACCGTCATTATACTCGATTGTGCCAGAGAAAAGAGCTGGTGCTGTTGGTGCTGCAATGATGGCATCGTCACATGTCTATGATCTAGGGGTAAGACTGTTGATTAATAATTTTTGGGGATTCTATTGAAACAAAGAAAGTATTTTCAAAATAAATGATTGATTCTGGTGTATATCCACTGAAGCATTTAATTGGTAAAAGTTTGAAGCCGATCGATCTCATAAGAAATGACGAAGCTATGGATTCTACTATTCTGCCGCACGTTTATTTTTGTGAAAGATTATTAAATATTGAAAGATTTGAATATCGATGTCACGAAAATGACAGAATAGACGCATTAAAGGGGCAAAATTGACCGGCGACCGCTGCAAGCTCAAGTTGAATTTAAGCTTAGCATAATTCAACCGTCTCGCTTTGAAACTATTGTTATACGCAGGCCTAATTTGTTATAAATTCATGTCAACAATGTACATTGTGTTTTAAACAATAGACAAGCACGTGATCCTAAGTGCGTAGCGCCTGCCGGTCATTTTTGCTCCTTTAAAACATCGATATCACCGTGAGTTCTTATCGGATTGGCTCCAAACTTTTACCAATCAATTTTTTCAGTTGATTCCCCTATTCAGTTCCTTTCCTGATACTAATTTTCAATATTCTCATGATTGCGTAGTATTGTAACAAAGAGACTGATGAACAATGTAGGCAGTTGACATGGAAACATCACAATCTGTCATGATTTTTGTTGAATCTAATCATTGAAACAATCCAGATTTAGGATTGAGCACAACACTTTCAGACAATCCTAAATTCAATTACAGTGTAACCCGCTTATATGCAACCTGGCTTTGAAATCCGTTAAACAATTTTTTGGTCAAGTCCTTAGTAAACAATTTCGGACAACTGCAAATTTGGATAAATGCAATGAAATTTTGACTTGCACTCAAGCGGGTTACACTGTAGTTTTTATTAAGTTTTGCATTGCTCGCTAGTGGTTTTGACTCAGTAATTTTTCTCTGAAAATAATATATAATGTTTTTGATTAATTATTGCTCTTTTCATTTTTAGACTACATCACATAAAAAGGTAAAAAAAAAACATCCATTGAGATTATTTGTTTGTGAATTGTGACGTTCTGATATTTTATGCTTAATGCTTTTATTTATTAGGTATCTGCAGATGGCATTGAAGTGACGTTAGACCCAAGTGAATTGGATCTCGATGCTGCTGCCATGACTGCAAAGTAAGGCATTATTGCGTGATTGTAAATGCTTTCAAATTTTCACCTTTACAACTGAAGCGTAACCCTTTCTGAATTCCTGTCAGCTTTTCGTATGACATGTTTTTCATTTTGTTTGCTCGAAAAATTGTGAAATTGGATTTAAAGGTATAAGGAGTCTGAAAACAAAGATCCTGTATTTCTTTACAATCTCTTACCTGTATTTCATCCGATGTCCAAAATAATAAAACGTTTCTATTATATGCCCTGTATATAATGACCGCCTGTCTATGGTGGTCAATTCATCATCTTAAATTGAAGTTATATAACGGTTTGACTGTGTTGCTTTTCAAACAAGGGTCTGGCAAAAGTAGGAAGCCTTGAATCCTAGGTTACAGAAGGTTGCAGCAAATCCAGAAGAAGCCTTGATAATTTAAGGATGTATTCGTCAAACTTCAACAACAAAAGTTCAGAAGAAAATGTTATAATCGTAGTTTCAATAAATATGTTATATCAAATAAAAATGTTGAAATACGTCTAGGACTCAAGAACGCTGTCTGACCTTTTGTCTGACCCTTAAATTTCATTATTATTCAATATGATATTTATTTCAATCAGATACGAAGAAACGATTAGAGAAAGGGATGCCGGAAAACGTGAAGACCTGAGTGACATGGTCGCTGAACATGCAGCTAAAAAGGTATCTATCAATAGTATTGAGTGTTGTTACTGTTTAATCATATGACAAGTGTTGACATTTGGAATTTTTCACATTAATTTATAGCCCCCTAACCACATGCACCTGTGCTCCACTTTACCAACAGGGACTAGGTACGGGGAGGGGGCTAGTGCCTCACTTCATTCGCTGGAATTTGACAAGGCCCAAATGCAGAATAATGCGGAATAATGGACCTTGTGCCTTGTGGAACAAAACTTATTAATTAAGCTACAATCTCCATCTTGAAAGTGAGAGTTGCTTAATACTGGCTAGATAATCTTCATATGAAGTTAGCTTATTGTTGGTTGTAAGTATACCAATTTGCAAAGGGTTAGTGAAGTGGTATTAAAAATGGCATCACAGCTTGACAATGTCTGTATTGTTTCCCATCAAACCCTTTCTGCTGATTCGATTAACAGCACACTTTTGACTTAAACCAATCACAGTTGATCTACAATTAACTAAAACGATCACCAATCGAATTTAATACAAATTTCCTAAAAATTTGATAGAAAACTAATCATTTTTTATTCCCCATTGAATTGGTCACATACTGCAGCAACAGAAGTTAACAATAAGAATTCCATGATGGGTAGAAAGATTTTGCTGGGATTGACTTTTTGGACAAACATAACATCGATCAGCGCATAGTCAGCTCCAATTGAACTGGATAAATCAGCTGTGTGTAGGGTGTTCCCCCTCTCCTACATTTTAATTACTCTTTATTTTATTACCTGTGACATTTTCTTCATGAATTTCTCATTATGATAAATATTTTCAATTTAATTGCTTCTTTTTCACATTTAGAAACGAAAAAAGCCAACTGATTCTGGTAAAGCTGCTAAGAAATACAAGGATTTCAAATTTTAAAGGTGGATTTCATAAAAAAAAGTGAATTGTTTACAAGACAGAATACTGACATTATAATAAACTTTGTTTATGATTGCTTGCTTGTAGATAATTCAGAAACTAGGGGGTTCTGTTTTATGAACATTTAACATATCGTAATTTTCACGTTTATGTGTTAGTAGACTAAATTAGAATCCGACAAGAACAGCAACAATAACTGCAAAATCTAATTTGAAAGACATTCAGAATAAAAACTGTTTATTTGATTGAGTTTGATGTAGCTGGTAAAATCTTTGTAAGATCTAGGTAAAACCCTTTGTCTGGAGCCGCTAACATTGCGATGCATTGGCGTAGATGCTTGGCTGGTGGTAGGCTGCTGGAAGCACATTAGGAGATTAGTTATACAACAACAGACTACCAACCTGGTCCAGTCACATTGCTAAGTCAGCAGGAATCCTAGTTATACTTGACGGGGATTAATCAACAAGGGATTGGGGGAAAAAGAGGGAAATGTAAATAATGCACAGCTTATTATTTCAGCAGCACATAAATCAACCACATCAACAAATAACAATGGCAATACATTTGTTACTGAGATGAATGACACCTGAATATAAAGGCCACCTGTCTATAGTGGTCAACTTATCTAGATAATATAGCTGGCTGCTCTATATATATGCGATTAAATAATGAATTTTTACATGACGATTCATCTTTGAAGTCATTTAGCAACTTTGCTGAGAACAATTATCATAAACAATCATCTACCGGTAGTATTTAACCCTGTGTGTTTTGGATTATATTTCTTTTTAAACAAATTTCTGAAGAGGACTTGAGCCGATGTTGAAACGTTATTTTATCGCTCACTTTCATTATACAATCCTACGAATCCTTTCTATTCCTTATCACAAAACAAAGACAGTTGAAAAATGAAAACAAGTGAATTCAAATTTGAATTGTAATGTATTGATGCATAATAAATGTGTGGATTGATTAATTGAATTATATTATATATTATTAAATTGTATTGCATTGATATATAGAAGTATGGAATTGTGATGAAATGAGATGTATCTTTGACGATAGAGATATTTGTCATCTTTTCAATTTAGACGTAAATTGATGCCATCAAATACTGTAAAAAGATTATAATAAACGCATCGATTAATTATAATAGGTGCCAAAATTTACATCTTCTAGAATTTGCAGTAAATAGTGTGAGTCATGCAATAACACAATTCAACTTGCGTTTGATATTTCACAGGCAAGGCAAGAATCCTGGCATGTTTATCCTACATGGACATTGTGTGTACTCAAGTCACCATACCCCCTTGTAAATGATGGCCATCATAAGAATGCCTCCCACATGTACGGCAATCCACATGAATGCCATATACGCTCATTATTTTGGTTTGCATCTCGATTTCTTTAAAAATAGCATGTCAACATTCAGACACTTTTACGGTTGATTATTACATATCATTCAAGAAATGTCTGGTGATGTTATGTGGCCATACATAGCTTCTTCAAGCTATACGTTGTTGTTTTACAATGAAACCTGTATATAACAACCAGCTGTGATAGGTATATCAATTGACCACTATAGACAGGTGGTTGCTGTTTAGAGGTTACAACGGGTTATAACACGTTTGACTGTGTAAGAAACTATTATTTTTCGGATGTTGCCTAAAATAGATACTGTAGATTATCAAGATGTTTTGCAAGTCAATATCATGCCAAATAAGATACCCTCGCTTAAGAAATATCCTGGATCAATTTGTGTTGATGAGGTCCATACTTACATCGTCAAGAGAAAACTTTCGACCTTGGAAATCTAAGAAAGAGTCTGTAAAATAAATAGAAACATTTGCAATTGTCGAACAGTTTACATAGTTGCTATGCAAGCCATTGAATAAAAATGTGATGTTGTATGTGCAGGTGTTTCTTCTTGTAAAACTTGTACAGAATGGATAAACTACTGATGAACTGTAAGAGTTATCAAGCTATTGTTAATGAGGCATTGTTAATGAGGTATTGTTAATGAGGCATTGGAATTTATCAGGTAAAACAGATATTCTCTTACTAGGCTCAAAATCAAATAACCAAAATTTAATTTTAATGAATCTGGTTGCTCAAGAGTTTTTCTCTAATCCAATAAAATACAAAATAAAGACATTTTACGTCGTTTGAATTATTAAGGTTTCTTTAATTGAATCCCTTTGGACATAAAATGTTGGATGAAATACGCTTGAATCCATTATTCTTGAAGTTGAAATTTTACAAAACTATAAAATAGAAGGATATGGGTTTGATCGGAATAAAAAATTCAAATTCAACAAATCACAGGATAAAAGATAGAAATGTGATGTTAATTTTATAAACCAATTATGAAATGCTTTACCGAAAATACAATTTGCAAGAAGACATTGGATAAGCGAACATTAAGACGCTGCCTGTGACCGCTTCTCATATTTCACTTACTGAATCCAGACTTGACACGGCTACAAATTTGTACAAAGTCATCCAAACTGACGTTTCCTTTCTTATTTGCATAACGAAGAACAAGAGAACTCGTGATTGGTGTACTCAATTTGAAACCTACAAAAAAACGAAAGAGAAAATTGACCATGTACTACGTTCAATTGGTTTCTACCAGGAAGTCATTTAATTAACCGCATCTTTTATTCTCTTACCTAATTTAGCAAGTGCGCCTCGTATCTCAATTGCATTCATATCACCAGAATTATCTTTGTCATATTGGTTAAAGGCGGCCTGTAGATTAAAAAGAAATTAATAAAGCTTCGGACAGCTATAGCATCTATAAAATCACATTCAAATAATCAATGCAAGATGCTCTAATTTATAGGCAGCTTTTTGTGTCAGGTAATTAATTCTTTATTAAATAACAAGGCTTTAATCTGATATAGACGTATGGTATAAGATATTGTGGATTTCCAAGTATCAGTAAGGCTAACATTTTATTTTCAATTATTTTTAATTTATTATTAAAACCGTCTGATTGTCGCAAAATAAACACGTGAAACTCAGAGTAAATGATTCAAAAAAGAGACACAAAAACAGACATGCGGTTCTCGCTAAACCGATTCTCACGCCATCCGGCAAGTATAATCAAATTTAAATTATTAAACCAATGCTATAATTTAGTAGACTTGTTTTACTTTATTTGGACAGTGTCAGGCAGTTAATTTGTCATTGATCAAATAACCAAACTTCAATTTGATTACGGTGATATAGAAATAATTCATCATACTATGGATTTGTAAGTTATCATTGAATAAAACATTCACAGCATATATAGACACTTAATTTCTACACATTAATTGCAAAAATAAATAGGAATCCGATAACTTACGCGAAACTTATTCACGTCTTGCCAAGCCTCGATAAATTCAGCAAAATCAAGATTTCCCGTTCTGTCTTGCTAAGAATAATTAAGGATTGTGCATTGTGACTGGTAATAGTGATAACTAATATTATAACTCTGTTATCTAGATCCTTTATGTCGGATATAATGAACAGTATTTATAATTAAAATATTGAACAGATTATCAATTTTGTGTCAAGTACGCAAATGAACAGTTAACATGATTTGTGCAAACTCAAACTGTATTTTAGGTGTAATTATTCTTCAGAAATAAATGCTGATTATAGAATATTTGAGCATTATCAAGTAGAAAGAATTCATACCACAATGGCGTACCTCTCTTTCAGTTAGGGACTGTTGGCTACTTGACAAATAATGAGGAGGGAGTTATGAATTTCAGCCTAATTATTGCTCAAGTGCAGCATAGTGAGAACAGGAGAAAGGCATCAGAAAATCACGAGCCGCTGCGGCAAGTGATTTTTGCCTTTCGAGTTCATAAGTATTAGCTAAACTCAGTTATATTGTCCGTTCCGTTGCTTTGTTGTTTATCATTTCAAGCCATGAGATTGTAGCTTGAGAGTTGCAACAAACAAACAAACAAACTGAATGTGAAAAGATACATCCCGTGTAGCTAAGATGCTCCTAAATAAACAACAACAAAAGTAAAATAAAAAGTTGGGAATGGAACAAAAACACATAATTCATCTATCTTTGCAAAAGTCCCTGTCAACTATTTACAGTGTGCTGAGAGAACATTCAAAATTAAAACAGAAAAATATCAAAACATAACAGTGCATGATAATGACTGAATTACAGTTTATTTAAATTTCCTTGCCCCTCTTCACAGACAAACTGGTTCGACATACATACATACTCAATAACTAATTAACTATACCAGAACTGTGAAGAAAGGTAAATTAGTTGTTGGTGAGATTCTCAAGAAATCTAATCGAATGCAAAGAATGAATAAAAACTATTTTGTGTATTTGCAATTTTGAAGCCCATCTTGACATTTTTTAATTTCAAGCATGTAATTTTTTTTTGAAATGTGTAGATCCATGTTTTATCATTGCATGTTTCTTACCTAACTGCTTCCAAACTAAATTCTTTGCCGACTAATTGAAGAAGATAACAAAAAGAAAAAACATAAAAATTGATTAAAAATAATACTTTAATGGAACCATTAAATTATATTTCAATAGCGTAATGGTAAATCAATCAAATTGGAATCAAAGGAATTCCTATGTGGTTGAAACAAATTCTGCAGTACATTTGAAAGTAATTCACATTAGATTTCCACATTTATTTGCGAGCCATGAAACAATATTTTACACAAAATGTGAGACTTATCATCAGGCATCATACAGTGTTATAAACTAATGGTTTCAGATAATGATAATTATTACATTCAGCATGTACGTCTAGAGATCTGTGGTTTCTTTTTAAGCAAAGATTTGAATGGATTTATCCCACATGGCTGTCACCGGTTTTGAAGAGATTTGACTTTAGTTGTACGGAAAACAGGAGGAAATATTTTTTGAATTTAAAAGCTACAAGGAAGAAAGGAGCCATGAATTTGTGTTCATAATAAATGATGTTCTTTAAGTATACCTATAACAGTACCAACTGTTACAGTTTAAACCCGAAATGTATGAATTTGATATTCCGCGCATGTTTTAGATCACCAATGTTTCATGGCTCGCACTAGTACCTCGCTCTCATTGAAGCGTACCACTTACCCATTTCAGTTTTGAACGCTGCATTCAATACTTGCTGTAGTTCAAACGCGTCAATAGTACCATCCTAAAAATTAATGGAACAGTAAAACAATATATACATACATTATATAATAATAAGATATTTGCAGAAGTCAACTATTATAAATTGATTGTTGAAGATGGAGTACCGGTACTCGAATTGATTAAGCTGTTTTATCCTGCTCTAATCAGTAAAATATTTGTTGCTTGACCAATTTAAATTCCATGATTTACTGTCAAAACCTTCTTAAAATTATGAGAAAATGCAGCATGGGTATTGCTTTGACCGTAAACTGTTTAAATTCATTTTACGCGAGTTCCACAATAAAATTTGACAAAAACAAGAAACAGCAAGTATCAAGGGTGTGAGTCTCAAGTTGCCATTTTAAATCTGTGGCACTCAGCATATTCTTAAACTGTTGTTATCAGAATGTTAGGTTACATACTTCTGATATTTGCCATAAATGAATCCCCTGTGGGCAGACATATAATTTAGTTTTACCCACTTAAAGGCCATCCAAACTCATTGTTTAGTTGATAATCAATTAGTTTCAATTAGTAATATTAAGGAGGCGTTATGCACCTCCCTCTTTCAGCCGGCACCTAATAGCATCATGACTCAACCTAGGCTTTTGAATTATACCTTTCCAGAAACTTTAGTAAAGAATCCTTTCATTTTCTCTTGCATTTGATCAGATAGTTCAGTTTTGACCTGAAATAACAATAACAATAACAATAACAACAATAATAATAATAATAATAATAATAAATAATAATAATAATAATAATAATAATAATAATAATAATAATAATAATAATAATAATAATAATAATAATAATAATAATAATAATAATAATAATAATAATAATAATAATAATAATAATAATAATAATAATAATAATAATAATAATAATAGTGTATCATCTAGAATAATATCACCTACCTTCTGCGGCTGGTATTCAATTTTGGTTTGAGTATCCATCACGCTGCAAACAACAATCATATGTTATGGAAAAAACCTGTTACAAAGTTCATTGTAGAGTTCATCACATTTTGCCTATAACAACCATTCAGCGCCACAGTATACGGAATGGTTTATACTAACTAGAGATTGAACAATGAGACTCTGTTTTGTCTACTGTCAAATTGTCAAGGAGGTCTGCGACTCTGCTCCAATAAACAATGTGGGCAGGGTTAGAAAAAGATTCCCCCTTCTGGAATCCTAGAGGCATTTCAAAAATTTCTTCTGAATTTTTTGTTGAAGTTTGAGCAACAAATCATAAAAATATCATTATATCAATGTTCTTTCGAATTTGGTCTAGCCTTAAGAAATGTCCAATAAGAAATGTAGAAGATATCAAATGTGTATATTCTGCCACATGTTTATTTTCGTGACGTCAGTATTCAAATTATCCTTAAGCCCCAGCCAAATGACTTTTCTTATTTCACCAACATTCATCGGATTTTGTGTTGAGTTCATTTTCGTCAACAGCGGATGGTATTTTGAGGTTTGGAAGCTAGTCAATCAAGCCCACCAATCCTGAGACAAGCTACGTCATTGTTGATCAATCAGAGGAAGGTTCATATTTTCAATAAAATTCAACAATGTTGGTGAAATAAAAAGTCATTTGGCCACTTCGCATAGAATCCGATGAATGTTGGCAAAATTTTTGAATGTATTCAAAATCCAAATTCAACATCATCCAACAAAATCCGAAAAGGTGAGGGTGGCCAAATGACTTTTTATTTAGCCAACAGTCATCAGATTTTGTTGAATTCATGAATGTTGGCGAAATAAAAAGTCATTTGGCCGAGGCTTTAGGCTAATTAAAAAATATTCAGGTCAGGAAAAAAAAACGAGTGACAGAATTGACGCATTAATACTCATATGATATCATTCTCAAACTTTTACCAATCAACTTTTTCAGTTGATATAATCAAACATTTGTTAGAACAATATATTTATATTTAGTTTTAAAGTAAAATCCCATCCTCGAATTCATATTGAAGTTTATTTTTATTTCATACGCATCTACTCAGTCTCACAAATGATGTTAAACATTAATTTTCAATATGAATATCAAATACCTTGCGGAATGTGGCTTCTCAGAGAAGATACGAATGACAAAATCTCCTTCCTCCTTTGGTTTGAATGTACTAGGAATAATAACATATTCTCCTGGTGGTAGGGAAAAGCGACTAACAACTTCTCTGGCATTGACGAAGTTGTCTGATCGAGCTGTTGATTTAGTATAGAGGAAGAAGTCTTTGTTCAAACGGTCATCCGATACGTAGTCGGTGTGACTATCTTCCAACTAAAGAATCAAATAAAATAACGTAAAACAAATTAGTGGTTCTATTATTATATACAAGAAAATATGTGTATAATAGCCACATGTCTATAGTGCGGCGCATCGTTGCGCATTGACAATCGAGATCTATCTGCCATGAAATATGTTGGAAGTAATCTGCAGTGTTGAGGCTGAGATCAAGAAAGAGCGTTTAACATCATTGCTCTCAGTGAAAAAAGCCACTCTTCTATGAATAGATGCATGATACGGGTGCCTTCGGTAGGGCGACACCATCTACATTACTTCCTTTCTTTGGTGGACACTTCTTCAGTAATCTATGAAAAGCATTATTCTACACAAAGGTCTAGATCATATGGGAAGAGAAGATTTTAGAAGTGTTTTATGTTTAATAAATAACTAAACAGAAAGAAAAAGTAATGTTACATAAGGAACTATGCTGTACAACCTCTAAAAGACAATTTGTATTGAAGTGTATTTATTTTATTTTTAACTTTTGTAGGCCCTATGTAAGCGGAGGATGTCTGTTACCTAAGTCCCCCTTTATTTGCCTGTCAGATTTAATAGACAAATATATCATATCATATATAATATGTTGGTAGTTATGATGTGATATTATATGATATGATATGAAATATGATTAAATGAAACACTGTATATAGTAGGTCTAGTAGTAAAGACGGTAATATTATAGGAATGTGTCATTCCTCTTTCAGCTAACATTTGCAACACAAAGAATGCCACAAATCATGGTCAGACATGGACTGACAGAGAAGCTTCTAGATAAGACAATTCATAGGGATGCGAATTGGCAGTCAAAAAATTAATCGAGTATCCACTATTTGATTTGAATTGAATATTAATCAAAATCTTTTGTTCTATTGTTACCATTCAAGTAAACAATAGAAACAAACAAAGCGTTTTCCACAAATGCAAGAAATATGATTGAAACTTCAAACTCAACTTAGCTTTCTTTACATAGATTTTGAAAGATTTTGAATACATAAATACAGCAGTTTGTTCGCAACAGAATTCATGTTTCATCTTGTCTGTCAATCAATTAATTGTCATAGCAACAGAGTCTGAAATAGAACAAACGGTGCGTGACTCAAGATGACGCATTCTTTATTATGGTAATCAGTGGGAGCCCTTAGTTCAATACGCAAAAGACAAAAGACGTTGTGTGAAATATTTGCCAGGTGTTTGTTTTGAATTTTATATTGATAAAAGGCGCATTTGATTTTACGAAAAGTTTAGCCAAGAAAGGTTGCTTTGTATTTGGAAACAAGCATATTTAAAATTTATTCAAATACTTGAATACTTCGTTTTACTATTTAAATAATCGATACTTGATGGATATTTGATTCCTAATCAATTAACCAATATTCAATTCGCATCCTTAACAAGTCACGATACAAAACACTATCAGTAATATCAGTGTTATCATATTTGAAATGATTTTAGTAAATAAAGTAATTAAAATTTGAGGAAATGATTTGATCTTTTAATGTATTTTACATTAGATTATACGTTGTATACCGCTAATACACTACAGACCTCACAAGAAATTTTCATTTTTAAATTTTTACAGGAAGTTGCACCCCTAAAAGGGGAATTTCCACTGCCAACTGCATCGTCGAAACATCTCCTTTGGTTGCCTGTGAAGGATGCCATGCAGTGATTGTGAAGTAAGTAGATGATTAACAAAAATAGTAATACTGGTTCTCAAACAAGAAACTGATAAAATAAATGGCATTAAGTAATTAGGTAGGCACAGGAATGAGAATATTCTACAGATACTTCACTACTGATTAGGGGGTTATAGGTTGATCGGTAAATATTTCAGAATTTCTATATCAGTTATAAACTCAAATGGAAGTTTTCATGGGTTTCTTCACACCAGGCAACCTGCTGGATATCAAAATGCAAATTGTTCAGATAATTCATGACAAGATAAACACCTACGTACAGTACTACACTACATATTTCAACTTAAAACAATACCTTATAAATAGAAAATCCAATTGTCAAGTTTTGAGCACCAACTTTCTTTACTTTTCGACGTTCACTTTGCAACACAGAGACAACAATTGTGCAATTATCAACATCTTCATCGTCATCAGGGTCTTCCAACTTGACCCTAGATAAATAAAAACAAATTAGAAAATAAACAAATTATAAAACAAACAAACTATAAAACACACAAATTATAAAGCAAAAAATCATAAAATAAACAAATTATAAAATAAATAAATTATAAAACAAATAAATCATAAAATCAATAATTTATAAAATAATTAATAATTAATAAACGAAAAAATCAGACATTCATATTTGCTACTATTAGTTTCACGCCAAGGCGATCATCAGGCAATTTAATCTGTCAGATTTAATCAGATTAAATTGCCTGATGATCGCCTTGGCGTGAAACTAATAGTAGCAAATATGAATGTCTGATTTTTTCGTTTATTAATTATTAAACAGCTCTGCATTTATGGCATCGAGCACTATTGAAACAGCAAAGACAACATAAGTACCTTATTGATATTACTAATTTATAAAAATACATAGATATTTGTGGACGCCAGAAAGGCAGACATGCATAGCGTCAGCGTGAATTGTGAACAGAAATACCTAAGTAATACTATTTCTCAACTTTTGCAATATATATGACTCGCATGTATACTTAACTCATTAATTGGCCAAATTATATATAAATAACAAGCCTAATCATTTACTGCACAAAGCAGTTTCTATCAATTTACGAAAAGTACAGAAAATTTAACCAACAAATTATTTGGGGGGCTGCGGACCTGATTTCCTGATTAATAAAAAATGTCATGGGCATTGTGATGATTAAAGCCCTGGGCAAACGACGGCAACATTTGCGTGATATTTAAATGCTTCGAAAGTCCTTGTCGTTTAGACACTCTTTCGATTTTGTCTGACGTGTTGCATCGTGTATTTTATTTGTCGCATCGTGTTTGATAGCTATCAAACATTTTCAAAGTCTTTCCAAGGATTTTTGCTATCGAATGTCTTCGTTATTCTTTTCGAACCATTTTGTTCGAAATGTATCGAACTTTTGCGATGTTGTTGCTTCTCCATGGCTTCTTTTTAAGCTCAATCTGACCTTTTCTAGAAAAATCTTGAGAAAATCTGTGTCGTTTAGCCGCTCCTGAAAAGACTGCTTCAAAACTCGAAAAACACACGTCAGACAAAAAACAGATTGGTCGCGCAAATGTTGCCGTCGTTTGTCCAGGGCTTAAGAAACTAAGGTGGCAATATAGTAATCTTGGCCTTTAATACCTAGTAAGCTATCAATTAATTGTGATCTACCTGTATTGTGGATTCAGAGAAAATGAATCTGGAAAGTTTCTACATCCTCCAGCTGTGACATGGTTCTGCCATGATCCTTGATTGATTTCAGCTTCCCATCTTTTGGTGTCACTATCGGTAACTGAGTCAGGTCCAAGTAGACAAACTTCAAGTCTTGTATAATTTTTAAGAAAGTCAGTAAATGACATCCTAAGAAATCACAAGAAAATATATATGTTATATTATGTTAACAATTTAAATAGAAATATAATAGCTATATAAATAAATGAAACAAAGATTAGTCAAGTTTTACAGATTAATCCTTGTTTCATTTATACATATACGAGCACTCTCTTAAATGGTTTGCATATTATTATTATTATTCTTATTATAATTAATATACAGTGAAACCTGTATATAACAGCCAGCTACTAGAGGTAGATAAATTGACCAATATAGACAGGTGGCCTTTACATACAGGTTTCATTCAATAGAAAATACTATTTTAGACATTGCAAGGGTGACCAGGTGGTCGCTTTATAGAGGTGAACGTTATAACAGGTTTTACTGTTGTACAAATATTCTATAATAGCTAGCATATATAACTTTTACAAAAATAGCCAAATACCTCCGTATATATTGATATCATGGAAATTGAAAATCCGATCCGAAATCCGAATAAATCCTGGAAAAATCCGATCCGATTCGAAAATAGCAGATTCAATCCGGATTTCCAAAAAAAAAATGATCAGATAGGATCCGAATTGAATTCTGAGATTCCAATCATGTTAACAGCATGCACTACAATTATAACACATGACACCACATGTATATAAGATAAGTAGATAAATCTTGATAGCAAAATTTCACACAGAGATACAAAGAAGACATTTTAAAATAAACAATGTCATACAGTCAAACCTGTTATAACGGTCACCTCTATACAGCAGCCACCTGTCTATAGTGGTCACTTTTGCAATGTGTAAAATAGTATTTTCTATTGAATTGAACCTGGATATAAATGCCACCTGTCTATAGTGGTCAATTTATCTACCTCTCGTAGCTGGCCGTTATATACAGGTTTCACTGTAGCTAAGTTCTATGGATTTCAAATAGTCAAGTATATTTGACAATACTTACCAAAATTCACCATCATCATCAAATGTCAAACCAACGTCTCTCTTTTCCTCGGCACTCAACAAACTCCATTCATTGGATCTGATAATTAAAAACAAGACGATAATAATAATGATAAACCCAAAGTGCGAGAAGTGAGCCTCAACCGGTATCCAACATTTCCTCTAGTAATTGTATTTAAATCTCACAAATGTGAAAATATATTTTTATCCATTATGGCGATTATACTATATTAATGTTTTATTTCCTAGGAGCATTCCTATCTGTTATTGGAAGTTTGTTTTGTTGACGTTCAGAACTTCAGAATTCAAAACAAACTGTTTTCTAAATTGTTAACGTCCCATCTAGGTGCAAAAGTGCCACCAATGCAAAAGATTTGTTTTTATCAATATAGCGGGAATAATACTAATTAAGTAAAAAGAATCCGGTGGATGAAGGCAAAATTGTATTATCTTTGCGATAAGTTATATATTAGGTGCTGACTTTGCGCCGTTTTCGTGCACACCTCGGGATTAGTTTTGCTGTGCCAAGAATAAGGAGTCTAAACTGACTAATAATAATAATATTAATAACAATACTACTAATAATAATAATAATAATAATAATAATAATAATAATAATAATAATAATAATAATAATAATAATAATAATAATAATAATAATAATAATAATAATAATAATAATAATAATAATAATATATGGCGAAAGAGTCAAAGAATACACATTCTTTACTGTTACTCAAGTTTCACGCTTTTCACAGCGATCTTCAGACAGATTTTTTACTCAATCAGATTTTTTGATTGACAGATTTTTTACTTATTTACCGCTCTGTCAAATGAAGACATAGAGCCCTATATTATCTGCTATTAGATAAACATAAATTTTATTAATAATAATAATAATAATAATAATAATGTTTAAAGTAGCTAATAATGTAAATATCCTGTTCTGCACAATATCAGAAGCTTTTAATAGATTTTATATCAGGGTTTTGAATAATATTTTTCATTTAAAATTTTTTTCTTTTTTACTGATTATTTGTGTGAACAAGTACCATATTCAAGGCATTTTATTTTCGGTATCAGAATCTTTAACGGAAAGCAAGATATAATTTGGAAGTTAAGAAAAATGATCTCTTTCTTTTCAGATTTCATGTTAATGCCATTGTGGAGCCACCTGCATAACAAGTTGAATCTAATTTCCCATTCCCTTAAAAATTTAACCCGCATAAATTTTATACTTACTTATCTCCCCATGCCCCTGTCCATTCTCTTTCATTGCCCCATGGATTTCTAATGCGGACGAGCTCAACTTCCACAGATCGATTTCTTGCTTTTGCAGTTACCTAATTTGAATATGAAAAACTTACAACATAAATGCCAATCAGGCGCGGATCCAGGAATTATTTTATGGGGGTCAAAATTAATTACGTCACTTGCCACACCCATTTTTGACCACGCCCATTTTGTATACGAAAGAAAGATTGAGCGAGAAGATTTGAGTCAGTCAAAGAATCACATAATGATAAACATACAATTACAATAAATGTTACATTAGAATGGCTATCTTGCAATAAATTTATATAATTTTATCGAATTTCTCTTCACCAAGAACTAGTCTTCAATCTCCACTGTACAATTCAGGTACAATCTGCAATATTGAAAAATGGCAATCCACAATTAAGGAATATTTATATGAACTTAGGCCTACTATGAATACGTACACGTATTAAAGGGGTTTAGTATAATATCCCTCAAATTGGTGACAAGGCTAAATTCATATTCTATTTCAGGAACGACTTTTGCAAGGTATATAGAACCACAATATTTTTCTAAGCGAAAATCGAAACCCATTACAGTATTATATTAGATTCGAAGTTGTAGTATCGCGCTTCCTGTACTGCCCCCGTTTTTTATGTCAACAGCGGGGCCGGCTTGTTTTGCTTTCTACTTTAGGTAAACTAATTTTGATGTCGGGCTATATTTAAATCAATTTCTAGAGATATAAACAGGGACATGCTGATTGCTCTATGAACACTTAGACACTCATTTTGAATTTCATTCTTAGAAAATTAAATTAAATCAAATCAAATAAAAACTACAATTACATTTATTTCAAACATAAATGAGGGTTTGTAATGGTTCATCTGACTTAGCCCTCTGTACTATGGTTGCTTTTGCAATGTTCAGATTTATTTATCTTCTGTTGACCTTGGAAAATTTGACACATTTGAGTTCAGGTTGAAAAGCGACATATATGAACGAGTATATAAACAATATTAATATAACAGAGGTACTTACACATTGCATTCTCCAAGTTATCTACAAGTTTGTACAATTTCATATATAATTCTTGCACATATTTCTGCAAGTGGATCCATCGGCTTTCCAAATCCATCTTTCAAAAATATCTCGTTGATGATTAATGGCAATCAATTCGTAATAATTCGAGGAAAGCTTCATAAAATAAATAAAATCTTTCTTCATGGCCATTGAAATAAACATGGTTTGTAGAGTTGCTATAATTTGTTCTGATGCTTCCACGCTGATAGTCACACGAGACAAAGACCGTTAAATAAAACTGCAGAACTATTTAGCTCAAAGAAGCGCCACGTGAAGTTGCATATGAAGCTGCTTTGAATTTATCCAATCAGATATCAAGGCGTGCAACTTCTGCGAACAGCTTTGCGAACATATTTTAAAAATTACGACCTTGACATAAAGGCAAAATTTTCCTCAAATTTAGTGTGTCAAAATTATCACGTGGGGGTGTCAATTGTTATTTTTTCTACCAATTCGCCAATCGGTGACTCGAACGAACAAAAGAAGTGGGATAGGCGGTCAAAATAGCTCCCGGATGAGTATGGCAGTCCTGTTCTTTCCTCGGCAACACGCTGGCAACGAGTATGTCAATTGTTAAAAAGATGAGAAACAGAAACAATAGACGGAATGATAAACAATAGATTTTCTACGACCGCAAAACTGTAATCGTGACGTTGTTGTGGATCTTTTCTACTGCCGCAGCATACCGCAACACCGCTTGAATCACGTCAGTATATTACGTAATATAATACAACTACTGAAGAAATCATAACTCTGAACGAAATTCAATACGAATGCGATCATTACGATCATCTACAATAATTTATTACAAAATAAATACGAAAATTAAATATTGAGAATTTATACTTAAAAATGATCGAATAGAAGATAAAAAGGAAAGATAAGTTTGATAAAAATATAATAATAAATTTATTCAGAAGAACGAAACGATGACGCTATTTATAATGACGTCATCTTAAAATTTCACTAAAAAATTTAGGGGTGTCATTTGCCATACTTGCACCCCTCTGGATCCGCGCCTGATGCCAATACATTTCAGTATCTCATGTCTGTGTGCTATTACAGTATAACAAACACACATACAGTTAACTAATATTAATATAATGTAATTATTGATACGTTTAATGCTTTCCTGTGTTTGCCTGCCAAAAAATTGTATTTAATTGACGTTTAAATCAAATTATTATGGCAAAGAAATCATATCAACATATAACGTAAGCATATTTACATATATATAACAATTACTTCAAAAAAGAGACATACTGTTCTCGCTACTCCAAGTTAAACGTGAAACTCAGAGTAGCGAGAGCAGTTTGCCTCTGTATGTTTACTGTTGTACAGTAGTTGACTAATTAAATGTGTTAACGTATGTGCTATGTGATCTTGAGATCAGGTTATGATTTGTATGTTTAGATATATTGCGTGTTGTCCCTCCCTGTGATCGTAGCCGTGATGTAATATAAACTTGTAAAGTATGCCAGCTGACTGCGGTAGGGCAGGTCAGCGGTGTTTGTTTTTTTTATATAAAGATTGTTTCAAGTCATTCAGGCACCCGCGTTTAAAGTTCGTCGAGGGACCACTGATATGAGAATTATTTGCATCAATTACTGTGTCGTTTATGTCTCCCTCACATCGACCATAGTCTTACAGTCTCTTTTTTGACTCATTTTATTTATTTATTTATTTATTAAAGCTCTGATATTTATCATTGAGCATTAAATACCTATATACCTATACACAAGTGTGGACAACTTTACATTATTTATCTAACAATTATTTCATGTAACTCAATGTTACTTTAATTTACTCTTGTAATGGCAAAATATAATAATAATAATAATAATAATAATAATAATAATAATAATAATAATAATAATAATAATAATAATAATAATAATAATAATAATAATAATAATAATAATAATAATAATAATAATAATAATAATAATAATAATAATAATAATAATAATAATAATAATAATAATAATAATAATAATAATAATAATAATAATAATAATAATAATAATAATAATAATAATAATAATAATAATAATAATAATAATAATAATAATAATAATAATAATAATAATGTTACTGTTACTTGTCAGTTCTGACACTCTGCTACTGAGCTGCCAGTGAACACATAAAGATTGTAACTCATGTCTTAATTCAGATTCATACATACGCTTCTGTACGGTTGTCAATATGCTTACTCTACGTAGGTTTACGCTTGAGTTCAATCAATTATATACTTATTTCTCTCATAAT